>OY804600.1:19989828-20171158 GCA_963680895.1 Fragum sueziense | reverse complement strand
ATCAATTTTTGAAAAAAAAAAAAAAAAGAAAAATAGTAGGATTCCACAAACAAGTCATATATCTCAATAAGGCGGGGTACGTGCAACGGGGAACCCATGCAACAAACCGCTTGGAGTTGACAAAGAAATAAGAAAGTGATTGCACTATTTCTTACCTGAAGCGGGGGCAAATTTGTCCGTATTCGCTACCCATCCCATGATGCAAAATCACCACCGTGATCTTTAAACCTGTTAAATATTTGTGTAACATAAGAATAAAAATGTAAAGCGATAAGATTCTTTTTCCAGCAATGTTGATAGTATCAATCCAATTATCTCAGTCTTTTATCAAATTAAAGTGTGGAATTGAAAAACAAGATGTTCCGTGTACCTCGTTGTTACATCTATGGAGAAATGAGTATTGTTTTGGACCATAGTATGATGAATAATCGCGATTCCGGTGTCTTCTTTCAAAAGGAACGTTTTGTGAAGATAAAATTAACGGGCCGAGTAGCTTTAGACATGTTTACTCTCAGACAATATAGTAAGGGATGACGTTAGAAGGTAGATAAGAAAGTGGACTTAATTTAAGTTTTGATTATGGCCTCGAACAAAACAGTTCTTTCTCGTATGATGAAAGTCATCTGAAAGTCGCCGTTTTTTCTTTTATTAAATCACAAAAATATTTAGCATGTACTGATTTTGTGTTCAAAAAGTTCTGGATAACCAATACGCAAAATCAGTTTGCTTTCGGGTAATTATTAGATAATATGACCCATTCAGTCAATAAATACGTCTAACCAAGGTAAAGGGTTAGTCGCGAAACTAATGGGTGCGTTCAGGGTTCTCCCATCGGTTACCGAGTGTATTTACCGTCGGCTACCGATGGTACCATCGGTAGCCGATGGCACCGTCGGCAACCAACAAACTCTGAACGAAAATTGTACCGATCGGTAAAACAAGGCGGATAATCAATTACCAAGAGCGTATTCTCCCCACAGAGTGATCGTTCGTTGTCAAAAATTATGAATAAAAAGATATTTTCAGAAATAAATGGCTAAATAAAATAACTGTACCTTCGACTATTACAATGGGTGCGTTCAGGGTTCTCCCATCGGTAGCCATCGGTGCCGTTGGTAACCATCGGTAGCCATCGGTAACCGTCGGCATACCGATGGATATTTTGTTGGTGACCAATTGTCCCGAGAGTAGACAAGTCGGGTAGCATCGGTAGCCTCGTTTTCATTACAGTAAGATGGCGGATAACAATCCAACTACGGAGATCCTAATCATATATTTTCTTCAATAGCAAGCGAATAGCGTTCTAACCGTTCTTGATAGAATCTATTGTAATAGTTGAAGATACAGTTATTTCATTTAGCCATCTATTTCTGAAAATATCTTTTTATTCATAATTTTGAAAACGAACGATCACTCTGCGGGGAGAATACGCTCTTGGTAATTGATTATCCGCCTTTTTTTTACCGATCGGTACAATTTTCGTTCAGAGTTCGTTGGTTGCCGACGGTGCCATCGGCTACCGATGGTACCATCGGTAGCCGACGGTAAATACACTCGGTTACCGATGGGAGAACCCTGAACGCACCCAATAGATTCTATCAACAAAGGTTAGAATGCTACTCGCTTGCTATTGAAGAAAATATATGATTAGGATCGCCGTAGTTGGATTGTTATCCGCCATCTTACTGTAATGAAAACGAGGCTACCGATGCTACCCGACTTGTCTACTCTCGGGACAATTGGTTACCAACAAAATATCCATCGGTATGCCGACGGTTACCGATGGCTACCGATGGTTACCAACGGCACCGATGGCTACCGATGGGAGAACCCTGAACGCACCCAATGTAAAACTTGTGCTGTAGATTTTCTATACACCTACAATAGTCTTGCGATAATCAATGAATGCATATTCGACGGGTACCGCACGCTTTCACACTTTTTTATTACTTTTAAAGGATGACCGTTTCCCTGGAAACCGATGAGAAGGGAAACCAAGCGATTGCCTTTTCGCCGCCCCAAACGACAAAATGTCTTTTTACTTGCCGAATTATTGGGGCGGCGGCCGCCGCCCCTGCCGCCCCGCACGCGACGCCACTGTTGAGAGGATGATATCATGATAATAAGCCAACCCCAGTTGTAAGTACTAAAATTCGAACCACAGTAGCTGATATCCCATCAGATATCACACTGAATCAAAACTGCAATGGGAGTTGTTACAAATTTATTGTTTACTAAAATTCTAACCACAAAAGCTGATTTCCTATCAGATGTCATACTCTGAATCCAGATTTTGGTCAAAACATTTATAAGAGTTGTTAGTTATTGTTTACTGAAATCATAGCAACAGTAGAGCTCTGATTTCCTATCAGATATCCTACTCTGAATCCAGATTTTGCTAAAAACAGTTTATAGGGGTTGTTATATATGTTCTTCATTAAAATTCTAACCTTGGAAAGTAGCTGATTTGCTATCAGATATCATACCAGCCATTCTCCAGAAATTGAAGCCATTTTGATTTGAGAAAAAATGATTTTTCGACCATTTGCAATTCATATGGTTTTGCATTATTTTTAACCCATATATGCCTGAATTTTTTATTTCTATATAATTGATTTATTCATGAAAGCAATACAAATACTAAATAAAAATGAACACTTTTTACGTTGTACAGTACTTAATTTGGCTAAAATCGTACTTTTTGTATGTGTCCTGTAAACAGGACTCTAGGTATTAGAGTAATCAAAATTTCATAATAAATCCTCATTGACAGAATAATACCAGATAGTTTTAAACCACTTTTCTGTTCCAAAAATGTCATAAACAGACATGAAAAAAATGCATTTTGAAAAGGGGGCTTCATGCACCACTGGATCAAATGCAATAAGCACCCTTTTCTCAGAGCATATCTTATATTTTCGCTCTGTCTTCGTTAAAAGCCTCGTCACTGCAGATTATAAACAAGGTAGTTACTATGTTTTTGAAGAAAAACGATATTATTCATTTTCAATCTATCGGTATAGACTACAAAAATACGAAATTTTCAAACAATTTGATAGTGTTAAAACGTTTTCAATGAAGTCGAACAGAACGCTTTGTAAAAATGGTTTTGCAAAGCATTTTGCACAATGCATTAAGACAGTGCTATAAAATGACAATTGTAGTTGCATTGAATATATTCTGGAACATGTTTGTGGTAAGTAGAAGTGCGCCATTTTGGTCAACCAACAGCGGTACACGATATTCTCTGAGCTAGTGGTACTTCAACAATATGTGTCTACTGTCAACTGTCTTCGAGCTCCAGAGAAGTTTGTTCAAAAGTCCCAGTGCTCTTGTTTGAATACAATCATCAAATACTAAACTTCCTTCTTCATGGGTGTCTGTCTCAGAGGCTGGTTGTGGTTGTTGTTGAACGGGAAGGTTGTTTATATCAACATCTCCGTCCTCATCCCCACTGTCCTCATCTGTCATATCACATACGGGTGGTCGTTCTATATGGATATCAGCCCTTTGAAAAGCTTCTTGATTCTCTACCAATGTTAGAACTCCGTCCATGTTAGATCTCCTGCAAAAAGATACGGAATTATATATAATGTATAGCATGGACAAAAATTGCCTCCCGCAACCATTTACGCCTACAGTCCTGTTTTCAGGACACTTCAAAAATGTCGAAATTACCATGGAAAAATTTACAAATGAATAATTTTTCCCAGCATATCTAAGAAAGCATTCATTTAGAAACATATTATATTCATAATGTTCTATTGAAATATTGATAGATGAAAAATTATACACATACCTTTGAATTGCGGCATTTCCAAGAATCACTTTCACCGAAAACGGGTATATTTTGTTGCAGTAAATACAGAAAAGTGGGAAAGTTATCATTTCCAACGTTCTAATGGGTCTAATCCGGGATTATCTGATGATTTTTACTTTAAAAATAAACACTTATTACTAATTAGTGGGAAAATATGTGGGCATTTGGTACTGTCCTGAAAACAGGACTCTCGGCTTATATGGGTTAAAGAATAATATTTCAGGCGTTATTTCTGAAATTTTAACCCACACCATTTTTACCAAACAATTTTTATGATCCATCAAATTTAGTATGAAAAAAGGCATGGATTGTGTACTGACTGTTAGTTTTTAAAGCGTTAGAGCACAATCAAAGATCGAAAATAAAACTGATAGGGTCCATTTTGATGGTGAAGCATACCTGGGGGTATAAAAATGTACTTTTCCGTGACATTGGCCTTTAATAATGTGTTTCATTAAAACGGAAAACCTTTATATTCTACAGTTCTTTTGATTGTTTATATGGGGGCTTGTGAAGTTTTTTGTTACTCAAAAATGGTTTGAAATAGTACATTAAATGTTGTAACTAATTATTGTCGTATTAAAGAGCTTGAGAAAAAAACACAAGTATGTCCGTTGGAGCATTCCGTATAAAACGTAAACACTCATTCACAAAGACCACCCCTTCGTTACGGAACATATGCATTGTTTCTTGATTTGGAACGAGTTCTGATATCTCCAAATTATTCGCTTAATGATATCTCAATTGTCATAAATATTTTATGTACTGCAAATGAAAAGTTTCAAAACATTTTAGGAAAAATGACATAAAGAATTCTATGAAATTACCCCAAAACCTTGGTAAATTAATAAATTTGAAATATCAAATTAAAAACACCAGAATCGAGTGAAGATCCGTTCCTAAAGCACCAGTAAGGATACCTGCATACGTGTGTTAAATTCACCATGCCTCTCTATCGAAATTAAAACACTAATAAAGCTTTCTTGTAAAATATATCAGTTACGGAGCATATGTTATGGAAAATGATTATTGTTTTGTGGAATATATGGCATAGTTTTACAAATCGCAAACCAAATTATGAATGATTACAAGTATTTGTAAATCGCTTGGTTGTATGATTTTGGGGCTATATTGCTGTTCATCAATTCTCTAGTTTTTTTCTATTGCAGTCATTTAACTGGCATATATTTTATGAATCTTGAAATCGTCTTCAGGATTTTTCCATTTTCCGCCCTCTTTTAAATTTTGCAAATTTTATGCACTTTGTAACATCGAGCTTTGTCGTTTGCACACCCCATAACCTTGAACCTGTCTGAAATTTCATTGTTGGGAGATAGTTAAAAAATGTCAGGGTTCGCGTTGAATCGTTACAGACATTCTCTCCCCATAGTTTGTATTGCAAAGACACACTATTGATGACATGTGCAATTTAAGGATGACGTGAACGAAAAAAAGAATGTCAAAAAAGTTTGTTATGCCTTCATTTTCTTAAGATCTCCTAGACAGTTTGCTTGTTAGATTTTAAAGGATACGTCTTCAAAACAAAAAGAGTATACAGATAATCATAAGTGTGTGCCTTTGTGTTGTTACATTTTAGTTACTGTTACGTTGCATTTATGATTATTTAAAACTGTGCTGTTGTCTGATTTTACGAAGCTCCCCCTGTCTAATCGCAATAAGCTTTCGGGGTTCTGCTGGGTGAAGGACGTTGCATCCTTTTAAATATCTGTTTCTTGTTAGCCATATCAATGAGTACCTTTCTCGTGCAGCAATACTGTAAATGAGAAATTGTTACCTGGTCAAAATGGTGTTAAATTGCACAGACTTGTTACTTTTACCATTTGTTTTAATTGAGACTAAACTTCTCTCCAGTGTATTATGACCTATGAATTGTTAAACACTGTACCCATTTTATAACACAAGCTATATATTAATTGTCAAATGCAAAGGAGAGAATCTTAATACAGTTTTAATGGTCTTTCAAATGGTTTCAGTAAACAATTCTTTTTGTGTCTTGGTTCTTGATTTTTATAGTTCATTCCAGAGATAGCAATAGACATACCTTTTCCATTGATGCTCTACAATATCTCATGCTCAGCATATTGCCCATGTCATATGTTGAAAAAGAAATGTCCACATTCATGGTGTGGAATCATGTGACACAACAATTTTAAAATGTTGTAGTTTTGTACTCATTATATATAAATTTATCGTTTCATTTTATGAACATTTTTCTATTGGGTCTTTTCGTAATTCCGGTAATACAGAGTTGTCGTTCCTGCGGTATGTTTACTTCCATTTGCCTGTTTGACAAGTGGCAACTTTAATATTTTCGTAAATTCATTGAGTAGATCTAGTTAAATGAAAATGATTCTTATTGTAACTTAATAATGGAATCTAATAATACCTCTGCACCTTCCATCATTTTTAAACCGTTCGGAGAACTATAACAAAAGAAATCTCCCATAATCCGATGATAGGTTATCATTGAAAATATTTTTCCCCGTGGCGTGCCTCAAATCCGGCGAGTGTCGATTTGTGACGTCATGACTTTGCCTTGCTTACTCCATTGACTAAGTAGCCAGTCTACAATTTCCAGTCTATTTTTTTTATTTTCGGACTGACTACATTGACTAAGCAGCCAGTCTACAATATTTCCAGTCTATTTTTTTTTATTTTCGGACTGACCATTGACTAAGTAGCCAGTCTACAATTTCCAGTCTATTTTTTTTATTATTTTCGGACTGACTAATTTGACGCATCACTTTATCCATTTTTGGATAAATCACTACGCGGTGCGCATAACTCCAAAATCCTGTCGGCAAAAAGTAGCAAGCAGAAAATTGAAATAAAAACAACATTTGTAGCAAAATAAAGTTTGATTTTCGTCTCAATTTTATCGAATAAAATAATTAATTCAAATAGGATTATTCATTTTACTTTATACAAGCATGTGAAGCAAAAGTTTAGTTTAGTTTAAACATATTTTATTGCCATCAAAAGTATATAAAACAAGTACAAATTACAATGAATGGAGAAAATAATTGGCAAATGGGTTTGGCCACAAGTTCTGCCAACTTAGATACGGCCATTCCCTTTTGATTCACATATATTAGTGTCTTTTGTTTGCATACACGTGTATATCTACGTAATTGTACATAATATTTTGCAGATAAACACGTGTATGATGATGTGCATTCAGGTAATTCCTTTGTTGTGGTTTTAGACAATGTTGTTCCAGTAATGACGCGAGTTCAAAGATGATGACGATGTATGTTAAATATATTTTTGAGAAATAGAAAAAAAAAGAATGTTTGTTGTCTGCTGGAAGATGAAAAGGTTGACTAGATGTTGATGGGGCTGCACTTTTAACCAAATCGATTTGTGTTTTTAATATAATCTTGTACAGTTTTGAAAATTAAAGAATTTTCGTCCAAGGTTAGGTTTTCTGACCCAAACAGTAATAACGTCACGTTCAAGGGATGGAATTTGTGAAGTGAACGAAATAGTCTTAATCTTGCATTAATATATAATGGGCATTGAAATATAAAGTGTTCTGCGTCTTCAGTAATATGACCACAATTACAATTTCCATTTGGCGAGATGTGGTTTAAAAAAAGATCATTGCTTAGGTCGCTGCATTTGTTTCTGATTCTAGCGTGAAAGATTGATAATTTTCGATCACCTACATAATAAAATCTTGGAACATTAGGCACGGAGAACATTTGTAAAATGCGTGATTTAAATAACGAAAGAGATTGTAATGATTTAACATCTACTGGAAGGTCATTCCAGAGGGAGACTGCAGATGGTATAAAGGAAGACGCGAAAAGTTCAGTTCTGCATGCAATTAAATCGACATTGTTCGCGTTACGTAGTGTATATTGTGTTCTATTATGAACATGACCAGGAAAAATGTCCTGAAGATAACTTGGGGTTAGACCGTTGAGTATTTTAAAAATCAAAATGAGTTTTTGGTATTTGCGTCTATTTTCTAATGTAAGCCAACCAATTTCTTTATAAATATTATTTAAAGATGCTGATCTTGTGAGACCTGTGACGATTCTAGCAGCTTCAATTTGGAGTTTTTCAAGTGTTTCCTTCTCACGATTTGTGCAATTATCCCAAACTACAGATGCATATTCCAAAACTGGACGCAAGAATGAGATGTAGATTTGATTTAGCGAGTCCCGTTTCAGTCGAAATTTTAGACATCTCATTATTCCTAACAGTTTAGAAGCTGAATTAAATATATTTTTAACATGGTCGTGCCACTTACCGTCACTACTTAAAGTTAACCCTAAATGTTTGTGGCTTTCAACAAAGTTAAGTTTTACATTATCGAAATAAAGATTTGGATGTTGCACATTATGTCTATTCGAGAAGTTGATAGCTACGGTTTTAGTTGGATTAAATGTTACTAGCCATTGTTTAGCCCATTGTGATATGATTAATAAATCGTGGTTTAAAATGCCTTCTATATCAGGTAAATGTGTCGCAGAGCACGCCAAAGAAGTGTCGTCGGCAAATAATCGTGAGATGCTTAATAGATTTTCAGAGATGTCGTTGACGTACACCAGAAAGAGCAGAGGGCCGAGAACAGAGCCTTGGGGAACGCCCGCGTTTGTTGACCTTAAAATTGACCTTGACGAGTTGACAATTACTGATTGTTGTCGTCCCGACAAGTAGTCTCCAAACCATTCAAGTAAAGGGTCCTGTAAACCTAACTGCTTTAATTTAAACAAAAGTCCTTTGTGCCAGACTCTATCAAAAGCTTTTGATATATCACAAAATACCATACACAAATTCTGTTTTGAATCTAAAGACGAAACAATTTGGTGATATATCTCAAGCAATTGATGAACGGTAGAATGGCCAGACAAAAAACCTGACTGGTTTCTATATATTAAGTTGTTGGAGTAAAAGTAGTTGTACACATGTTTATAAACACATCTCTCCATTAACTTTCCAATGCAACTAAGCAGAGAAATTGGTCGATAATTAGAAGAACATGATTTGTCACCCTTTTTGAACAAAGGATTTACAGTAGATTCTTTCCATTTTCTTGGAAAAACTTTATTGGTGAGTGATTTGTTAAAAATTTTAGTCAACGGTTTAGATACGCTTTCCTTTATATTTTTTAATAGCCTATGACTGATAAGATCTGGACCTACAGCTTTATTGATATTAAGAGAACTGATAATACTTTCAACTTCATTTTCTGTGATAGTTATGTTATAAAGACTATTATTTGTTTTTAATTCAAACCTGGGTAGAGACACATGCGAATCATCTACATTAGAAATTGATGCAAAGTAATTGTTAAGACATTCAGCCTTTTCGACATCTGTGTAGTGAATGGTTTCTATATCGTCGTGAGTACTTTTTAGGATTGGAATTTTTTCTGACTTTTTATTCATATTAATTAATGTTTTGATATGCTTCCAGTATTTAGAAGGCCTTTGAAATCGAATATCGGAAAGACTTTCGTCTAGACTACTGAAATACCGCTGTTTTGCTACTTTTTTCAAATTATTAACTCTGTTACGAAATACCTTGTATCTGTCCCAGTCTGATCTCAGTCCACGTCTTGTAGCAATTTTCTTTTGTCTGTCTCGTTGTCTACTTAGGCGTCGTATTTCAGAATCGTACCATGGTCTGTCGTTGGGTCTAATGGTGACCTCTTTAGAAGGAATACATAGGGACATCATTTCCAATAACCTATTTGTAAATCTTTCACATCCGTCATTAACCGATACTAAATCAATGAAGTCCCAGTTTTCCGTTTCTATTAATCTATTTAGCTCTGCAAAGTCGGCACGGTCATAATACCATACTTTTCGTTTGGTGCAAGTGGATGCCAAATTGTTGAATTTTATCATTACTGTAGTGGCTTTATGATCACTGATGTCGTTTTCAATGTCAATAGTGTCTGATTGAATTACATTCACAAACTCGGATACTAGGATGGGGTCTATCAAGGTCGCAGTATGTGCTGTCACTCGTGTTGGACTTGTGATCACGTTAGTCAGGTTATTTAAGGCTATCGAATTTGTAAGATGTCTCTCGGTCGGGTCCAACAGGTCTTGATTTAAATCTCCAACAATAATAATGTTTTTGTTTGACTCGAGGGCTCGTTCAATTGACGTATTAAAGTGATCCCAAAAAGCGACTGGTGAGTTAGGTGATCTATAGATATTACATAGTAGAAAGGATGTTGCTTTATGCTTTACCTCGACCCATATTGAGTGGATGGAACAACTTTCCAAGTCTAGTCTTCTAGTAGAGTAGAGATTACCAGAAATGTAAGTTATAAGACCACCAGAATGTGCAGTAAGGTCCTGTCTATACATTACACCGTCATGTGTGTCAACAGTCAAATCAGCGTCGGGCACGTTATTATCTAAATGACATTCGGTAAAACACATGATATCAAAATCAGATAAAGAATTTGAAATAAAATCTAACTTATTACGTATACTGCGAATGTTTAAATGAACGATGGCAATACTATTTAAAATAGTTGAAGATGGAGGATCACGATCTGGACCAGGGTTAGTCTCTATATCTCCTGATAATATCAGTAAAATATGTAGTAAGATTTGAACGAAAGAGCTAGCCAAGTTCTCTAGCATACCATTAGTCATAGATTTTAGAATATTTTTGCCTAATTTAAAGATAAAACAAAAATGGTTAAACAGAATTCCCATTACGTTGATGATAAAATATATACGTTTATTGCAGCCATGTGTTTTTGAGTGAAATATTCCGATAGTAGCGCGCCAAGCGCAAATTTCAATACCTATGGTGGTTTAAAAACATAACAAACAGTTTGACGCGCGAGTATCGGAATTTTCAGATATTTAAGCATGTGACTAGCGCACCAGTTCGGAATCTTCCAGCTGACAGCAAAATTTCTATTAAAGATCACAATTAAACATTGAAAAAAGGAAAACATGAGAAAAACATGAAATAGACTTGATAAATGATAATTAAATGGCCGAGTTATAAGCATCAATTGTGAAAATAAGTGGTATGAAAATAGTATCGATCAAATATACAACTTGTAGATTCGAGGCATTCGTGCAGAGCTGTCAAAAGTAAACACCATCGCCTCTCAACAAAAACACCGCTACCGCAGCCCCTTTTAAGCCACTCATATGAGGTCCTCGCTGAGAAGCAGCGACATACAAGCAAAAATACACTTTCGTCAATTCTGCACCAACACGCCGTATTGTTAAAAAAGTTACATGTAAAAAAGCAGCGTTAATGAGTTTTAGTAAAATTCGTATGTGGATAGTTTGTTTAGAAAGGATAAAAAACAAATTCCTGCATTTTTATTCCTTTCAAACAAAGTCCGTTGCACAAGATGAATATTCGAAGTGGTGCTGAAGAGTCTACCATGTAGTTATACAGTTTGACGTTATTGCTAATCAAGTTTCTTAGAAAAATGTGAGACAATTACAGTTATCATTCTAGAAATAATACAGTGGAAGAGATTGTTTGATCACAGGTTATATCATATAAGTAACGAAGATTCAAACAACTACATTACAGTATCAATGATATAAGACCAGGCATATTTTGAATACATAGTAAAACATTGTATGATTGACAAACACGTATCATACATTATACAAGTGTTGTAATTTTATATGAATTATTAGTGTTTCAAAGCAAAGAAGTAACAGCTCCTATAGAGCCACATTTAACAATATATATGAAGTGGTATTTACAATTTAGTAAGTTCCATTTAACAATACCGATATAAAGGGAGGTAAATATTTCTCATGTACCAAACAAACCTGTATAGTATTGAATATTTGACCTTTTCCCAAACGACAAAATTTCTGGGTGTTCCAATTCAAAAGTTTCTGAGGGCATCAAAATAGATGTTGATAGAGAGAAAATTTGTGTACAATATAGCCATGAAAGCATTGAGGCAAAGGGAGAAAACGCTGGTCATCAGCATTTTCCCCTTTGTCTCAATACCCTCCCAGGCCATTCATGATAATAACGTCAAAATCAGGTATTGTTTGGAAAAGCATTAAAGAGAAAAGACTGATCATCAGTACATTCCATTTTCCACAATAAAATACTTTTTATCTTATACACAACAAATCCAATTTGTTTAGATTTTATCAAGTTGTATTTACCGTGAAACAATAATAAATTTGCCTGTATAATTCTAACCTGGTAAATAATGCTTTACTGAGTCCATATGATAATGGATTTATACAAAGCAGAGTGATTTTGTCAAGTAATCGTGAGTTATTGTTTTTTACAATCAAATATAGTAATTCGCGGGTGCAATCCCAAAACCCCGCAACTACAGCTTAATTGGTTGAAGCTGCATCTGCGAGATCCTACAACAACACCAACGATACATTAGTATACCTCACGATAAATGACCTGGCAGAGCAACCTAGCCTATTGGCTAGGGCTGCCCCGCCAGTTCAACCATCGCGAGCATCCGTGTTAGACACGGCCTTCCATATGAAGCTTAAGAAACTTTGTGACAAAAGAAGAAAATGCCGGTGATCAGCATTTTCCACCTTTGCCTCAATGCGTACTAAGCCATAATGTACACAAATGATATAAGCACAAGTTTCAATTTGTTGTCTACAACATATTAATATATGACTTAATTGTCTGAAAATTTTCTAAATATCCCAACACAAACTTTGTGGTTTTGATTACTTTTTTTGTGTTTTTACAATTATGAATTACGCCTTTTTCAAACGAGACCATTTTCTATCATACCCATTAAACCAGGCTTTGAGAATTTTAATGGGAAAAAGATGAAACTATGATAATCATTGACTTCATCTCTACTCTCATCCTATTCTATACTTCAGCATGCATGTGGCAAGAGTTTCAATATTTAATTTTGGAGAAATGCAATACTGTATCATTTGATATTAATCAAAGCTATCCCGATAGAAACAAGTTAGATAACAATCATGTATATAGTAGAGGGGAAAAGAAAATGTTGGTAACCTGTACATTACCTTTCCTACGAAGTACATTTTATCCTGTAGCCTAATACGTGTAAATGATATTTCATAATTCTGCAACACGTTTGTGTCAACAACTCTTTTTAGACAAGTTATTATTATTATTGCATGATAATTGGTGTCGAATTACAAGCAAATATGACATATATCTGAAGCATATCACAAAAACACAACAAAACAATGAAGATTTTTAACCCATTACTGCACAGTGACGCCTTTTGATTCCCCCCACAAGATCAAGGATTTGGAAAATGTTTTGAAAAATTAAGAAATTGCTTGTGACAAGCAATTTCTTCATCTACCACAACGCTCTCCGCCCCAAAAGACCCAAACTCTTTAAATTTCATCATTCATTTGAATTTGTTGTCTGCATCATCTTTGAATTTGGACAACCCTATTTTTTTTTCATTTGGCAATGGGTTAAAGCAAAAGATATAGTATTTTTTAACGAAACAGGATAGGAACTAGATGCATTTGAAAGTTATCTACTGCACATATATTGCAACATTGTGTTTACAAAGGTAAAATATATCGTCTATTGAAAACCAGACCATAGTATCTCGTATTTTTTCAAAAAATCTTTTTTTGCTTTATTTGGTGAATAATGCTTAGATCCGTATCTACTCGAAATTTCAGCCCTCTATCTTAAATAATTTTTAAGATATTGAACAAAGATCAAACCGCGTATCTAAGATTGAGCACAAATTCTAGGAAAAGAAGAATGTATTTTCAGATACGTTTATTATTTTCAGTTTTAGCGACAAATTGTTCTGCCAAATGATGGCAACTGTGAATACAGCATTATGGCTTTTACGAATTCATGATTTTTTCAAGGAAATGTCCAGCCAGATTGTATCATATAGTGATACACTGTTATGGTTTTCACATGTCAAACACTTATTCCCCGTCTATGTCATGCCAGAACATTGCATCTAGCGATAATATATGTTTGTTTGAGTTATAATCTTAAATGGTCCAGACCATACTATATCATTTAGCTATAGGTGACTTTAGCCTTTTCATATACTGTGATTGAAACTAGATTTTCTCCAAACCAGTCAATTTTATCTGTAAATAATATGTTTTTCATTCGGGATATTTCACCACAGACAGCTAATTGGTGTTGATAACAATGTATCAGAGCACTGATGTAGCATGACATCAATTCATTTTCATGACCTTCTCCATGAAATGACAGCTGAATTTTCAACTAATATTACCGACATAGGGTCATTGCATGTAAACAATTTATGAAATATTTTCAATAACGAGTAAATTTACATTTTACAGTCATTTAGTGAACAATTATGCCATAATTAAAACAGAACTTTGCAGAAAAAGAAATTTGGTATACATTTTCCAAAAGAGGGTCCATAATTTTACGGTAAATCTAATGTACATAATACTTTTAATTTGGTATTTCCTTGTAATTTATCGTCGGTGCTATGACAAAATGGCGTAATAAAAATTTTGCTCGAAAACCATTTTTTTCAGGAGAGCCAAAAACGTTTTTGCCGTTTTAAAAAATGTTAAAAAATATGCCGGCAAAATGGCGTAACTCACTATTACTCTCATGTAAATTTGTCTACGTATAACGCCTTTTTGTCAGCTAAATCGAGTTACGCAATTTTGTCACATGATAATTGAAAGGGTTCTAATAGGTGTAGAAAAACGCCGTTTTGACAGGATATGCGCTCCTACATACTTAGTAGAAAGCATTTATAAAAAAAAATTGACAAAATGGCGTAACTAATTTGTTACGCCATTTTGTCATAGCACCGACGTTATATAATAATAACATGTAGCAAAGCATTTTTCCTTCTCTTTTTTGGGGGGTGGGGGGGGGGGTTCTTATAATGAGCCATATAAATCTTACAACAATATCCGTAATATTCTAAAGCAGTTTGTTTCATGTCTGTTGGAAATCGCCAATCAGAAGCTTTAGTAGTGTCAACAAAACTTGCATAATAAGAAGCTATTTCCTTAAAGGGACATTTCATACTAATTTCAATTTTTTAAAGTATGTATTGGTGCCAAGATTGGTTATTCTAATGAGTATAAATACTATTAGTTTTTTGAAGTTGTTGTCAATAAGCGAGAAACACGCATTTAAAGTTGAGACATAATCGATAAATTGCATATAAATCCGAACTGTTGTCCACAACAATTTGTTCAATTTTAACACAAAAATATAAATTTCTCGTAAACGGCGCAATATTTTGGCTTGAAATTTTCAGAATTTTCACAAGGAAATATGCTCTTTCAGATAAAAATAAAAGTAAAATTTATCACAAAAAATTCTGAAATGTCACTTTAATCTAATACATTTCTGCTATTTGATAGAAACATGTGACTTTAAGCTGTTTAATTTGTAGATGTGGTCTGAGGAAGAAGACGGTGATCTTGTTAAAATAGCAACGCAAGTTAAACAGAACACCCTTGAGGTAGAACCAACCATTTCACTGTCTACCAATGATGCTGAGAGTATAAACAACGACAAAATATCTCTATGGAAAAGGCTTGTGCGACTTGAGCATGACTTGGTTTCAACAATGCTTGGAAAGGAAGATGATTTAAACTGCATTAAAGAAATTAATCAAAAAATATGGAAAATGTGTATGGCTTTCATAATTTTTAAGAGAAAAATGAAGAAATTGGTGTATATTCAAAAGCAATTGACAATGAGGGAATGGATACTCTGCTTCGCGATTATGTTTTAGAGACTGAAAATATAAACGATGTAGTTGATGTTGATATCCCTGAACAAAATGGAAATAAAACTGGTTCTAAGGAAACCTCTCTGAAAGAAGACAATACCAGAGTCCGTAGTGAAAAAAAGGATTATGTGACTGTAATTTCAGACGACCTACAGATTACCAAAATGTTCCTCACAGTACAAAACGTGCAACAAGGAAATCACAGAACCACTCAATGGATGGTAGGATTCAAGTTCTGATGTTGATGATGATGATTACCTCTTTGCGCTCTTGTTAATCGATTTACTGAACAAGGATACGCATCTAATTCCGAGGATAAAACATATAACCCAAATTCTAAAGAGCTTAATTCATCTGGCTCAGAAGGTAAGCGATGATGCACTGAGAAAGATGTTGACTGATTCCGTGTCTAAAGTGAAGTCAAAACCACCAGATATTTCATGTGACCAGCATGCCACTACGTCAACTTGACCGATCATGAGACCGCCAGAGATGAGCAAGAAATTTGTGAGCAAAAACAGATAAGTTAAAAATAGGAAATTATAAGAAACAATCTGATAACGGAAAATATGCCGACTAGATAACATCTTGAATAAAGAATGATTATCCTAACCTAACAAAACCAGTGATCTTAAACTTACTGAAGTAAGGAATCACACCAATTCTTTTCCGTCTGCTGAGTCTCAATGCACAAGAAAGTCCATACGCAGGCATTATCTTGCTGCAAACCTGAATATCAAGAGGATGTATGAAGAATGTGTATCCCAATGTCAATAAAAAAAGACGGAACAAGTTAAGAAACCTACTTACTGACGAGTCTTTAATGAAGAATACAATCTGTCCTTTCATGTACCAAAAACGGATCAGCGTAATGTTTGCGAAAGATAAAACAAACGCAAAATCAGACGAAACTCTTGACGAAGCAACAAAAGAGTATAGCATTCACCAAAAAAGGAAGATTGTCACCCGAGAACAAAAACATAACGATAACACACTGGCAAGGGAAAATCCAAAAGTACACACATGAACATTCGATCTACAGTCGGTTCTTTACACTCCATGTTCATTGGTAAGTGTGATGTATGAGAAAACTTTGCTGTCACAACTTGTCAGTGTACAATGCAGGTGACAAACGTGCTTCATGTTATCTATGGTCGGAAACAGACGGTAAAAGTGAATCAAATGAAACTTCAAATTGATTGAAATTGAAACATGTTATACTGTATTCAAACGCGTGTACAAAATCGAAACCAGATCGTGAATACAACCTTTTATGCTCATTGTCAGCAATTTCACATCTAAAGATAATCGCTCACAATTCCTTGAAGGTGGACACGCCCAGATGAAATTCGCTCTGCTATTGAATTCGCAAACACAAAAACAAAGATCTTCGTGCCTAGTCAATGGGAAACTGTGATTACAATGTCGAGAAAGAAAATTCCCTACAATGTCATTTCCCTGACGTCAAAGACCTAAAGACTTAAAATCGATGAGATTTTAAAAGCCCGAAAATTAGCAAAGCAGAGAGTCGGAAAAGGTTAGATGGACCAGCATGAGGTGGATGAGATAAATAAAGTAAAAAAGAACCAAAATGTGCCTTTACAAATATGAACTTGACTACGATACAGATTTTCACAGAGAGAGAATTTTATCAAGCAAGAAGAGTATTGATACACATTCGTCCCTTTACAAAACAAAACGCAAATTTCATGTGCAAAGAAGAGGCTCTTAGTTCATTTGTGCAAACGGAAGTGTTATTCCCACGGAATTCCGTGAGTTTTACAAGGGACTGCCATCCAGCCAGAACGTTAAAGAGAGGCTCCCAGAGCCAGACGTGGGAGAAAGTGAAAATAACACTGACATTGACTAAGAAATGTGTTAGATGGTTTTATATCGAATATAGATACTATACTTTATTTCTGTGTTGGGTGGTTATAAATGACTATTTTGTGTACCAGATGATGCTAAATGTAGATACTCTATTGTGACTCAGTTTCTCTTTACCTTTTACATAGTTTAGAAATACCATATGAATGCATAGATATATAAGAGTGTGTGGCAATACAAAAGATAGTCTTGCGTTTTGTTTTACTTAAAACCAGAGTATCTTACAGCTATATGCAATGCTTTTCCTAATTTATATTTTACAACTTCGATCCATTTCACGAAAACCATACCGTAGTACAGCAAGATACAATGTTCTGGTACAATATTTGTTTGAAAATATCAATTACATCAAAAAGCCATAACCGTGTATCTCAATATACGATAGTCTTACTGTCTTAAAATGGAACGAATTGTATGTTTGCATCAAAACCAGAATCTCTTATCTCCAGAAGAGATGTTTTCGCTATTGGGAAAATGCAAATTTTAGAACCTTATTTCATTCTAAAAGCAAAATTGACTAAATCTCCCTTGAGGTAATGTACAATGATAAAAATGATATATCACTGATTAAGGATCATATCAGAGCTAACCATGGTGAATTATTACCTTAAAATACCGTTAATTAAAAATTTGCGAACGTTTTTTCCTTCTACTGAAAAAATTGAAAATAATGAGATACGAGGGTCTGGTTTTAAACGGACGATATGTGTAGGAGATCACCTGATGTACAATTTGTACAGCTGTTTTGTTAAAGGTACATGTCCGTTATTAATTTAACCAAAACCTTTCCCAAACAAAGTTTTGACGTCCTTAGAGGAAGATTTCAGAAAACGTTTAAACAACGGAAGAAAATACTGATGATATTTTCTCCTTTTGCTTGAATAATATATACGTTATATTTTACACGAGTGAAATTTTATCTACAACGTTTATTTCGGATTATGAAAGTCTGCAATTTGCCGTTTGGGAAAGGGTCAAACATCGAGGGTGATTATGAGACAGAAAATCCAACAACGATTGTAAATCGTTGTCTTGACGGTGTAAAGTAGATAAGTCCGCGATCAGTCGCTGTTTTCACTGTTCTCGTAGTTATATTTCTTTTTGAAATCACTTAATTGATCGGGTGTCTCAATTCTTAGCACTTTCGAGTCCAAATCTTTCACTAGTATAACACCGTCCTTCACCCAAGTGCCAGAAATTACCTTGTCTTTGAGCATTTTCCTACAGTTATAGTATAGTTTATCCCTGGTGCGTGTAAGATCCTCATTAAGGAAGACATTGACATAACCATTGTTTTTCAGTTTTTGTTTATTCGACATCAATTTTTGCCTTGATCTGTAGCTCACCAACTTTACTATTATATCTCGAGGCTTTGGTCCTTCCGTTTTCGGATTACCTAGTCTATGAACCCTATCCACTTCCTCTAGTTTCAGGTCTGCGTCGATAGCGTCCGCCATTGTAATTATTTTTTCATCGAGATTTTCATCTTGTGATTCTACAATTCCTGAGATGCGTAAACAATTTCGACGGCTATATTGTTCTGCTTTGTCCAGACGCTCCTCCAAAGTGATAACGCGCTTTTTGAGGTCACTATTTTCTGTTTCTAGAGACGAAATCCTAGCATGTAAGCCTTTCAGCACACCATCTACAATGGTGGACACCATGTAAGAGATTTGTTTCTTGAGACTTCCTGAAACAATTTCTGTAATTTGCTCAACGCATTCGTCAGTTAATGTGATGTTGGCAGTGGTTTCACCGGGTGTGTTAGTAATATTCCCTTCCATAGGTTGGGGTTCAGCCATCACTGATTTACTTTTTTTCGTATCAGTATGATCAATAGGAGATGTTAATAGTCTCTTTTTAGTGTTTTCGGGCTTTGATGGCGTCTGGTCTTTGCTCATTACTCGTGAAGGTCGTGAGTTATGTTTTCGTAGATTCGTACAAAGAGTGTCCCTTTAATGTTAATTCATGCGTGACGAAAGATCGATCGTAGTGGATCAATACACAATTGGTTTTTGTATTTTTCGATCCTCACAGAGTCCAAAAGTTCAATTTTCGAGAGACAATCAGTAGCCAGATTAGATAGAAAAGATGTTCCGCTGCAACTTTATCGACTCAAATTCTGTATATACGCCGTGGAAACTTACTAATTTACTATTTCTTAACCTTGGTCAGTTTGTTTATTCCGCCATTACCGGAACCGGAAATCGAAATGTGAAGCAAATGTGCCGCGTGACAGGAAGTACCACGTGCACGCACTTTATGGGCGCTGACATCTTGAAAGTAGTTAACCCAGAATGCCCACCATAGATAGATGATAATCGACGGGTGGCGACATCTATTGGTAGATATTGTCGGACTGACTCATTTGACGCATCACTTTATCCATTTTTGGATAAAAATCACTACGCGGTGCGCTTAACTCCAAAATCCTGTCGCCAAAAAGTAGCAAGCAGAAAATTGCAACTACAAATACATTTGCAACAAAATAAAGTTTGATTTTCGTCTCAATTTCATCTAATAAAATAATTAATTCAAATTAGATTATTCATTTTACTCTATGCAAGCATATGAAGCAAATATGCCGCGTGACAGGAAGTCATGAGGAAGTACCACGTGTATGCATTTTATGGGCGCTGACATCTTGAAAGTAGTTAACCCAGAATGCCCACCAGAGATAGATGGTAAGCGACAGGTGGCGACATCTATTGGTAGATATTGGACTAATTTGACGCATCACTTTATCCATTTTTGGATAAATCACTACGCGGTGCGCATAACTCAAAATCCTGTCGCCAAAAAGTAGCAAGCAGAAAATTGAAATAAAAAACAACATTTGCAGTAAAATAAAGTTTGATTTTCGTCTCAATTTTATCGAATAAAATAATTAATTCAAATCGGATTATTCATTTTACTTTATACAAGCATGTGAAGCAAATGTGCCGCGTGACAGGAAGTACCACGTGCATGCACTTTACGGGCGCTGACATCTTGAAAGTAGTTAACCCTCTATTGGTAGATATTGTTGCTTACTCTAGTCATATGACGTCATAAAAATAAAAAAAGAGGGGCAACTTTGGGGAAAAAAGATACATGTACGCTGTGAGCGAGTTTTTCCAAACGAATATTTTGTAATATTGTTTGTAAGAACATTCTGCTCCACACGGTTTTCCACTGTCGGAAAACGATTTTAATATCGGAAATAGAATAAGTGAATGTTATAATATCGGAAATAGAATAAGTGAATGTTAAAGCACAGAAAATATTGAGGAAAGAGGCAATATTTCTGCCCATCATCAAATTGCTTCCCTTTTCTCAATGTTTTTCCAAACAATCTACTGAGGTCAAATACATGACTTCAGAAAAAAGGTTAAGAAAATGAAGAATTGGTTTTTAAATGTGCCGAAAAAATGACGGAAGTTTTAACCCTTACCCAAACAACAAAATATGGTCCTTTCCAAACTAGAACTGTCGCAAAGCGGACGAATACCCCCCACTAGCGCGTTGTCACTGAAAAGGTGCTAAAGTTCAAAGTGGCATAACTCTGAAACTACTGCCTGGATCAAGATGAAAGTTGCAGGTGCACAACTTCATATGATAGGAAACAACCTGCTAAAATTTCAGCAAAATCGGTCAAAAACTGTGGGAGGAGAAGAGGACACAAAATTATATCCACGGACGGACGGACGGACGGACGGACGGACAGACGGACAGACGGACAGACGGACGGACGGACGGACAACCTGAATCCAGTATACCCCCCATAACTTTGTTGTGGGGGGTATAATTAAGTCTTGCTAATTGTCAGAATGATTCTGATTTTGCTATTTTGGGGCATCAAAACAAAGAATTGGATATATGATAATGATAATAGGAAAGGGTTAACGTAATAAACCATCATTTCAAATTTAATTCAAATTTGACGCAGGCTGTAGACTATGATACGTAGGCTAGATCTACTAAGAAGAACAGTTTGGTGTAGATTGTAGAATAGGAACTATTGAGGGAAAAGCGAAGTCAGCGTGTTTTTCTTTTCTCTCAAAACTAAAAATGCTTTTTCGTTCATGTAGATCTATGTAGTTCGTTGTATGTTCATTAAAGCTTCCCCAAACAAGACCTGGTTTTACCTAATAGAAAATAATTTGGGAAACATTTGGGCAAAATGTAAGAGCACCTTGATAGCCAGCATTTTCTCCTTCTGTCTCAAAAGACTAGATCTACTTTGATATGTAAGCGTTTAGTGTGTTGTGACTATGTTGCGATGGGATTTCTCTTTCTTCTCTCCGCTGAGGTTCCTTTGTTGGAATCTCCCAACGATCTGTAGCCGCGTTTCGGCTAATAGAATCAGTCGGCATGACGTCATAGCCTCACTTTCATTTTTTCATCGAGGGTACTTCCTCGGTCTTTATCGTTACGGGATACCAACTTTGAGGCAGATTATTTTAAAAATCCATCGTTAAAATTCATAGACAAAACTCTTTCTTTAAAGAATGTGATTTAAACTTTCTAATTACCAACGCATTTTTTATAATCAGGCGCAGTCGTCGAGATATTAATGCTGAAAGTTGGTAATGCTTCAACGAAAAAGACCGAAGCTTTCACCTCCACCGAATGAGTGCAGGTCCGCTGACGACGTTTTTGATTGGCTGAAAGAATTGTGCCGACCGAATCAATAGGCCTACTGTCTCTCGGACTCGGGTAGGCCTAGGCCAGATACGATGTTTTGTTCCATTTTTTGCGACTTATTACACGAATCCAAGCTCGTCTTGCATTTGCCTCTTTCGATATAGTTTGTGCAGTTCAATATTTCCAATTTTATCCGCAAAATTATGGTAATTATGAATGCAGTAGCGGTTCTTTCCCACCGATAGCGCTTGTTTACATTGACACCGGAAGACGGTATACCGTCCCGCATGAACGACAACTCTGTATCGACGGTATTACGAAAATCCGGAATAGTTTTCCCTAAATATTTTTCCATTTTCGGATAAAAAGTCAGTTGGTTTATACGCATCTTTTCACCAATTAATTGTATTAGTCATTCCACTACAATTCTTTTTTCTACGTTTATCTGCATTACTAGGGCAAATAAACATTTTATTTTTGTTTTGGTATCACATTGACAACTATTTGAAAGGTTAACATCAATAGTTATGTCTATTCTGATAGTTTAATGTGCAATACTTATAAGTATAAATGTAGAATACGAAAAACGTTTTGAATTTGGTAGCCTTGGATAGCCATAAAAGAAACATTAAAAAGCATATGTTCCATAACGCTAATTTCCGTAACAGAGAAATCAATTACATACTGATTTCTTTATTCAAAATATGACAGTCAATCGACTACAATGGTTTTAGCATGGGTAGTGTGTCTAGACAGCGTACAGAAAAATCATTTTATGATTACAGTTCATAGTTTTATGAGTTACGAAGTCACTATGTTGAAATCAACCGATATAGTCATATGTTTCACGGTATCCCCAGTCGGAAATCCTCATAATACGTGCAAATTGATCCCATTGTCATATACAGAGACATTCCATGTTAAAACTAAATGTTTCTTATAGATTTGTGTGATTCAGTTGACGCAAATTCAGATTATAAATACGTTATGGAAACTAACAGTTATGGAAGCATAATGACCAACGAACAAAAACAGTGACCACATTCTGAATCTAACTGATATTCATAATGTTATAGTTTTGAAAATATTCCCCTTTCTTGCTTCATCGCCTACAATATCTATTTTCACCAAGAGCATTCTGGTTCTGTAGATATGAGCGTTATGGAAGCATATCGTTTGAAATGCGACATTTCAATTTTCGTTTTTATTTGTCTGTATAGTATAAATCAACAACATATTTGTTAAAAATATGTTTTCCCGATAAGTTTAATACCTTGCGTATTTGATAAGGTGTTAATGGCGTGTTCTCGATACTTTTCTTTAGCAATTTAGGAACAAATAAAAGTCGTTACGGGAAAATAGGCTCTTGTGGCGACACATGCACTTGGATGTTAAAAGTAGTGAAAATATGAAAAATATGCATAATTACCTTTAAAACTTCAGGTCCCTATATATTCCGCACACATTGATAACATTTTCTCAGTATGTAAGCTTTGTTTGAAGAAAACAATGAGAAAGGTATAAAGACAACTGGCTTGACGACATGGGAATTTCAAGACCCCTATGTTATTAAATGACACGTAGTTTTCCTATTTATGAGGTTTTCGCATCCGAATGTGCATATATTATCTCGAAAATTGTTAGGCAATAAGGATTAAATGATCTCAATCAACTGCAAAAACGATAAATTTTATTTTCTAGTGCATATAAGCTGGCGACAGCTTTTTCTCAAAATGGCTTCAATTTCTGGAGAATGGCTGTTTAATAAGCAATAACTAACAACTCTTGTTTCTGTTTTGACCCAAATCAGGATTCATATCACGATATATGATAGGAATTTAGCTACTGTTGCTAAAAGTTAAGTAGACAATAACTAACAACTCTTATTACTGTATTGACCAAAATCAGGATTCAGAGTATAATATCTGATAGAAAATCAGCTACTGTGTTTAGAATGTTAGTAAATAATAACTTACATATCTTATTGCTGTATTGACCAAATTCTGGATTCAGAGTATAATAATTGGTTGGAGATCAGCTACTGTGGCTAGAATTTTAGTTAACAATAACTAACATATCTTATAACTCTATTGACCAAAATTTGGAATCCGAGTTTGAAATCTGGAAGGATATGTGATAGGAAATAAACAGCCGTGGCTAGAATTTTAGTAAACAATAACTAACAACTCTTGTTTCTGTCTTGACCCAAATCAGGATTCATAGTATGATATCTGATAGGAATTTAGCTTCTGTTACTAAAAATTAAGGAGACAATAACTAACAACGCTTATGACTGTTTTTGCCAAAATCTGGATCTGTAACAACCAATAATTAACCAACTGAAGGGAAATCAGCTATTGTGGCTAGAATTTTTGCAAACAATTATTTACAACCCTTATCACTGTTTTGACCAAAATATGGATTCAGAGTATGATATCTGAAAGGATATCAGCTACTGTGGCTCGAATTTTTGTAAAGAATAACAGACAAATCTTATTACTGTTTCGACCAATATCGGGGTTCAGATTATGATTTCTGGTAAGAATTTAGCTTCTGTAGCTAGAATCTTACTAAAAAAATTAACAACTCTTTCAACCGTTGTGACCAAAATCTGGATTCATAGTATGGTATTTGAAAGGAAAATGGCTACTTTAACTAGAACTAGAACTTTAGAAAACAATAACTACTAGTAACAACTCTCCTTACTGTTTTGACCAAAATCTGGATTCAGAGTACTTTAACTAGAATTTTAGTAAACAATACCTAACAACTCTTATTACTGTAATAACCAAATTCTGGATTCAGAGTATAATATCTCATAGGAAATCAGTTACTGTGGCTAGATTTTAAGTAAACAATAACTAACAACTCTTAATACTGTTTTGACCAAATTCTGGATTCAGAGTATGATATTTGATAGTAAATCAGCTACTGTGGCTATATTTTTTAAACAATAAATAACATCTCTTTTTACTGTTTTTTTTTTCCAAAATCTGGATTCAGAGTAGCATGTCTGATACGAAGTCAGCTACCGCTGCTAGAATTTAAGTGAAAAATAACTTGAACATTTTATTACTGTAATGACCAAAATCTGGATTCCGAGTGTGATACCTGGAAGGAAATAAGCTACTGTGGTAATAATTCTAGTAAACAATAACTAACAACTCTTATAACTGTTTCGACCAAAATTCGGATTTAGAGTATGATATCTGATAGGACTCAGCTACTGTGGAAAGAAGCGTAAGCAAACAATAACTACCAACTCTTTAAATAACTGTATTGACCGTAATCTGGATCTGAGTATGATGTATAATAGGAAATCAGCTACTTTGGCTAAAATTTTAGTAAACGATAACTAACAACTCTTGATACTCTTTGGACCGAAATCTGGATTCAAAGTAAGATATCTGATAGGAAATCAGCTACTTAGGCTAGAGTTTAGTGAGCAATAACTAGCAATTCTTGATAATGTATTGACAAATATCTGGATTCCGAGTACGATATCTGATAGAGGAATTAAGCTACTGTGGCTACAATTTTAGTACACAGTATCAAATATCTCTTATTTCTGTTTTGATCCAAATCTGAATTCAGAGAATGATAGCTGATAGGAAATCAGCTACTGTGGGTAAAATTTTAGCAAACAATAACTATCAACTCTGATTACCGTTTTAACCAAAATCTGGATTCAGAGTATGATATCTGATAGGAGATCAGCTACTGTGGCTAGAATTTATGGAATCAATAACCAACGACTCTAATTACTGTTCTGAGCAAAATCCTGTTTCATGCAGTATAATTATCTTATAGGAAACCAGCTACTTTGGATAGAATTTAGTAAACAATAACGGACAACTCTAATTACTTTTTAAACCAAAATCTGGATTCAGAGTATATCTGATAGGAAATCAGCTACTGTGGCTAGAATTTAAGTAAGCAACAACTGATAACTCTTATTATTGTATTGACCAAAATCTGGATTATGAGTATGATATCTGACAGTAAATACAGCTGCTGTGGCTATAACTTTTGTAAACATTAACTAACAACTCTTATTACTGTATTGACCAAAATCAAGATTCAGAGTATGATATCTGATAGGAAGTCAGTTTGGAGGATTTGTTGATAAGTAGTGAGCCTCACATAGAAAGGTTTGAATTATAACTGTCAAACGATTTTTTTTTCAACACAATCCCCTTCTTTGTCTATACACTTATCAGCCATTCTCCAGAAATTGAAGCCATTTTGAGAAAAAGCTGTCGCCAGCTTATATGCACTAGAAAATAAAATTTATCGTTTTTGCAGTTGATTGAGATCATTTAATCCTTATTGCCTAACAATTTTCGAGATAATATATGCACATTCGGATGCGAAAACCTCATAAATAGGAAAACTACGTGTCATTTAATAACATAGGGGTCTTGAAATTCCCATGTCGTCAAGCCAGTTGTCTTTATACCTTTCTCATTGTTTTCTTCAAACAAAGCTTACATACTGAGAAAATGTTATCAATGTGTGCGGAATATATAGGGACCTGAAGTTTTAAAGGTAATTATGCATATTTTTCATATTTTCACTACTTTTAACATCCAAGTGCATGTGTCGCCACAAGAGCCTATTTTCCCGTAACGACTTTTATTTGTTCCTAAATTGCTAAAGAAAAGTATCGAGAACACGCCATTAACACCTTATCAAATGCGCAAGGTATTAAACTTATCGGGAAAACATATTTTTTAACAAATATGTTGTTGATTTATACTATACAGACAAATAAAAACGAAAATTGAAATGTCGCATTTCAAACGATATGCTTCCATAACGCTCATATCTACAGAACCAGAATGCTCTTGGTGAAAATAGATATAGTAGGCGATGAAGCAAGAAAGGGGAATATTTTCAAAACTATAACATTATGAATATCAGTTAGATTCAGAATGTGGTCACTGTTTTTGTTCGTTGGTCATTATGCTTCCATAACTGTTAGTTTCCATAACGTATTTATAATCTGAATTTGCGTCAACTGAATCACACAAATCTATAAGAAACATTTAGTTTTAACATGGAATGTCTCTGTATATGACAATGGGATCAATTTGCACGTACGCATTATGAGGATTTCCGACTGGGGATACCGTGAAACATATGACTATATCGGTTGATTTCAACATAGTGACTTCGTAACTCATAAAACTATGAACTGTAATCATAAAATGATTTTTCTGTACGCTGTCTAGACACACTACCCATGCTAAAACCATTGTAGTCGATTGACTGTCATATTTTGAATAAAGAAATCAGTATGTAATTGATTTCTCTGTTACGGAAATTAGCGTTATGGAACATATGCTTTTTAATGTTTCTTTTATGGCTATCCAAGGCTACCAAATTCAAAACGTTTTTCGTATTCTACATTTATACTTATAAGTATTGCACATTAAACTATCAGAATAGACATAACTATTGATGTTAACCTTTCAAATAGTTGTCAATGTGATACCAAAACAAAAATAAAATGTTTATTTGCCCTAGTAATGCAGATAAACGTAGAAAAAAGAATTGTAGTGGAATTACTAATACAATTAATTGGTGAAAAGATGCGTATATACCAACTGACTTTTTATCCGAAAATGGAAAAATATTTAGGGAAAACTATTCCGGATTTTCGTAATACCGTCGATACAGAGTTGTCGTTCATGCGGGACGGTATACCGTCTTCCGGTGTCAATGTAAACAAGCGCTATCGGTGGGAAAGAACCGCTACTGCATTCATAATTACCATAATTTTGCGGATAAAATTGGAAATATTGAACTGCACAAACTATATCGAAAGAGGCAAATGCAAGACGAGCTTGGATTCGTGTAATAAGTCGCAAAAAATGGAACAAAACATCGTATCTGGCCTAGGCCTACCCGAGTCCGAGAGACAGTAGGCCTATTGATTCGGTCGGCACAATTCTTTCAGCCAATCAAAAACGTCGTCAGCGGACCTGCACTCATTCGGTGGAGGTGAAAGCTTCGGTCTTTTTCGTTGAAGCATTACCAACTTTCAGCATTAATATCTCGACGACTGCGCCTGATTATAAAAAATGCGTTGGTAATTAGAAAGTTTAAATCACATTCTTTAAAGAAAGAGTTTTGTCTATGAATTTTAACGATGGATTTTTAAAATAATCTGCCTCAAAGTTGGTATCCCGTAACGATAAAGACCGAGGAAGTACCCTCGATGAAAAAATGAAAGTGAGGCTATGACGTCATGCCGACTGATTCTATTAGCCGAAACGCGGCTACAGATCGTTGGGAGATTCCAACAAAGGAACCTCAGCGGAGAGAAGAAAGAGAAATCCCATCGCAACATAGTCACAACACACTAAACGCTTACATATCAAAGTAGATCTAGTCTTTTGAGACAGAAGGAGAAAATGCTGGCTATCAAGGTGCTCTTACATTTTGCCCAAATGTTTCCCAAATTATTTTCTATTAGGTAAAACCAGGTCTTGTTTGGGGAAGCTTTAATGAACATACAACGAACTACATAGATCTACATGAACGAAAAAGCATTTTTAGTTTTGAGAGAAAAGAAAAACACGCTGACTTCGCTTTTCCCTCAATAGTTCCTATTCTACAATCTACACCAAACTGTTCTTCTTAGTAGATCTAGCCTACGTATCATAGTCTACAGCCTGCGTCAAATTTGAATTAAATTTGAAATGATGGTTTATTACGTTAACCCTTTCCTATTATCATTATCATATATCCAATTCTTTGTTTTGATGCCCCAAAATAGCAAAATCAGAATCATTCTGACAATTAGCAAGACTTAATTTGGAAAGGACCATATTTTGTTGTTTGGGTAAGGGTTAAAACTTCCGTCATTTTTTCGGCACATTTAAAAACCAATTCTTCATTTTCTTAACCTTTTTACTTAAGTCATGTATTTGACCTCAGTAGATTGTTTGGAAAAACATTGAGAAAAGGGAAGCAATTTGATGATGGGCAGAAATATTGCCTATTTCCTCAATATTTTCTGTGCTTAAACATTCACTTATTCTATTTCCGATATTATAACATTCACTTATTCTATTTCCGATATTAAGATCGTTTTCCGACAGTGGAAAACCGTGTGGAGCAGAATGTTCTTACACACCCATTCTCATTTTTTCAGCCGAAAACCACCAGCAAAATTCCAAAATTCTGACTTTACAGAATTGCAATATTTTTATTACGATATGATAATATAACATCTATACGGTAAAAAATAAATAATGGCCACTCTTTTAAAGGTGTCTGTCTTTACCTGCATCTATGATTTGAAGATCCCCTAAAACTACCATTTTATTTTACGTGACATGACTGTTTTATATCAAATCTGGTAAAAAAAACATTCAAGTAAGTTACAAAGGACGTAATATTTTGGTTTTTTAACAGGCGATATATAGCTGTATATCATAAATTCAAGTGACTTGCATAAACTCGAGACATGTAAGAACGAGAAGCACTGCGAGCATGGGATTTATTAGAACTAATGTCCAAAAACAGTCTATATTTAAAACGCTTGCTTCTAATACCTCTCATGACTTATGATGGCAACAAATTAGTTTATAAGACTAATTATTTCATTTAACAATATATGTTCTAACAAACCCAAAACAAATTAGCATGTATTATGTAAAAATGAAATAATACGTCGACCTAACTAAATTTGATCTTTTGTCACGTAATATTCAGTGCAAGTAACTGCTTTAAAAACAAGTCATATTTTTTAATTGAGTAGTGCTATATGAAAGTGAAATAACTTAAAAATTAAAAAACAAACAGTTGTTTGAATTTTAATACATACTATAACTATGAAATTGAAATTATCCCTATATAGTGGGTTATTGATATTTACATAGAAGTAAGAAGGAAATCCAATTCAATCTTCTCCTAAAACATAAAGCCATTTGGATTTCAGGGTGCGATATCGCCTCTTTCTATAATAATATTTCAAATTATCACTATGCAATGAAAACTTACATAATGGTGCGGGTTCTCGGTTTTTAAATAGAATTAAAGAGCTATATACAAAGATAAGCTTATTTGTCTGTTACCCATGTTACTATTACACTATTCACTGTCTATCACTATTTGAATTCTTACGATATAGATCCTTCAGGAATCTTCTATCTTTATTTGGGTTAATGTATTTGAATTGTTCATACATGTAGCGTCAAACACTGGCTCTCTAACAGGTCACTGCTAATAGAAATGAGGTTTTGTGACGAGCACATAGTAGGAGGAGTATAATACTTCCCGTCTCTGATGCTTCTTGGGTCTCATTTCTTTCTATAAAGCTGTCCAAATTCTCATTTCTATAGATTTGTCAAGGAAAACATGGAAAGAATAGTGGATTTTGTTTCAATGTCTGAAAAGTTGAGAAGCGGATGCGTAATTTAACTTGACGAAACAGTGAATATTACGTGACGATGTCGATTACAGCTAAAGGCATGTTTAAAGGGATAATGATTCAGAACACGCAAGTGTATGAGACATATACTATTTTTGAGTCTTAATGCAAACTTTAAATATCACGCCTGTCAGGAGTTTATGATATTGAACCAACAATGTACATGGCTGTAAATCCAGCAAAACCTTCCTTCGTATTCGGATTACTGTCGTAGAATTTCAAAATGAATGGAAAAAACCTTAAACCTGGCGCCATAGTACATGTACAGGTCATGAATGATAATTGGGTTGTTGTCAGACGAAGTTATGGTCACTTTTGGTTTTCAGCGTCACGTTATATTCAGTCACGTAAAATTAAAACTTTCTTTTAAATCAGGATAACTTAACGTGGTATCAAAATATATTGTCGTACTGTGTGTAAATAGTTTGTATATACTAGAGTCTTTGATATACTTAAAAGATTTAGACATGGTCTTTACCATAAACGAAAGATCGCTGTCACGTACATATTCAAGCAAAAAAGTCCGACACCTGGTGGAGCTATTTCAAATGGCGACCTTGAAGTAAATACTTCCATTATTTGGATACACATGTTCTGGGGCAATAGCTATATGGATAATTGATTTAAAACAGCGGTAAGTGGTAGGACTTTGCTTCTGTTGTTTATGTAGTGCGCCTACAAAAAACCTAGTCACGTAGAATTCGCCAGGGTTGTGACAGAGCAAGAAAAGACATTTTTTTCAAAGCAGCAAATTTATTTTATGATTCGAGGTAATTTTATCACATTCTTATACACCATGTGTCGAATGAAACATATTCTGCGTATATCGCTTGCTGGATAGAGATTTTCCAACCCTTTGAAATTCGGAAAATTGGGTTGTGACACTGATTTTTACGGGGGGTCGTGTTACATAATCGCTGGTTAAGATCAAACGGAAGTTTAGATCCCCGTTGTTTGATATGAGTTCATCAGATAGATCTATATGGTTTAGCAAAAATATGACATAAAGAACAAGTATATTTTACCCAAACAATATCCCTTTCCAATGGTTAGAATGCTTGTGACACGTTTTCGGCCCAAAAAATGAGAATGGGTGTACAAACAATATTACAAAATATTCGTTTGGAAAAACTCGCTCACAGCGTACATGTATCTTTTTTCCCCAAAGTTGCCCCTCTTTTTTATTTTTATGACGTCATATGACTAGAGTAAGCAACAATATCTACCAATAGATGTCGCCACCCGTCGATTATCATCTATCTATGGTGGGCATTCTGGGTTAACTACTTTCAAGATGTCAGCGCCCGTAAAGTGCATGCACGTGGTACTTCCTGTCACGCGGCACATTTGCTTCACATGCTTGTATAAAGTAAAATGAATAATCCGATTTGAATTAATTATTTTATTCGATAAAATTGAGACGAAAATCAAACTTTATTTTACTGCAAATGTTGTTTTTTATTTCAATTTTCTGCTTGCTACTTTTTGGCGACAGGATTTTTGAGTTATGCGCACCGCGTAGTGATTTATCCAAAAATGGATAAAGTGATGCGTCAAATTAGTCCAATATCTACCAATAGATGTCGCCACCTGTCGATTATCATCTATCTCTGGTGGGCATTCTGGGTTAACTACTTTCAAGATGTCAGCGCCCATAAAATGCATACACGTGGTACTTCCTCATGACTTCCTGTCACGCGGCATATTTGCTTCATATGCTTGCATAGAGTAAAATGAATAATCTAATTTGAATTAATTATTTTATTAGATGAAATTGAGACGAAAATCAAACTTTATTTTGTTGCAAATGTATTTGTAGTTGCAATTTTCTGCTTGCTACTTTTTGGCGACAGGATTTTGGAGTTATGCGCACCGCGTAGTGATTTTTATCCAAAAATGGATAAAGTGATGCGTCAAATGAGTCAGTCCGACAATATCTACCAATAGATGTCGCCACCCGTCGATTATCATCTATCTATGGTGGGCATTCTGGGTTAACTACTTTCAAGATGTCAGCGCCCATAAAGTGCGTGCACGTGGTACTTCCTGTCACGCGGCACATTTGCTTCACATGCTTGTATAAAGTAAAATGAATAATCCGATTTGAATTAATTATTTTATTCGATAAAATTGAGACGAAAATCAAACTTTATTTTTGCTACAAATGTTGTTTTTATTTCAATTTTCTGCTTGCTACTTTTTGCCGACAGGATTTTGGAGTTATGCGCACCGCGTAGTGATTTATCCAAAAATGGATAAAGTGATGCGTCAAATTAGTCAGTCCGAAAATAATAAAAAAAATAGACTGGAAATTGTAGACTGGCTACTTAGTCAATGGTCAGTCCGAAAATAAAAAAAAATAGACTGGAAATATTGTAGACTGGCTGCTTAGTCAATGCAAATTAGTCAGTCCGAAAATAAAAGAAATAGACTGGAAATTGTAGACTGGCTACTTAGTCAATGGAGTAAGCAAGGCAAAGTCATGACGTCACAAATCGACACTCGCCGAATTTGAGGCACGCCACGGGGAAAAATATTTTCAATGATAACCTATCATCGGATTATGGGAGATTTCTTTTGTTATAGTTCTCCGAACGGTTTAAAAATGATGGAAGGTGCAGAGGTATTATTAGATTCCATTATTAAGTTACAATAAGAATCATTTTCATTTAACTCTAGATCTACTCATTGAATTTACGAAAATATTAAAGTTGCCACTTGTCAAACAGGCAAATGGAAGTAAATATACCGCAGGAACGACAACTCTGTATTACCGGAATTACGAAAAGACCCAATAGAAAAATGTTCATAAAATGAAACGATAAATTTATATATAATGAGTACAAAACTACAACATTTTAAAATTGTTGTGTCACATGATTCCACACCATGAATGTGGACATTTCTTTTTCAACATATGACATGGGCAATATGCTGAGCATGAGATATTGTAGAGCATCAATGGAAAAGGTATGTCTATTGCTATCTCTGGAATTAACTATAAAAATCAAGAACCAAGACACAAAAAGAATTGTTTACTGAAACCATTTGAAAGACCATTAAAACTGTATTAAGATTCTCTCCTTTGCATTTGACAATTAATATATAGCTTGTGTTATAAAAATGGGTACAGTGTTTAACAATTCATAGGTCATAATACACTGGAGAGAAGACTAGTTTAGTCTCAATTAAAACAAATGGTAAAAGTAACAAGTCTGTGCAATTTAACACCATTTTGACCAGGTAACAATTTCTCATTTACAGTATTGCTGCACGAGAAAGGTACTCATTGATATGACTAACAAGAAACAGATATTTAAAAGGATGCAACGTCCTTCACCCAGCAGAACCCCGAAAGCTTAATATGAATTGCGATTAGACAGGGGGAGCTTCGTAAAATCAGACAACAGCACAGTTTTAAATAATCATAAATGCAACGTAACAGTAACTAAAATGTAACAACACAAAGGCACACACTTATGATTATCTGTATACTCTTTTTGTTTTGAAGACGTATCCTTTAAAATCTAACAAGCAAACTGTCTAGGAGATCTTAAGAAAATGAAGGCATAACAAACTTTTTTGACATTCTTTTTTTCGTTCACGTCATCCTTAAATTGCACATGTCATCAATAGTGTGTCTTTGCAATACAAACTATGGGGAGAGAATGTCTGTAACGATTCAACGCGAACCCTGACATTTTTAACTATCTCCCAACAATGAAATTTCAGACAGGTTCAAGGTTATGGGGTGTGCAAACGACAAAGCTCGATGTTACAAAGTGCATAAAATTTGCAAAATTTAAAAGAGGGCGGAAAATGGAAAAATCCTGAAGACGATTTCAAGATTCATAAAATATATGCCAGTTAAATGACTGCAATAGAAAAAAAACTAGAGAATTGATGAACAGCAATATAGCCCCAAAATCATACAACCAAGCGATTTACAAATACTTGTAATCATTCATAATTTGGTTGGCGATTTGTAAAACTATGCCATATATTCCACAAAACAATAATCATTTTCCATAACATATGCTCCGTAACTGATATATTTTACAAGAAAGCTTTATTAGTGTTTTAATTTCGATAGAGAGGCATGGTGAATTTAACACACGTATGCAGGTATCCTTACTGGTGCTTTAGGAACAACATTTAATGTACTATTTCAAACCATTTTTGAGTAACAAAAAACTTCACAAGCCCCCATATAAACAATCAAAAGAACTGTAGAATATAAAGGTTTTCCGTTTTAATGAAACACATTATTAAAGGTCAATGTCACGGAAAAGTACATTTTTTACCCCCAGGTATGCTTCACCATCAAAATGGACCCTATCAGTTTTATTTTCGATCTTTGATTGTGCTCTAACGCTTTAAAAACTAACAGTCAGTACACAATCTATGCTCCATAACATGCCTTTTTTCATACTAAATTTGATGGATCATAAAAATTGTTTGGTAAAAATGGTGTGGGTTAAAATTTCAGAAATAACGCCTGAAATATTATTCTTTAAAAATAATGCAAAACCATATGAATTGCAAATGGTCGAAAAATCATTTTTTCTCAAATCAAAATGGCTTCAATTTCTGGAGAATGGCTGTAAAATTCTAACCACAGTTGTTGATTTCCTATCAGATATCGTACTATGAATTCATTATTGGATTAAAACAGAATAAGAGATGCAAGATATTGTTTACAAAATGCTTGTCACAGGAGCTGATTTTTTTTGTATCAGATAGTATAATCTGAAAGTAACAAGAGTTATTAGTTACTGTTATCTAAAATTCGAGGTACAGTTGCTGATTTCCTAACAGATTTCATACTCTGAATCATGATTTTGGTCAATACATTAATAAGAAATGTTAGTTGTTGTTTACTTAAATTCTAGCCACAGTAGCTGATTTCCTATCAGATATCATACTCTGAATCCAGATTTTGGACAATAGCGTAATAATAGTTCTTAGTTATCGTTTACTAAAATTCTACACAATAGCTGATTTCCTTCAAGATATCAAACTCGGATTCCAAATTTTGGTCTGTTCAGAAATAAGATATGTCAGTTACTGTTTACTAAAATTCTAGCCACTGTAGCTGATTTCCTACAAGATATTATACTCTGAATCCAGAATTTGGTCAATACAGTAAAATTTTTACATAATGTAAGTTATTGCTTACTAACATTCTAAAAACAGTAGCTGATTTTCTATCGGATATCATACTCTGAATCCTGATTTTTGTCAATACAGTTATAAGATACGAGGGCTGTTCAAAAAATTCGTAGACTTTTGTTATAACTTCCATGATTTCCAACATACATCAATTAAACTTCACAACGTGGAAGAAAACCTTTCCCAGTCTGACTAATCAAATTTTGCACAACCAGAATTCTGATACGGAGTTGCTATAGAAACACTTTTGCTTAACCGGGGCAGGGGATAAAATTACGTCTTCGCTTTTATATATTGCTCTGTGGAATGGCTTTTCAATATTTCAAACATCAGAAAAAATAGAAATTTGATGCCCCGTAATTGACCAACAGATTGACAAGGCATTGTATGATTTTAGATTTGAGTATTCAAATAAACAACATTACGATTGAGCTGCTTGGTAACAAATGTGAACGTCATGATGTCGCTTTTAGGATACCAAAATGTAAAGCTTTGCTGATTTTTGTCTAGAAAAATGCAAATAACACACCAAAGAAGAAATTAATCTCACCTTTAAAATATGTAATATGCGCCTACATTAACCTTTCAGTTGTATAGTTACATTTTTGATTTTTTGTGAATAGAAACGGGCTACAATAGGCTCAGTCACACCACGGTACGGAAACTACAGAGACAGAGCCAATGGCTCTGCCGTTCAAATCCTCTGGGGCGCTTCCGGCCATGTGTGGCTCTGTCTCTGGGAGCAGGATTTTTGGACAAAAACATGTGAATGTTCAACTTTGGTGCTCATTTATTTTCTATTGGTGCTTAAAAGCGAAAAAACGGGAATATCATGCTCCCCTAAGACCATTTATCTATTGGTTCTACTTGTGTGGGCTCCAAAGTCGGCAGGGTTTTCACAGGATCATTGTCGTCGTGAGTCGACCCTATGTGATTTTTTTCTTGTTTACATCATGTATTTATGTACATTCCAACGGTAAATAGCCAATTGCCGCAGCCAAAACATGTTATATACTAATCGAGGAATACTCTCGATTACACATCCCTTTCCCATGTCACAAAACCTTAGAAATGATTGGCAAAAATAAGATTTGAGCAATTTCTATCAGTGGCTCTGTCTCTGGCGACTGGCTCTGTCTCTGGCGGCTGGCTCTGTCTCTGCGTGCTAGGTTAAACATTTTAATCCATCAGAAAATTCGTGTCGAAGTAATGTACCTAATTGACTCACACACTGAATAGATCATAGTGCGTATGGCGAATGGTTCAGTCACTAAGTAAATGCTTTCTAAAACATCGAAATTTCAGTGTTGTTCAATTTCAAAGCTACCACAGGCGACAAACTGATTTGTACGATTTGTCACATAAAAAGCTGCAGCAAAGGAAGAAAATACTGGTTATCATGTCTTTTTCTTTATTTTGCATCAATGTAATCCGATATATTTCTTTCCATTTAAGCTTTCCCAGACAAGATATTGTTTTGATGCATTGCGAGAATAGAAAATTGCTGATAATCAGTATTTTTATATTTTTGTCACAGATTTCAATGACACATATTACATATTTGATACCTCGGAACTATGTACGTCCTGAAGTGAATAACATGACGGATTAGCTTATTAGTAAACATGTACAAATGTATCTTAATGGACATTCCCAATAGTGATATTTTTCTAAAAATCTTAAACATAATCTTTAACTTATAATCTTTGTTATTTGTGAATTTGATTAGTTACTATTTACTGCTTCTTCCATATACTGATCACAATCAAAAGGCTCATTATTTTGCCAGGGGGTTGCACAAAAGATATAAGTTAAAAAGTTAGAAGTCGAAAGAGAGAGAGAGAGATATAGTGAAAGTTAAAAGATATAAATTAGAAAAAGTGGTAGGCTAGTTGGGCCTTAAATGAGCCTGCTGACCGCACATCTGCTGGGAGATGGTTCCAGTCTCGGGTGGCTCATGGGAAGAGGAAATGTTGTCTGGGTGTTGTTTTATTGTATGTGATCGCTTTACTGTCTTCTTGCATGTTCCTTGAATGTCTGGTTGGTTTGCTAAGGTATTGATTTATGTCTTTTGCTAGCCTGTGTGTTGTTATTTTGTAAAAGGTTGTTAATCTGGCCAGTTTCCGTCTGTCTTTTAGGGACTACCATTTGAGATCTTCAAGCATGTTGTTTACGCTAGATCGCTTAAAGTGCCTATTGTTTACAAATCTAGCGGCTCTTCTTTGTACCTTTTCAAGCTATTGGATGCCATTTTTCTCATGTCGATCCCATATGCTGCTACCATATTCGAGTGTTGGTCTTACTAAGACTTTGTCTGCTGTTTCTTTGGTGCGTTTTGACGATATTTTCAGGTTTTTCCTAGGAACCTCAGGGTTGGCTTTATTGGTTATGTTTGATATGTGCTGGTCCCAGTCAAAGTTGTTGGTTATTGTGCATCCTATGTATTTGGCTGATTTTACATGTTCCAGGTTGTACCCATGGAGTGTTTACTAGTAGTTATATTTGATCAGTTTCTTCTTGTTAATTATTGTAAGCATCTGGTATTAATTTTGTCTGGGTGGAACTCCATTTTCCACTTTTGTTCCCACGAGGCAAGTCTGTTCAGGTCTGTTTGTAGGGTGTTGCACTTATTATCAGATGAAACGGTGATGTCGGCTATGGCATCGTCAACAAAGAGTCTAACTTTTGCATTCAAGACTTCATGGATGTCGTTCATGTAGTACAGGAATAGATTAGGATCTAGCACTGACCCTTGGGGACACCAGACTAGACTTTCACCGGGGCAGAAGAATTACCTGCAACTGCAACTGTTTCGCTTCTGCTGGTCAGGAAAACTTCTTTATGTTTGCCTCTGATTTGTTCTAGTTTCTGAAGTAGTTGAATCTCTCGTTTTCTTGTTCGGTGTTGATTAAAAGGTTGTATCTTATTGTCCATACATGTATTATACATGTCAAGCACAATAGATCAAACTATATGTAACTTAACATGTGAAATGAAGCATGTGAATGATTTATCGAAGGTAAAATGCACAATTTTCTAATACATGTACAAACAAACATTGCTGGAACCTCCTAAGCGACATCTTAGTTTCTATCACAAATAACTTGATATTTCTTGTGCTATAACCAGTTCTTATTTGTAGACTGAATAGGATAATCATTTTCGAGGTTATGCTGAAAAGTTCATGTGCATTTTCATAAAATCTTCTGGTCGTTAGCGTACATCAGCGTACTTCAACGTACCTGAAATATACCCGGTATTCTGTCGTACCCCAAGCGTATGTCCAAATCATTCATACGTTGATGCAGAATAAAAATACCTGATAACCAGTATTTCGTCGGTGTAAATGCAAAACCTCGTATGTCGATTCCCCCGATTTTCAAAGTACAAACTTGCGTGCCCAGTTTAGACAATTCACGCAGGTTTTGAGATATTTTCACTGATCAGTATTAATGATACATTATTTGTGAGCAATATGTCCAAATTTCAAGTAAAACATTTCAGTTTGAGAAAAGTTATTACTCTTTTTTCCATCCCCTTTAAAGATTTCCAAAAACGAGATACGAGGTTTTGCATTTACAACGACGATTTTCTCCGTTTGCTGCAGCTTTTTATGTGATAAAACGCACACTAATTGTTTCTTTGTCAACACCCAGTTAGTCGCCTGAAGTAGATTTGAAATTGAACAACACTGACATTTCGGTATTTTGGAAAGCGTTTACTCAGTGACAGAACCATTTGCCATACGCAATATGATTTATTCAATGTGAGTTAATTAGGTTCATTACTTCGACACAAATTTTGTGATGGATTAAAATTTCAATCTATCACACAGAGACAGAGCCAGCCACCAGAGACAGAGCCAGTCGCCAGAGACAGAGCCACTGATAGAAATTGCTCAAATCTTATTTTTGCCAATCATTTCTAATGTTTTGTGACATGGGAAAGGGATGTCTAATCGAGAGTATTCCTCGATTAGTATATAATATGTTTTGGCTGCGGCAATTGGCTATTTACCGTTGGAATGTACATAAATACATGATGTAAACAAGAAAAAATCACATAGGGTCGACTCACGACGACAATGATCCTGTGAAAACCCCGCCGACTTTGGAGCCCACACAAGTAGAACCGACAGATAAATGGTCTTAGGGGAGCATGACATTCCCGTTTTTTCGCTTTTAAGCACCAAAAGAAAATAATTGAGCACCAAAGTTGAACATTCACATGTTTTTGTCCAAAAATCCTGCTCCCAGAGACAGAGCCACACATGGCCGGAAGCGCCCCAGAGGATTTGAATGGCAGAGCCAATGGCTCTGTCTCTGTAGTTTCCGTACCGTGCACACGGCAGATACAAAGAAAAGTTAGATGTATGTAAGTTTCATTTGACCATGACCATGGACCTTGTGACATTGACCTTGGAGTTTGACCTTGGCATATATCTCATGCCCAATTACACCTACAGCCATGATATTTTACACATGGACACCTCTTTCAAAGACCTTTCACATTTGACCATGACCTTGGATCTAGCGACCTTGAACTTGGAGTTTGACCTACTTTTATAAAAGTTAAACGAGGCCTATATCTTAGGTCCTTTTACACATACAGCCTTGATGTTTCACACATGGACACCTCCGACCAAGACCTTCACATTTGGCCATAACCTTGGATCTTGCGACCTTGAGTAAACAATAACTAACAACTCTTATTACTGTTTTGACAAAAATCTGGATTCAGAGTATGATATCTGATAGGAAATCAGCTACTTTGGCTAGAATTTTAAGAAAACAATAACTAACAACTCTTATAACTGTTTTGACCAAATTCTGGATTCAGAATATGAAATTTGACAGAGGAAATCAGCTAGGAAATGAGCACGTTTTGCACATTAGGTAGCACTCTTTAAAACTTGTACCACTTGTTGGATTTATAAAGGACCTTTATGGATAAGACGAGAAATCGCCCTAAAGGGAGAAGGGTCAATTTTCAAATCAAGGAAATTGAGAAACAATATTAAGCTTAATGGTTATGTTGATACTTTTAAGGTTTACGAACTGAGAATGAAAACACCACTTTCTAGCCAAACGAAATGCATCAAATTACACACACTTGTAAATAAACTTTACATAAGTTGATTCACCAGGCCGGATTTCAAGATTATGCTTCAAAAAGAAAATAATTTACAAATTTTATTTCACTCTATATTCATATGCAAGGGAGGTAATTTTGAACATTTTTGTCAAATATTTCCATAGGTAAGCATTAATTCAAAATTCTAAACCATACAAAATGCTTATGTTTGTATTTGGAATGGAAATGTAACACCGTTTAGGAATTACTGGCACTTTTCAAATTTCGCCTCTGTCTCTGCATTTCATTCTCAGTTCGTAAACCTTAAGTCAAATGAATACCGAGTTTATGCCATTTTAAAAATTCTACAGGTGCAGATAACTCTATAATGTAACTAAATAGTTACATTTTCTTACTCTACCAGTATTCGTAGTTCTAAAATTAAGCTTTCTATAGTTTTATATGCAATTCATTGTCTATAAATACATGTACAAGGACAAATAGTGTTGACATTATGTGACAGCTTTGGTTTTGTCCGCATTGCGCGTGCGCCTCATTGAAGCAACTTTAAATGCGAATTGGTCCATCTCGCACAAAACCGATGATTACCTACCTTCCCTGAGCTGGCGTACACTGTTCCCCTCCTTGACCCAGCTTCCCATTGGATATGCTGCTTTGATAAAAAGGATTTCCTGGGTCACGGGTGGAAGGTACTTTTATTCTAAAGATAGAACTCATACTAGTATGCCCTATACCAATTGCAACATTTTTAGCGGGAAAATTTCGCCTCAGTGATGCGCATGTGCTAAGGCGCGTTCCCATTGCCGACGAAATCAACTCGATCAACCTCAATCAAGCGATCGAGTACTGATCGAACTTGGTCGACAAGAGTGATCGGGACGATCGAGCGTGGTCGGCAAAAATGATCGGGAATTAGTCGACAAAAAATAAAGAAGAAGTCGTGTAAATATATTTGATCGAGTTTAATCGGGTTTGATCGGGGAATTTAGGCGATCGATTGGATCGAGTTGATTTGGTCGGCAATGGGAACACAGCTTTAAGGACAAAACTAAATCTGGTAAAGGAATTCAACACCTTGCATTTACAGAAAAATCTTGTTGACAAAACCATAGAAAACATATTTTTTGTTAAATTAATACCGGTGGAGTCAGAAAATGTCATTTTGGTGGTAGGTACAGAAACCAAGAGTTCTCTGTACCTGTCGAATCTTTTTGGATGCATAAAAACAGGTTTTTTTATGATTTAGACATACACCTAACAATGCTCCTTTAAATAATTATCAATTTGCTTGTTTTGAAAATTGACATTTTGAGTTGAGCCTTTTAGGGAGATTTCTCGGCTTGTCCATAGAGGTCACAGGCCCGTAGGAACAGGGGCCTAGGGCTAAGCCCCCCCAAAGTTGGCCAAAAATGCTATTTTTTCTTTGTGTCACACTAAAAATTTATGTAAATCAAATCTAGCCCCCCCCCATATCCTGACACTTTGACTTTAGCCCCATCCAATTTCAAATTGCTTCCTACGGGCCTGGCACCGTCCTTTGTTATTTGGAAAGGGCTTAATATATTCAGTTCAGCGGTATTTACAGTATATAAACTTAGAAACAAAAAAGAAGAAAATGCTGATAGCCAAAATTTTCTCCGTTCATCTCAATATTTTCTGAGAGGACCTGACCCCACCCCTCTTATGTAGGCTATTTGGTAAAAAGGGAAAGTTTTGTTAGGCCTATATGGGCCGAGCTCGGTCGGACCTCTTCAAAAAAATACCGGTTCGGTATTAGCCTAAACTCCCCTCCGCAAAGAAAATGAATACCTTTCGAATAACACGTACAGACGAAATCATATTGTTTGTCCGAAATTAGGGCGTAGCTCCCATTACGCATAATACGCACGTGCGTAATGTAAAAGGTCATGGGTTGTTTTGTACAATATCATTTTCAGTGTCAGTTTTGCCGTTTTTGTGTCGCAAAATGCACATAGAATGCACAAATACAAGTCTTACAAATCAAACTTTTGTCGGGGGAGACCCCAAAACCCTTAAGAGCAGTGATACCCCCTCTCGTGCTTTCCCTCTCCCGGGCCTACGGTGATCGTGCGTAATGTAAAGTAATTTCTGGCTACGCCCATGTGTAACGTCACGGTATACTGGATAAAATCGTTCCCTATTTTGGTTTTGTAGGCTACATGAGAAAATATGTGTTGATCTTTTTTATAAAGAGGTTGCCTTGACTAGATCTGTACATGCTAGCCAAAATGTTGAGGCAAAAGGAGAAATTGCTGATTTTTCAGCAATTTATTCTGTTGTCTCAATACTTTAAAGCTACTATTTCCCAGATTTGGACCCAAAAATTGTCAAATACAAACGAAATGTACACTTTTTAAGCTTTATATGACCTGATTAAATGATTACGAAAAACTATTGAAGCAACGACTCATTTTTTCGCAATTTGATACCAAATTCATGAAGCGATGTCGAAAGTAGGTCAAAACAGTAGGACATGCGACTTTCTTAAATGACGTCACAACATACATGATGACGTCATATTGAAATTTAAGTATGAATCTCGTTTGAATCATGGTCCGCGCTGTATGCGCATGCGCAACAATTTAACAAGAGTGCCATCGTCACAATATACGCCGCCACTTATAAAACTTGAGACAAAAAAATTACATTGACAGGGATTTATGAATATTCACTGAAAAACCTGTAAAAAAAATTGTGTTCACAAAAAGGTTTTTATAAATATCCAGTGAAAAACCTGGAAGGAATTGCGTTCACGAGGCTAAAATATTAAGCCCCAGAGACTAAGATTCAAGGGGGCATAATTCAGGCAAAAATCAATGAACCATAAAATCCTTACTTCATGCACATCTACCAATTAAGGTAATAACATCCACCAAGTTTCAGTCCCAGAGACTAAGTTTTAAGGGGGCATAACTCTGGAAAAAATCAATGAACCATAAAATCCTTCCTACATGCACATCTACTAATTGAGGTGATAACATTGACCAAGTGACATTAAGATCCAGCCAGAAACTTAGGAGGAGTTGCGTTGACAAGGCTGCAATTTCAATAAGCCCCAGAGACTAAGATTGAAGGGGGCATAACTCTGGCAAAAATCAATGAACCATAAAATCCTTCCTTCATGCACATCTACCAATTGAGGTGATAACATTGACCAAGTTTCATTAAGATCCAGCCAGAAACTTAGGAGAAGTTGTGTTGACAAGCCTGCAATTTCAATAAGCCCCAGAGACTAAGTTTTTAAGGGGCATAACTCCGGCAAAAATCGACGAACCATAAAATCCTTCCTTCATGCACATCTACCAATTGAGGTGATAACATTGACCAAGTTTCATTAAGATCCAGCCAGAAACTTAGGAGGAGTTGCGTTGACAAGGCTGCAATTTCAATAAGCCCCAGAGACTAAGTTTTTAAGGGGCATAACTCAGGCAAAAATCGACGAACCATAAAATCCTTCCTTCATGCACATCTACCAATTGAGGTGATAACATTGACCAAGTTTCATTAAGATCCAGCCAGAAACTTAGGAGGAGTTGCGTTGACAAGGCTGCAATTTCAATAAGCCCCAGAGACTAAGTTTTTAAGGGGCATAACTCAGGCAAAAATCGACGAACCATAAAATCCTTCCTTCATGCACATCTACCAATTGAGGTGATAACATTGACCAAGTTTCAAGAAGATCCAGCCAGAAACTTAGGAGGAGTTGCGTTGACAAGAAAAGTGGACGGACGTACGGACGGATGGACGGATGGACGGATGGACGGACGGACGGACGGATGGACGGACGGACGGACAGACGGAGAAGATGACGCCAATATACGTCCGCCTCCGGCGGCGTATAAAAATAATTCTAACCCCATCAGTGATGGGGTTGAATTTAGGCTTGGATTCTCCCTAAATTCAGCTATCTGTCTTGTAATTTCGGCTCATTCTCCGTCTGAATCGCATATTATTAACCATCCCGAGGTGGTCAACACAAAAGTTTTGCATATTTTTTTCAAAAAAAAAAAAATCATTTTTTGCAATTAGACCATCTGTTACCGTCGCCCTTTAAAGCTTTTCTAAATTCATTGACCAGGTCGTTTGTAGGAAAGGGTTAAGCCTCCCGAACGTTTCCATTTAGAATCCATGTTCGAGAAAGCTACCCTTTACAAGTCTGCTGATCCAATAGCAATGAATTTTGTGCTAAAAATAGACTGAATTTAACGTTATATTTTGATAAACCGCCGGTGTTGTTATATAAAGTCTCGTAACTACGGCTTAATCTAAGCCGTAGTTACGCGATTTTATAACAATACCCACGAAATACTATTCGTTTGTCCGAAATTACGTCATAGTTAACTGTTTAAGAGGAATTCTCTGTAAGGACCAGAAATTTTACATAGGGGTCCGGCACGGCACCTCATGGATTTTTCTTAAATTTTTTATGTGAACCCATTTTAACCCCCTAATGCACAATTGACACTTAGATTTTGAAAATTGCGCATGGTTGCCATGGAAACGAGGAAATTTCATTTTTTGCATATTTTTCTCACTTTTCGGGAAAAATGGCACATTTTTGAGCTTACAATGCACCAACTATAGCCATAAGACTTTTATTTTGTTACAAATGTATGAAAGGTTTGTTATTCAAAGTTTGTTTGCTGCTAATCTGATATCTGTACACCTTTCACAGAACCCGCATTCGAAATCACAAAATGGCCCCTTTTGCATGATTTGGAAAAAGGTCGAAATTGGTTATTTTTAGAGAAATATTCCAAATGAGTCAACACTTTTTGCAACTAATCGTCTGCTAAAGTTGAAACATGCTCCATAGTAGAATTGATGTATGCAAAAATTTGAGTGGGGAAAATATTTTAAGTAATAAAAAATATGGGGCAAAGTTGGCACCGTGCCAAAAAAGACAAAAATCACCTCAGCACATAAAATTTAGCCTATTTAATGAATTTCTTTATCAAAACACCTTAAAACCATTGCAAACCCACTAAGAGAACTTGTATATCAACCCTTTATCCTCAAAATAATCATTTGTTGGAAAATTTCATAAGTTTTACCTCGAAAAGTTGCATTTGTATGCATTTTCAACCATTCAAATCGGTGTTTTCCAAATGCTTTTTATCAATTACAACATAAATATGTGGATATTTTTTACTAAATTCCATTGCAATACCAATACAAATTATTGAAAGGCAAAACTAACATAGAATTGTGGTGATAAAAATTGATACAAGGCTAAAAAAGTGGGTGGGGTAAGTAAGCACAGAAAAATTACAATTTTTCTACTTTTATTCTTTTCATGTAGATTGATAAAATAGAGTATTTTATAGCACAAACTGTTAATATATTTCAAAATTTACTGATAAAATGTCATTATTAGTCAATTTTAGCCCCACCCCCCATCCCCCTTAATGGTTTAGTAAAGACCAAATAGCTAATCTTAGATCTAAATGTTGAACTTATTTAGATGTCAATGGTGAAATACGAGTTAGAAGTCCTGTAAAAGACACTGGAAATACAGGCAGATAGACGCACACATACAAGGGGATGGACAGACACATGATGGACACACCGCCATGACAATAGCCCACTGGTCTGACGTTCTGTGGAGCTAACAGAAGAAATCTCTTGGACACAGCTTATGGCTCATTCTTTGTATATTGTTTAACTCTACATGTACATTGTACTAGAATATTTTACTGAGGGTAAATGGCAAGCTCTGATTCAATTATTTGATTATTCTTTTCAAATAAAGTCTCTGAAATCATTTGGGAAAAGAAGGTTACAAGCATTTTCTACCATTTTCTCAGTGTTTCATATCATAACAAGCATGCTGCATGATATTTTTCTAAAACCCTTCCCCAAAGATGATCTGGTTTAGACTTTCCCTTATACATAAAATAAATGCTTGGGAAAACATTGTGCCTAAAGAAGGAAATCAAGATTACCATCATTTTCTCTCTTTGTCTCAATATCTATGGTTTGAATGTACACAAATTATATTCTCTTATTTTTTTACAACAAAAGCTTTCATAATAGTTATGTTACAAGTCTAAAATGTTGATATTTGTTTGAGAAAGGTGTAAATAAAGATGACAGTGATGTATTCATCATACTTTCAGTTTTATAAATCATTATGCATTTACATTGTACATTTAATACTAAATAGTAGACACATAACACTATTTAAATGTTTTTGGGAGCAACTTTTTTTTTCATTTTTTCTTTGTTCAAAGTCATCCATTCCAAGTTCAAAGTTTTTAGGGTGATTAAAACTAAGGATAAAAGATCAAATCACATTCAGCATAACACATTATTCAAACCATTGTCTGGTCATCTACATATCTGTAAGTAGACTGTGTCTTCTCAGTTTCTGTGTGAATATTCTTTTTTTGTCCAGCCAAATCTGAAATGCAAGAACTAAAAACTTTATCCAACTTTAACCAATTCCCACGCATTGACACCTTTAGGTGCCATATACATGTGAGATAAAAGGTTTGGAAAACATTAACGAAATTGAATTTTCTTGTGACATGCAATTTCTTCATTTCCCACAATGTTTTCTACTCAAAAAGACCAAAAATATGTAATTTCATTCGCTTGAAATAAGCATCAGAAGTAACTTTTAATTTGGACCAGCCTAAAGTTGTGTCGTTTGGCAAAGAGTTTAGACAAGAGGGTATACGAAAAAGAGAGAATATAAGATGAGTGAAATGAAGACATATTTGTCATTATTTGCGTACATAAAACTCCTGAAGCGCAGTCTTTATATCCCCTTTTAACCCATTACCACATAATGACTCTTTTTGACTCCCCAAAAAATAATGGCCATGGAAAACATAATGGAAAATGAAGGAATTGCTTGTGACAAGCAATTTCTTTATTTCCCACAATGTTTTCCAAAACAAGAGCTGTCCGAAGACAACGCGCTCGACTTTCTAAGTTGCTTAGTATAAAGGGGGCATAACTCCAAATATAGTGGACCCAGGGTCATGGGCCTTGATAGTAAGGTAGAGGGTGTAATGGTGAATAAGTATTCCAAGTTTGGGTTGAATCCCTTTGATAGTATGGAAGTTATTGATGATTGAAAAAACTTTAACCTTTGTTGCAACGCCGACGCCAACGCCGACACCCGGGTGACAGTATAAGCTCTCATTTTCTTCGAAAAGTCGAGCTAAAAAAAGGCCTAATAATTAAAAATTCCATTTACTTGAAATTGTTTTCTGCATGATCTTTAGTTTGGACAACCCTAAAATGTTATCGTTTGGTAATGGGTTAAAGGCTTTTCAAAGTTAGAAATATGTGAACATTCTTAGAAGGGTTTCCCATTATTCAGTTGGACTAAGAAAAATGCAGGTACAATGTAAATTCCCTTGATATGTTTTAACCATTTCTCAAACAGCAGAAACTTTGACTCAACTTTTTTGTTCCACTTTGGAAACAGTCATAGATGACAAAAATGGATGGTTTAATTAATTATGAAATTTATGTACATTATAGCACACAAAATATTGAGACAGAAGAAAAATTTGATTTGTTGGGGTTTTACGCTGTTTTCAGCTACTACATGGCAGCTGGAGCACCAAACCTTGGGTTCCTGGTATTTTTTCACCAGTACCACCACAATATCCAAACAGAGCCTCCAGCTGCTCTCGCACATAGAATATGATTCACACCCATTGGTGAGAGACAAATGATTTTTGTCAAATGTCAGAATAGATACTGGCCGAGCTGGGGTTCGACCTTGCGACCGCTGGATTGGCAGACTCAGACGTAACCGACTGAGCTATCGGGGCTCGGCAGACAAAAGGAAAAAATGCTGGTTATAAACTAAACATTTTCTTCTTTCGTCTCAATGTTTCAAAAAAAGTTTCTCTATTATTCATTTTCCAATTAAGACCCGGTTTTTATGTTATTAATAATATTTACAAAATAAAAAGTATAAAGATTTAGACCTGAAAAACATACCAGTTTGTTAACCAATGGTGCATGCATTGTACCATCTCCAATTACCACATTTATATGTAGCCACAGTTCCCCAAAAATCACCTGAAATTAAAAAAGCAATCTTTTTGTTCTTTTTGTTCAGTCATGTACAACAATTCAGGAATTTTCACTTTTTGCCTATTGTATTTCAATTTTAACACTATTCAGTGCTGAAGACCACAGAGACTGAGTGTATGTTGACAATTATAGAATTCATGTTCAATATAAGAAAGAAAATATTGAGACAAAAGCAGTAAAGGCAGGTAATCAACTTTTTTGTCTTGAACATCAGTCTTTTCTCAAGCCGTCATTTCCTTCTTTTGCATCAATGTTTTCTTAGGTCTCCTAAATTAGGGAAGCAAACAGCAAAAATTTAGATTGGCCAAATTCAAAACATGTTGCAGACGACAATTTCAAGTGAATGAAATTCTACAGTTTTGGTCCTTCTTTGAAGAAAACATTGTTGGTAATGAAGAATTTTCTTATTACAAGCATTTTTTTTTCACTTTCCCCAATGTTTTCAAAGCCTATATATATCAAACTGCTTTTGCAACTACTTGTAAAATCAGTTAATTTGCATAACAATTTATTTTAACATCAAATAATGTCATAGGTCAATATATTTAGAAAAAAAAAACAGGTTTATTACAGCATTTTTGACAAGACAGTCTGTAGGAGAATTTTTCTGATTTAACTTGTCCTACATATTTAGTGAAAGCATTGAAATCTGCATGCAAAATTTATAGACAAAGTCATTACTAAAGCTGTAAAAAGTGAAAATTAGTATAATATGGTTTTGTTTTTCTTGCATAAAATTTGGGCAACAAAAAATGATATCAACTTACCAGACTTTTACATGACAGCACATTTTTCAACATTCCAGCATTACATTTCAACCCTGCAGATCAGTTGGATGATGGTGATGATGATGATGTTGTTGATGATGATGACTTTTAGGATGGACCATTTTAGCAAGACAAACAGAATACAACTTTCATCTGCTGCTCAACTGAAATTTCAAATTCATAAATTCATAAAGTCATTGGAAAATCATTTACTAATAATTGATTTATTTCAATACTTTAGTCACATTGTTTCAAAATCATTTTTTTCTACTGGACCACAAACATTCTTAAAGCTGATTCAATTTCAAATTGCTTGTCATCAATACTTCAAGTTCATTATTAAAGGAATGGATCCGAAATAAATTTATTAGACACAGCCTGATCTCGATGGATAGCTCAGAGTAGGTAACATCTAAGACACAGCAAGACCGGATCAAAGATTTTTTTTACAGCGGGGTTCCAAGCCCAATTGATGACTTTAAATGGATTAAAATAAAATATAAAATGGTATACTAACATTATTTATGGTCAAAATTTAATTTGCAGCTAATGCAGGAGGGGGATGTTCTGGATCGCCACCCCACTACATCAGCTCTTGATATAGTAGATTAGTTGTGCTGTTACAAGGCCCATAGGAGGGAGGGGGGATTTTCTTATTTTACAGTGAAAATTAAGGGAAAATCCAATTTAGCCCCCCATCCCCCCTCCCCACCCCGATATTCAGACACAGGGGCTTCAGCCACCCCAATATGACATTGCTTCCTACAGGCCTGGTTACTGTCTGCCAAATGAATTAAAACAAGCATGGATCTGCATTACAAGTACTGGTATACAAATCTAGATCAATATCATGTTGGTCATTGGTATGTTATGAATATGTAGCCTAATTTACAAGTTATTAAATGATTAACTATGTTTAAACAGATAATCTAACATTGCAGACCAAGGCAAAATATGTTGTTTATTTCACTCTTCTCCTGGTTAGAGAAGTTTCCCCCATAAATATACGATGCAACAAACCTTTATCTAGTTGAATCATGTTGATTTTCTGGTTGTCTTGGCCTAAATTCATTCCATTTGCACTAAAACGAATATTTTCACCTTGAAAACATGACCCAAATCGACGGAGGCAGCCATGACAGTTGTTGTTGTTCAGCTGTAGGTTGGGTATAAATCGATGAACCGACAGGATTTTCTAAGGGGGGTTAACAAAGGGAGGTAATATGAAGGTCAAAATTGCACTTTTGTTGGAATTCAATCCCTCATCAGAAAAAAGTCACGAGTTTCCCCACGAAGATTTTGCTTTATATGAATTACTTTTTAAGTCATCTACAGAAAAATATCAGCTATTTTATTGAAAGACTGTTGACTCGTCAGAATAATGAGTTTGAACAAGACCACTATTTTACTCCCTTTTTTGTGTTATAAACCCTGATGATTGACACATAATTCAAAAGTTACTAATATTTGGTAAATTTTGGAATCTTTAACCATTTACCTTTACAGTGGTATACAACTTTCAATAATACTTGTGATATTGTAGAAATAATATGTGGTTGAAAGGGCAAGGGGTCAAATATTGAAATTGCCATTTTTTCATTCCTTTTATCGCATTGCTATGGAAACGAAAGAGAATGAATCAAAACTAAGGTCATTTTTCTTCATCATTCATGATACTCTTTGAAATATGGCATTATGAAAAAAATCCATGACTATGCGTGCCGAACTTTTCTGGTCCTTACAGAGAACTCCTCTTAAAATCGTTCCCTATTCAACACCGCAAATGCCTTCAAAATCAGCAATGTTCATTTCCTCCCTATTCACTCTGTTATTTAAGTACCTCTCCCAAGAAGACCCAAACCTTAGGGATAACGGTACACAGCATTAGCAGCTATGTAAGGCATGTAGCCGTAACCCCATCTTGACCCAGTAAGCATAAGAAGTATGTTATCATAATGACGGACACCATCTGATTAGCTGTAACTGGACACCACAGGGCCAGTATTTAACTGATAAATTCACAGCAAAAACTGCCTACTGAATGTGCTAATAGACAATTACATAGCCTTCATTGCTTTCAGATTTCCTATAGCTTCAACTTAAGCCATGATGTGCTGGTTCAATTTCAGAAAAAAATCTTTTTCGCCAATAATTTAACCAGAGTTCATTGAATAAATCATCAAATACAACGCATGAAGGTAGAACGAAGCAGACAATACACTCTGTTTTAACCCTTTACCAAACCACAAAATTTCAGGGAAGACTTCAAACGACAAAAATTATTATATTTGTACAATAAAGCAAGGAAAATATTGAGGCAAAAGGAGAAAATGCTGGTTATCAGCATTTTCTTTTGCCTCGATGTTTTCCCGAGCCTTCTCTGTTGCAGACGTCAAAACCAGGTCTTGTTTGGGAGAGGGTTCAGAGAGTACCAATAAATAAGACTGGACATTATATTTATTCATTTTAGCACTTTTCCAAACAAAACAATTTTTAGATTGCTCCGATTTGAAAGCCCTTGTAAGCAACAAAATGGTAATTCATTACAAAACTATTTGTGTAACATATAGCTCAGAAAATATTAAAGCAAAAGGAGAAAATGTTGATTATCAGACACCATTGTCTTTTCTATAAAAGTTGAAAAGTTTGGAGAACCTTGAAGGGATAAAATGCTGGTTATCATCATTTTCTGCTCCATTCTCAATGACTTCCCAAGCCTTATGGATGTCAAAACAGTGTCTTGTTTGGGAAAGGGAATTAACAGAAATGGTAATTAGAATATCATATCTTTTGCCTTTCCAAACATTGTTTTAAAGTGACATTAAAATTTTCAGAATTTTTTCTCATAAATTTCACTTTTATTTTTATCTGAAAGAGCATATTTTCTTATGAAAATTCTGAAAGTTTCAAGCCAAAACATTGCGCAATTTACGAGAAATGTATATTTTTGTGTTGAAATTAAACAAATTGTTGTCCACAACAGTTCAGATGTATATAGAATTTATCGTTTCTGTCTAAACTTTAAAGGCGTGTTTATCGCTTATCATCAACAACTTCAAAAAACTGATAGCATTTATACCCATTAGAATAACCAATTTTTGCACCAAGACATACTTTAAAACATTGAAATGGGGATGAAATGTCCCTTTAAAATATTGATTGATTTTTTTCTCAATGTTTCTGTTTCAACAAAAAATTATATCTTTTATTTTATCAAAATAATTTCTCAATGTCGCATTGATAGTAAATCGCAACTGAAGTAGTACAATGTATCATTTTTTCAGAAATGTGTTAATCATATCTAGTCATAATGGAAAGTGTAGTACTAGTGACTCTTTTTAAAAAAAAGTGTTTTCTTCTTTTCCATAAGTTATTTATTTTGTCGTTATGAAAATAAGCATTTTTTCTGATATCTGTTGCATTCAAATTCAGCAATGAAATATAGACATGTAGAATTATTTTGGAGTTTGATAGGTTTTTGTTCAGATTAAGAGGATATTATCTAAAAGGCTTTTTGACAGTTTTGAATTGAAAGCTGTTACAGACGACATTACAAATATTGACGAAGGTTGGCTCTTTTGTACACCGTAGCCCAGAAAATAATAAAGGAAACTGAGAAAATGCTGATCTCAAATAATTTCTTCTTTCCACGAAGAATTCAACCAGATTTTTTTTCTCACAAGGTTTTCATTTGAGAAAGGGTAAACCAGAATAACATGGCAAAATTAGACCGTTTCAAAAGATCAGGAAGTGCACACATAAATGCTGACATATGCTGGGGGAGTTCACTGAATTAAATTCAGCCTAGCTATGACACGGTGGGTAACCCATGTGACTTTTTGGAAGCGTCCACACGGAAAAATCGCCCGCTTCAAGGTATGTTTTGTTTAATTTCTCAGCTTATACTCTACGGATTTTGAAGAGATAAAGTGCACGTAACGCGCCTTTGAGAGGGCTATTCCCGGCTTTAACTCACTCTGCCCGAAATCCAGTGGTTTCTTCAAACATTCGAGCCAAAGTTTTTTTAAGTGCAAACCGAACGCGGGAAGCATTCACATTTATAGTCCTAATTGTCAAGTTTTAGCTTTACCAGCCCATTTACACGAATAAATTGTGTACGCACGTACCGTCTAGTTAATATAATCTTTAAAAATCCAAGGGTTTTGGTCAGAAAAGCGTTAATTATGATGTGATCATTAAAATAACGAAATGGGAAGCGTACACATCTGATTCAAAATGGTAAGCGTACACACACAATACGCTGAGGAGGGAAGCGTACACTCTGCGGGTTTTTGGGTTGGTCGCATATTCACTGATTTAGTCACCTATTTACAGACCTTTACACAGCACGGTGGAGATTGTGCATCACGGGGTGGATAATAACTAAGGCAAAACTTGACCTGCTTCAGGTAAGAAATTGTGCAATAAATTTAAAATTTCTGCGTCGATTTTCAAGTGGATTGTTGCAGTTCCTCTGCTGTATGAGTTATAAATGAATACAGCTTAAAAAAAGATCCCAATGGACCAGAAAAGACGGCACAAGGTTCAGGACATACTTCTGCTAGGTCTGGATCGAATTTGGCAAAAGTACCAGACGTTTATCAAATAAGTCACATACCAGAGGAAAGAGATCAGTAATGTGGGCTGCATGCAAAAATCCGCTCACAAATTGACGCTGAAATTAAGAAAGTTATTTCACAATTTCTGGCCTGAAGAGGGGCTATTTTGGCCGCAGTGTTACCATTTTTCTCTCTAGCCGGTTGGGATTTTTTTGATAAAGTAAAATAACTTTACAAATATGTCATACATTTGAGTAAAGAGGTCAGTGAGGCGGTGCATATGCAACAATCCGCTTGAAATTTGACGAAGAAATGAGAAAGTAATTGCACCCACAATTTCTTACCCGACGCTGGGGTAATTCAAGCCGTGGTTACGAGATTTTATAACGACACCGATGGTTTATCAAAATATAACGGCAAACCCAGTCTTTTTTTCCCAGTATATTTTTCGTAGCACAAAATTCATTGCTATTGATCACAACGAAATAATATTGATGAAAATAGCAAAACCATATTTATAACTGATATAGTCCAACAACATTAACCTGGGAAATCTGCATTTGTAATGACCAAAATTCGGCAATGTTTTGTTTTAAGGAATGAATGCATTTTTTTTCATGCAGGTATTAAAAAAAGAAAATCTAATTACACTGTATGAATCCACGAAGCGGTTCATACAAAAGTGTGATTAGATTTTCTTTTTCATACCTGCATGAACTCCGTAAATAAAATTTCATTCATTTCTTATAACTTGATAGTCTTAGACTAAAAAATAATGCGGCGTAATTCAATGTTTGACAGAGAAAGTAGTTCTGGCATTTTTGTTCATGGAGGTATGACAATTTTTTCTCAGCCAATCGGAACTCCCGGATTTTAATGAAATCAATAAATTATAGGGCCCTCAACTAACGGAATCTGCACGTACGTAAATTAAATTGTTCCGTGCTAATTTTGACGGACTATATATTGATGAATATTTCGTATGTTTTCGTATCAACGGTTGCTACAAAGAGCCAAAGAACAATTTAAATAACAGGATAAATTGCGTTCAATACATCCTGTATATCAATGTACCTGGCGATGTAATGGTTAAAGCATCGGCGTTCGATTCCGAATGTTACAGATTCGAGACTCGGAATCATCATGGACCTATATCATGTATTTTACTTACATTTAAAGTGTTTGATATTCTGTGTTCATAAGTATCTATCTGTTTCACATGATTTTCATACTTGAACAATGAATACAATAATGCAATTGACCAAACGCCGGCTGTCAATCAAAACCATCGATAAGCCAATGGACGATCAGAAAAAATGCCAAATATTGCGTCACTTGATTACTTGCATTGAGAGCTATTGTCATTCTGAATTAGTGGAATTAATACACACTTGCGTTTTCTTAATTTTCACAAAGATTTATTTATGTTTTCATATTATAATTGAAATAATAGAATTTCTACCGTAGTCTTTTGTTATTTAACTATTGTTCTTAATTAGGCTTCTCATTAAATAACCCACTCGGGCTATGGCCCTCGTAGATTATTAATTGTACCGTTGTACACAGAACTGTTGTTGAATGACGATAGTTCACGGTAGAAATTCGATTATTTCTTAAGCATGTACACCCTGAAGCTTAACTTCTTTTGGACTAAATAAACAATTTTTCGAATGAGATATAAAAACCGAGGTACTAAATTTATATGATCTTAGCTGTTGAGCGGGAGGTAAAAATCCATTCAATCCAATTTCTTAAAGTGACATTTCACATTCCTTTCAGTTTTTATACGCCCGAAGGGTCGTATTATGTTACGGCCCCGCTCGTCCGTCTGTCTGTCTGTCCGTCCGTCCGTTAGCAATTTCTTGTGTGCGCAACTCCTCCTACAGTTTTGATCGGAATTCGATCAAATTTGCCACAATGAATCTCCATGGTGTCTAGTTGTGCACACCGCTTACGGAATTCAATTAGCTCTTTTCGTTCTTGAATTATATGCCCTTGAATTAAAAAAATGCCCATTTTCTTGTGTGCGCAACTCCTACAGTTTTGATCAGAATTTGATCAAACTTGCCACAGTGAATCTCAATGGTGTCTAGTTGTGCACGCTGCTTACGGAATTAAGATAACTGTTTTCGTTCTTGAATTATCTGCCCTTGAATTTAAGAAGAAATGCCCATTTTCTCAAAAATGCCCATTTTCTTCTGTGCGCAACTCCTACAATTTCAACCAGAATTTAATCAAACTAACCACAATGAATCTCTATGGTGTCTTGTTGTGCAAACAAAATTTTGATAACTTTTCATGTTTGAATTATCTGCCCTTGAATTGAAAAAATGGCCAATTTTACTGACAAGCCCCTCTCGGGCGTATATGCGCCGCTCTGCGAAGCTCTTGTTAAAAGTATGTCTTGATGCAAAGATTGTTTATTCTAATGCGTAGAAATGCTATCAGTTTTTCGAAGTTGTTATTTATAAGCGAAAAATACACCTTTAAAGTTGAGCCAGAAATGGCGAATTCTGTATAATTCTGAACTGTTGTCCACAACAATATGTTTAGTTTTAGCACAACAATATATACTAGTCAAAACTTCTAACCGGCCACTTAATTTCTGTCACAAATGACACATTAAGTGACGGGATAAACACAATCATTGTTTTTCATTGAATAGAATAATCATTTTTGAAGTGAAAAAGATGAAAATGTTACCAATATTCTGTTTCGAATATTTAAGAATTGACACAAGTTTCACCATACCCCTTATTTCGATTTTCATCGATTTTAACATTGGTGGGTGGGGTGTTTTGTGGAAAATCTGTTCATATCTTGGCAATATTCCATAAAAATAAAATTTTATTTCGAGAATAATGCTTCTTTATCGATTGTCTAGCAATGTTGATAGATAAATTTTAAAAATATCAAAATTTTATTTGGTCCTGAATCAAGATTTCGGTCGAATTGCGCAGATTTCGTGATTTTTGAAAATGGGGGTTCTTGTCTTTCATGTTATCTAAAAAACAAACGCTAACTTTTTAATATGTGAGGTTTGTACGAAATGATCTTCAAATTAACAACCTTTCCATAGAAGTATACTTCTTATAAATCGGATTATTGTAAATATTTCAAAAATGTGCAAATCAAAGTGGCCGGTTAGGAGTTTTGACTAGTATATATTTCTCGTAAACGGTTCAATATTTTGGCATGGAATTTTCAGAATTTTTATTAGAAAAGATGCTCTTTCAGAAAGAATAAAAGTAAAATTTATGTAAAAATAATTGTGAAATGTCGCTACAAACTGAAGCTGTTTTATACGCCATAATTGTAGCCATAATCAATAAAATATGGTTTTATTTTAGTTATATTTGATTAAAAATATTACCCAGCACTTTAAAAAGGGGAACACATCGGTGTGTACGCTTCCCTTCTCAGCGTATTGTGTGTGTACGCTTACCATTTTGAATCAGATGTGTACGTTTCCCATTTCGTTATTTTAATGATCACATCATAATTAACGCTTTTCTGACCAAAACCCTTGGATTTTTAAAGATTATATTAACTAGACGGTACGTGTGTACACAATTTATTCGTGTAAATGGGCTGGTAAAGCTAAAACTTGACAATTAGGACTATAAATGTGAACGCTTCCCGCGTTCGGTTTGCACTTAAAAAAACTTTGGCTCGAATGTTTGAAGAAACCACTGGATTTCGGGCAGAGTGAGTTAGAGCCGGGAATAGCCCTCTCAAAGGCGCGTTACGTGCACTTTATCTCTTCAAAATCCGTAGAGTATAAGCTGAGAAATTAAACAAAACATACCTTGAAGCGGGCGATTTTTCCGTGTGGACGCTTCCAAAAAGTCACGTGGGTTACCCACCGTGTATGATAAGGAAGAAATTTTCAAATTTTCCTCTGAATTGAAGGTCCCCAGTTATTGAAATTTGGTTCCAGGTTTACAAAGTCAAATGTTACATTTTGACTTTAAAATTTTATAATACAAGCTCAGAAAATGCCAAAACTTTGTTATTCTAAGCATATCCCAAACAACTAGTAAAGTTAAGGGTAGTAGGCCCTATATACAATTTTGAAAAAAAGTTTTTGCAGACGATAAACAATATAGCACAGAAAAAATAAGGCACAAGAAGAAAATAATGATTATAACCATGCTCTTCTTGTGTCGTAATGATTCCTCAACGATTTCTATAAGGGATGTCTAGACCAGGTCCCGGTTTCTCAAAAAAGCTTAAGTATGTTCTCATGCTCAAATCTGAGCACCGTGGTCAAATCGCACGAAATCCACGTGAACTTCAATCGAATACCCTTCAACGTTGGAGAGTATCCCTTTGAAGTTGAGCATGTTCTCATGAGAATATACTTTAGTTTTTTCGAGAAACCGGGGCCAGGTCAAATTTTTAGAAAGAGTTTTTAAAATTTTAAACCTATAAATAAAAAACTTTTAACCCATTACCAAACGACAAATTTTTAGCCTAGTCCAAACTCATAGGTGTTGCAGACGACCAGTGGCGGATCCAGAGGGGGTTCGGGGGGTTCAAACGAACCCTCCTCTGAAGCCAGATTATTTCAATTTCATGCAAAAATTCAGTCAATATTGTGTAAAACTAGGAAAACGAACCCCCCTTTTTGCATATTCGAACCCCCCTCACAGAAATCCTGGATCCGCAGCTGCAGACGACAAGTACCATTGAACAAAATTTAACAGTGTTTGGTCTTTCTTGGTAGAAAACACTGTGGGAAATGAAGAAATTGCTTGTCACAAGCAATTTCCTCATTTTCCACAATGTTTTCCCAAGCCAATTTCTAGTGGGGAGTCAAAAAGAGTCATTGTGTGGTAATGGGTTAAAACAAAATTGTCGAAATCAAGAGGTGTTCCAGAGTTCAAAATCACATTAAGGCTACCCATAACATCAAAAGTTGGTGTTGAAGAAAATATTGGAGGAAAAGAAAACATGAAGCCATAATTTGTAATGTATCATAAGCACCACAACTAAATGTATTTCTATATAATATGGTCGGTGAAAAAATTCATCTGGTCCTGGCCATGCTTTGTTTATTTAAGCTGGGTGATTTGTTTTCATGCTGGGACTGACCGTCCACTCTGAGATGCTACATACTGATAAGCACTTGCTAATGGATTGGTTATGCAAACGGCTAACTGTACACCTGAATCAGAATTGATGGCTTTGGAGTCACTAAAATAACTGGGTGTATTGTTCTCCTTGCTAAAACCTTTATAAATTCGTCGGTAGAATGCGATTTTATTTTTTGTCGTTTGGTAAAGGCTAAATAAGCGGCCAGCTTTGATCGCCATAACTCAATGTCATATCGTATGTCACTTGCACTTTTGGGCGGAGGATCCAATCGATAATGAGACTTCAAAGTTATTTGACATATGGACGTATTGTTCCCAGCCTATTTGATTGCCAGGTCACGTGGCTCAGTTAATCAGTTGTGAGGTACCTCAAGGGGTAAATGCAAAATTCAAACAATTACAAGTATTTGTGTGATTATTTTTCGTCTTTATTTTCCTTTGTCTATGCTAAAATTAACAAATTTCATGCTTTTTATTGCGAAATAAGTACTTTAGACGATTATCTTAACCAATTAATTGTTAAATTTACCCCAAGGGAGCCTATGACGTCAGAGGGCACATGGTATGTGGGCAGTATCGAAATACTACTGCCCGCCATTTTGACGAAGAGTGACACTGTCGCTTGAGTAAGTAAGCTACCAATTACAGACCTTGCTTCCGTCGATCGTGTTGATAAGTACGTCGTTGATGCGCATCCCTTAGCTGTCAATCACAAACGCACGTGATTTGACAAACAATCGTGATCGCGTGAACCAATTATTGGTTTACTAATTCGGGGTCCCACTAATTCGTTCGGTAAATTGAACGTCTTTGAAATTGGCCTACTTTTGAAATGATCGGACAGTTTGAGATAATCCCGCGTGGTCAGTGTATCAAAAACGAAAGTAGATCTAGATAATAACCCTTCACTCTACGCGATCATAAGTTAGCCTTCGTAAATAGAAAGTAATAATATCGCTTTCTTTCATTGATAAGCCTTTGAATTTCAATGACCGATTGACATTGATTGTTTGTTGAAGGGTTATGTCTCAATAATTTTCATTGGCACTTGAAATAGAAAACTAGGGAACAAAAAATGCTAAATGAAAAAAGTAAATGTCTACATCAATAATTTCAATTGTTTACCTTAGAATTTCCTTCCTCAATCAATCAATCAATCAATCATATTTTGTTGGATTTTATTTGTTTTGATATCAGCCTGCTGATAATTAGGAGCTACCATTTTCTCATTTGCCTTGATATTTTTAATGCTTTATTAAATTTATGCTATTGTGATAAGCAATTAATTTCTGGATTTTCCATGTTTTCTATCTTGGATAGTATCCAGAGAGACTCAAAAAGCATAATGCCATTCACTTCTAGACTTGAAATTGTCATCTGCAAGGTCTTTGAATATAGACCAGTCTAAAATGCTGTCATTTGGTAATTGGTTATTTAGATCTCTAATTGACTGATCAATTTTTTCCACCAGCTGAAGACTGATCAATTAACTTACGAGGACACTATAATGTCGTGAAGTTCTTCAAGATGTCGGTGGTAACCCATGTTATTCCTCAGTTTTCTGATGGACAAATCTTCATCACCCCAACCGTTCAACAGTCACAGGATATAGTTGTGGCTCAACATACGTAAGTATTTTTCTGTTATCGAAATGTTTGAAATTATGTACAGAGACACGATAATGATTTAGTCGTGAAGTGTTTTCTTGTTACCGGAATGTTTTATTAAGTATTCCATGCCTCAATGGTTTCTATGGTGGCAAAGGAGAGCAACCAAGAGGTTCCAAGTTCAATCTTTGGTAGCAGAGCAGTGTTCTCCCCAGCCTAATAAGCTGTATCGGCCCCACTACAGCTTCATGTAAACCACTATGATGCCCCTACAGCTTCAAAATTACCCCTACAGCATAATTTCTCCAAAATCATCACAAAATAGACACATTCAGAGGTATTTTATGTCAAAAACTGATAAATAATGCATTCTCATATATTAAAATAAGATAATTCTGTCTAAAGACCATAATAGAGAAAGAAGAAATTGCTCAAATTGAGCAATTTCTTCTTTTCCCATTATGTTTTTATTCACAATTATTTGCATGAACGCAATTTCAATTAGCCCCTACGGCTTCAAATTATTCTGCGGAAAACCCTGCAGAGGTAGTTCTTGGACTTTCCTTCGGGCCAGACGGCCCATGTATTTGGTGCCAGTACAGTGGTAGATTATCATGGAAACAGAATCTAGAGGGATTAATCTAAATTGCAAGAATTTATTTCCCAATAGATGTAAAATGAAAATGATTAAAATAAAAAATATTATGCTATTTATATTGCAAATGAGTCACCTGTTTAGTTAAGATGTCAATGATCAGATGATTTGTACTATCTGACCTTATGTGCAGCTTGTAGGACAAGAATGATGATTTTGCTTTATCTGGCTACTCCTATTGAAATGTTTGAACCATAAAGGCCAAAACTCATATTATAGGGTTAATTCACATTTTTGAAATCATTAAAATTTGCAGAGGCTCAAGAAATACGCCCGCGTGTGAAACATGAGGGTCGTTTTCGTATTTTTCGGGCCTCTACGAATGTTAAATCTTCCAAGAATTTTTTGTTATGCTTGACGTCGGTAAAACGACGTTACATCATAACTTTGCACCAAAGGCGAACATCGCTTATTTAAAGTAAGAAGTTGAAAATTTTGCGGGAAAAGAGACAACAATTTATTTTGAAGGGTCAAATCGAGGATATTTCAGTGCAAAGCCGGTCTGATATTGCACATGAATCTCCCGAGTAATGACCGGTTTTGCACGATATCAGCCCAGTTTCTTCACGTTATTCAATGCTGATAATGGCCCGAAAACACACATTTTATGCAATAATATATATTCAAGTAGTATAAAATGAGATACTTTATTACATGGTTTGGTATCTTTATACAAAGCTATAGATAAGAGGGTGTAAATACGTTCTAAATTTGTTATTTGAATTCAAAACCCTATGTTGTGGGTAATCATTTGAATTGTCTTCATGAGATGATTCCAATTAGTACCAACAAGATGGGATATAATCAACTGGGGCCTGTTTGTTATGTAATAAAGGGTTAATCATTAGCGTTAATTATGAGCTATGTATATCTCCAGCCCCGTGTTGACGGTACCATTAACCACAGCTCTAGCCCCGGTACAGACCATACAGCTACAGACCAAACTAGACCCAGAAATAGAACGAGAAAAACAGGAAATATACAAGTATGTACAATCACATAATCTCTGTAATATAGGTATCAATTTCGAAAAAATCATAAATCGAAGGGGCAGATTTGGTACAGGGGTAAGATGCTGGACCTGTAATACAGGGGTTGCTGGTTTGATCCCCCGCCACTCCAATTCTTCAGATGAGACTTTAAGGACAGATCCTCCATTTATTTCCTACGGTAAGATTTTTTTTATTTTTTCTGTACTGATATTTGAATATATGAGAAGTAAAAAAATGACTTAAAAACTATAGGTCACCAAGCCAATTAAAAAGTTATTGGATTTCAAGGGAGCCTACTCTTGTCTAAAATCGCAAAAATGAGGTGTCACTTAAATACCCACAAAAAGTTGTTTGAAATTACTAGGATTACATAAATAAGTCTTTATTGTGTTCGATATGTTTCATTCTGTCTAAATGAGTATCAATTTTGTAAAATTTAGTGACGATTTTGAATTTTTTAGGAAAACATTATTTCAAAAGTAGCTGAAATTGCTCTTATTTCGCAACGTTTCTGATAATAAAAAATATTCCAGCGGTAAGAATTTTTTCTTTTTTGGTATAGACATAGCTCTTGGTCATACCTACAAAAACAAAAACAGAAAAATATACCAAACCAAGTGTTTTTCTTAGTTATAAGTAAAATTTGATTTACTTTTTGCAGCTCTGTCCAAAATTGTTTCGCTACTTTTATCCATTTTCTTCCTTATTACCAGCTTTAGATAATAAAAAGTGTCATCTTTTGTGTCCATTTGAAGTGGACTAGCTCATAAAGACACCATTTTGCTTTTGTTGCTCCGTTTCCTATCGCTAACGCCACATGTTGAACGCGTAACAAAAAGCAAAATGTACCATCCGAGTACTATTACACTTTAATTGACCAAACAGAGAAAATTGAAATAACCGAAAAAGGTCTTGTGACTCTTGTCATTTATCTACCAAACATTAACTAAATTTAAAAAAATACATTTGCTGAAAAAGGCTTATTATTGAAACAGCTTTATTTCATTATTTAGGGTATGCGCAGTAAGTTGCGCAGTAACAACTGGAGGATCTGTCCTTAAACAGAGGTCCTGCCTCTATAAGACCTAAGCTGTTGAGTGAGACGAAAAACTCAATTCACTCCATTTAATCCTAATCCTATCAAGCGTTACGCTTCATCTACAGCAGATTACACCAGTATGGACAGTTTTGATTCAGATAAAGGGCCATTTGTTTATCTAATTACAGACATCCCCTGTTTCCCCTGATGGCCCTCATGTTTGAAAGATGTGAACAAGCATCATCTACACCAGACTTCACTGGTATGGACAGTTTTGACTCGGATATACAGGCCTTTGTGAGACATCAGGAGAAGGAGAACAAATCATTGTTGGTGGAGAATGAAGAACTTAATAATCTGGTAAGTACATCCTATGTATGTATTTCTGCATACTGGCATGTTGTTATACCATACATCTGTCTTTGAAAAACTAGACTTGAAATCTTGTTCTTGTTCGACTGTTTGTTTTCACTGAATTAGAATTACTTAAGATTTATCTTCGAATTCCTTGTGTCTTTGAATTAAATACATACAAGACTTATTCTTTGAGTTAAAGTGTCAATTGTCTTCTTGTGTCTCAATATATATAAGAAATAGAATATAGGTTTATAGGACATTGCTGTTTTAAGAACACATACAACTTTTAAATGCAATCACAAGTATCTTTCATTTACCAATGATTTAATTTTATTGAAGTTTTTACTGCCATTTGAATGACACAATGATAAAGAACCAAAGCAATCAACACAACTTAATGAATTTACGAATGAAAATTGTCTCTAACCCATTCCCACAATAAGGACACCTTTTGACGCCCCACAAGATAAAGGCTTTGAAAAACATTGTGGAAAATTGAGAAATTGCTTGTCACAAGCAATTTCTTCATTTCCCACAATGTTTTCTACACAAAATAATAAAAACAATGTACAATGATACGGACCTGATAATGTCGCCTGCAACACCTTTGAATTTGTTCAAGTCTGAAATTTTGCCGTCTGGTAATGGGTTTAATCTTTCATTACAGATGATAAAAGCTATACAGGTGTTACGGATCCACCTAATGGAGTTGGAGAAAGTGAGTGATCTATGCAAGGACTTCTGTTCTCGTTATACAAACTGTCTGAAAGGCAAGCTACAGAGTGAGAACTTACTGAGGACAGAGTCGGATTACGATCAGTCCATGTTTGATGAGCCACCGCCCGAGACACCAACCAAAACGTCACCGAATATCGCCACATCGTCGCCTGGGAGCGTCATATTACAGCAGCCATTTCAGCCTAGCCTGGCAGCCATGCCAACACTAGGACCGGGTCAGCTGATGTCAGGGGGTACAGTCTATCAGATGGTACAGACAGCTCAGGGACTTGTGGCACAACCTGTACAGGTATATAGAAATTGTATAACTTATCCTATTCAAACGTCTTATCTGGCATGCATTAAATCGGCTATAAAATTTTGAATAGACTGTTTTGGTTTGTTCATAGTTAAGGGTCGTTAACCTATGTGGACTAGAAGCTGGGGGCTCAGTTAGGATGTTTTGGTAGTACTTGTATGATAAACGACAGGAATCCATGATTAGCTGCTCCAGCCTCTGCAATATGACCATACTCGTAATTACCATTCATAATTCTTGTCAACAACAAAATTATGGATAGATTTGTTTTCAGTACAATGACAATTGCTTTTGGAGAAGATTTGCTCTTTGAGGCCCTAAATCTGCATTTACAGAATCTTTATTCAAACATTATTTTTTTTTTCAGATTCAACCAACCATTACATCCATAGCTCCGCCCCTAATTCATGGAGGCACACCCCTGTCACAACTTGGTGTTCCCGCCCCTCCTGTTCCATCAACCAATGCATCACCAAATAGCAACAGTAAGTACCAGTACTACCATAAATAATTGGTGGAAGGTCAAAACCTTGTAACTACAGCTTGAAAAAGCAAAAGCTGGAGTTATGAGATTTTGACCTCCCATCGACGAAATGTAGGAATCTACCAGTCTGATGTAAACTTACAAACTATCGTTGTAGTTGATGTATAAATTAAAGTCATGTACTTGCAGCCATGACACTGGGCATAGGAGATCCTTGAATATAGACCAATTTTAGAATGCTTTTGATTACTTGCATCAGGATGAAAGTCTCTGAGGTGCTATATTGCCATGCCTTTGACATGGCCTTTTCTTAAAGTTTTCAACATTAAGCATATCTTGTAATTATATACCTTAACATGAAAATACTGATCTATGGATGTACAATATTTTAACTGGAATCTTTCACCAAAATCAATTCATAGAATTGCTCCAAATTTGTATGATCTTTTGAAATCATTACTTTTATTTGCAAGACTAATTTTGTCATGTAATTGATATGAAGACAAGTTCTACTATTATCATGGAGGTTTTGATTTATTTATTTATGCTTATATATTTATGTATGTTTGTATATTTATACAGTAATTATGTATGAATGTATATTTACACATTATTTATGTAAGTTTGTATATTTATTAGGGATGGCAACGGTTAACCGGGTAACCAGTTAATCGATCGAAAGACCGATTAACCGGTTAGAAAATCAGTAACCGATTACCCGATCATCATTTTCAGAAAACTGGAATTTGGTCAAAATGAGAGTACAGTGTTATCATAAGGACGTTTCAAAAGACATTGCATGCATATTTACATATCAGACAGTGGGGAATATTGCTGGTCACAGTTTGACAGATTTATGCAATCACTTCAAGTGGCAGATTATTGCGATAAGCTAATTAATTGCCGGTAATAAACAATAACATGTAGGCCCGTTTGGTTTGTTTTACTATGCATTTCAGAATAATTAATCAAACCAATCACGTGAGATTGGAAGCGAGGTGTCGTTTCCAACAAGTTCATTATTTTTAGCTCACCTGAGCACGAAGTGCTCAAGGTGAGCTATTGTGGTCACTTTTTGTCCGTCGTCCGTCTGTCTGTCCGTCCGTCTGTCTGTCCGTCCGTCCACAATTTCGTGTTTACACTCTAACATCTACAAATATAAGCCAATCTTGACCAAACCTGGTAAAAACATGTATGACCATAAGATCTCGGATGAGTTTGATTATGGGTCAGATTGAACCAGAAAGTCCGGAGTTATCTGCCCTTGAATGCGAAAAATAGCTAGTTTTGACAGTGTTTACACTCTAGTACCTACAATTATTGATCAATCAAGACAAAACTTTGACACAATGTTGTTGACTATAACATCTCGGATGAGTTTAATTTGCAGTCTGTTCGTACTAGAAGGTCTTGAGTTATGTGCCCTTGAAATTGACAAAATTGCCATTTTCGACCATTTTCGACTTTGTTTACACTCTAGCATCTACAAATATTGACTAATCAAGACAAAACTTTGACACAATGTTGGTGACCATAAGATCTCGGATGAGTTTAATTTGCAGTCTGTTCGTACTAGAAGGTCTTGAGTTATATGCCCTTGAAATTAACAAAAATTGCCATTTTCGACTGTTTTCAACTTTGTTTACTCTCTAGCATCTACAAATATTGACCAATCAAGACAAAACTTTGAGACAATATTAGGGACTATAAGATCTTGTATTTTAGTGTGATTTTCAGATTGATCGGATCATAAAGTCTCGAGTTATACGCCCTTGAATTTGACAAAATTGCCGTTTTCGACTGTTTTTGATGTTGTTTACACTCTAACATCTACAATTATTGACCAATCTAGACAAAACTTTGAGGCAATGTTAGTGACCATAAGATCTTGTATAAGTTTGATTTTCAGATTGATCGGATCATAAAATTAAGAGTTATACGCCTTTGAATTTGACAAAATTGCTGTTTTCGACTGTTTTTGACTTTGTTTACACTATAGCATCTACAATTCTTGACCAATCAAGACAAAACTTGGTCACAATGTTACGGACTATATGATCATGTATGAGTTTGATTTTCAGATTGATCGGATCATAAAGTCATGAGTTATACACCCTTGAATTTGACAAAATTGATGTTTTCGATTGTTTCGGACCTTGTTTACACTTTAGCATCTACAATTGTTGTCCAATCAAGACGAAATTTGGACACAATGTTGCTGAACATAAGATCTTGCACCAGTTTGAATTTCAGCTTAATCATAGTAGAATTTGCTGAGTTTGCTGAGCCCTTCAAATTGACAAATTTGCTGTTTTCGACTGTTTTTACTCTAACAACGACAAATAGCGACAACACGAGACAAAATTTGGACACAATGTTGTTGACCATAAGTTTGTTTTCAGTGTTAAAGTCACAAAACTGAACAAAACTGTGGCTCATATCATCTTGGTTCAGGTGAGCGATATAGGACCATCATGGTCCTCTTGTTTGTAATTTTTAAACTTGCCGCACAGAACACTAAATTGCCACCGTAAACATTCAAATGAGTCAAGTTCGATCTTTAGCTGTGTTTATTAAATATTACGATCATGCATATCTCACGCACTGATCATCCGACTCGTCCCCTGTAAGTTTCACTTTGCTATGTATATTATTGTCTAAGATTGACGATCGGTGGTTAACCGGTTAACCGATCGGAAAAATGAACGATTAACCGGTTAGTAATTCTGCTAACCGTTGCCATCCCTAATATTTATTCAATATCTAAGTATGTTTGTGTGTTTTCTTTACACAATATTTATGTATGTTTTGTATATTTAGACAGTAATGAATATTTCAGTATGTTTGTATATATATGCAGTTGTAAACAACCTTGAGAGTCATTGATAAGGGCGGAGGTGGTGCGGAGGGAACTAGAAACACAGGGGTCGCTGGTTTGATCCCCCGCTTCTCCAGTCTTTCGGATGAGACTTTAAACCGAGGTCCCTTCTCCATATGACCTTAGATGTTGAGTGGGAAGTAAAACTCCATTCAATCCAATCAATTGAACATTTGATACATTTATATATGTTTGTATATTTACACAGTATTTATGCATGATTGTATATTTACACAGTGTTAATGTATGTTTGTATATTTACACAGTGTTTATGTATGTTTTTATATTTACACAGTGTTTATGTATGTTTGTATATTTACACAGTGTTTATGTATGTTTGTATATTTACATATAATTTCTGTATGTTTGTATATTTACATATAATTTATTTATGTTTGTTTATTTACACTATATTCATATATGTTTGTATATTCACACAGTTGTGAACAACCTGATGAGTCCTGGAGGGTTTGACTCGGATGATGAAGACTCTAGTAAAAAGAAGAACAAAAGAGGAGTTTTACCTAAATCTGCTACACAAATCATGAAGTCATGGCTCTTTCAACATATTGTGGTACATATAACAAATAATTTTATATATGATGAAATAAGTTTTAAAGAAATCCAATGGAGCAATTCCCACAATGCTTATCATGTGTGTCTGTTTGCAAGACCCATCCAAGCTCTGGTACATATAACACATTGTACTAAGGAATGCTTATCTTAAGTGAAAATGAAGAGGTCCACATGGAACATATGGAAACCAATTGTTATGTGCCCTTTAATTAGACAAAATTGCTGTTTTCGAATTTTCTTTCACTACCACAAATATTGACCGATCAATACCTGTGCTAAACTTGGACAAAATGTTGGTGACCATAAGAATTTGCATTAATGTAATGTACAGCTCGATCATTATTTCACATTCTTAGTTTTGTGCCCTTGAATTTGACAAAATTGCTGTTTTCAACTTTGTATTCATTCTTATAGTCTCAAAATTTACAAAACTGTGAAAAATGTATGTGAATATAAAATATTGGTTTGATTTTTCAGCCTGATTGGAACATAAATTTATGTGCCCTTGAATTTGACAAGATTGTCATTAATCATTTTGCATATGTCATTCCGGTTCAGGTTAGTGATTTAGGATCATCATGGTCCTCTTGTTTATTTCAGCATCCTTATCCAACTGAAGACGAGAAGAGACAAATAGCTTCACAAACTAACCTTACTTTACTGCAGGTTAACAACTGGTGAGTCATATTTAACCCTTTCCCAAACGACAAAATTTTAGGGTGATCATCTTCAAAAACTGCCACAAATGACAAAATGGATGTTATTAAAGAAAGGATTTGTGTAAAATATGGCACAGAAAATATTGAGACAAAAGGAGAAACTGCTGGTTATCAGCAGTTTCTTCTTTTGTTTTAATGTTTTCCCAAGCCTTTTCTATCAGGGATGTCAAAACCTGGTCTTGTTTGGGAAAGTGCTAATACAAAAATATTTTATTTTTGTATTTTCAGTTTTTTTCCATTTTACAAATGAAGAATGTAAATGAAAAACCCTGATTCAATTTGCAGTAGAATAAACTTCAACACGGTACGGAAACTACAGAGACAGAGCCATTGGCTCTGCCGCTTAAATCCTCTGGGGGGCTTCCGGCCATGTGTGGCTCTGTCTCTGGGGTCGCGATTTTTTGACAAAAACAGGTGAGTGTTCAACTTTGTTGATCATTTATTTTCTTCTGGTGCTTAAAGTCGAAAAACCGGGAATGTCATGCTCCCCTAAGACCATTTATCTGCCTGTTCTAATTCTGTGGGCTTCAAAGTCGGCAGGGTTTTCACAGGATCATTGTCGTCGTGGGTCAACCCTATGTGATTTTTTCTTGTTTACATCATGTATTCATGTACATTTCAACGGTAAATAGCCAATTTCTGCAGCCAAAACATGTGATATACTAATCGAGGGATAATCTCGATCAGACATTGCTTTTCCATGTAACAAAACCTTAGAAATGATTGGCAAACGTAAAGTTTGAGCAATTTATATCGGTGGCTCTGTCTCTGGCGGCTGGCTCTGTCTCTGGCGGCTGGCTCCGCTTTGAACGTTCGGTTAATTTTAGTTTTTACCCTGTTGTGCAGTATATGATGACTTATATAGGCCAAGGGTTTATCTTTTAAGGAGATTTCGCTTATCATTACACACGCACTCAAATAAAACCATGTGACGCATTCGCTTTATGTACTGTTAGCCTAGTGACCACGTCATCATTTTGAGCAATATTTAGTGTTTAACTTGTACCACACCACGAAGCAAGGGCTGAAAAATTTGCTAGTCGTTTCTGTTTATGCTTCGCAAATATTCTTTGTCGTTTTCTTAAACATGGTATACATTAGATTGATTGAGGAGTTTGTGTCAACATTTGAATAAGGATTCGCAAAGTGCAAACTTGTAACAAGTTCCAAGTGCAAACTTTTAAATAGAACAGGCATATCAGCCTATTGTTTAGTGCGTTGGAGTAGTTGAGAGATTCTGTGCGAACTAGCACGCCAGATGATGAACGAATCGACGATGATGATGATGGTGGTGTGGCTGGCTGCAGATTAGAAATGTTTTAGGAAATAACCGCGTTTATATAATTGATATGCACTTTCTCACGAAAGCTTGGCATTAAGTATGCAAAAGATGCAAGTGAAACTATACATCGGATCCGGGATTTCTATGATGGGGTTCGAAAATACAAAATGTGTATGTGTTTTCCTTTATTACGCGTTTTTTACTGAAATGCTTTATCATCCCAACCCCATGCCCTCCGTTTACATCTTATTTAGGACTGCTCCAATTCAAAATGATGTCCAGACATACAAGGATGCAGATGGGCGCCCCCCCCCTCCCTCATGAGAGAGAAATGTATGTATCTGCGCATAGCTCCGAAGTATCAAATATGTAATAGTTATTATTGAAATATGTGAGAAAAAAAATATGAAAATGCTGGTTATGAGCCATTTTCTTTTCTCGCAATGCACCAGAAAAATGTCTTGCTTGGGAAAGATTAAATGGAAAGATGCCGGATATATTGGTGCAAAAAAAAAAAAAAAAAAAAAAAAAAAACAGGGGCCAGTTTCATTTTTAAGACGTATTTTTTGTCTTACCGATGACCTACGACAAGTTTAGGACAAGAAACGCGTATCGCCAATTTATCAAGACCTGGGGCCCGTATTATCAACGCTCATACGCTTAACTTTTGCATAGTTACTTGTAACAACAAACCTGATTGGTCCAATCTGATTTCTCGTGCACTCAGATGTTTTGTTACACATTTTATACAAAAACTTGGTCGTCAGATCGTTGAAAATACGAGCCCCTGGATTATGCGATTGTTGTTTTAACCGATATTTAAGACATCGTTAAGTCAAAATTACTTCTTAAATGTTTTGATGAAACAGACCCTGACTTTTCGGAAGCGTTCACACCGAAAAATCGTCTGCTTCAAGTCTGTTTGTGTATTTTCTCAGCTAATACTCGACGGATTTTGACGAGATAAAGTGCATCGCACGCGCGTCATTGAGAGGGACATTCCCCGGTTCTAACTCACTCCGCATCAAATCCCATGGTTTCTCCAAACATTCACAATGAATGTTTTTGGTTGCATTTTAATGAAACTATGGAATTCTATGCATAAAGAGGTTCAGGAATGACCCTCTCAAAGGCGCGTATGGTGCAATTTCTCGTCAAAATACGTAGAGTTTAAAGATATAGAACAAAATATACTTGAAACAGACAATTTTTCGGTGTGGACCCTTCCCCAAATCACATGGATTACCCATCGTGTAATTGTTTCTTTAACAACACCCAGTTTGTCGCCTTAGGTACAGTACTACATAGAATCATGAGCCGTGACGAAAGGTTAGTGTATATTCCAATACATGTAAATTGGAAGAGAAGCATGTTTCCCACTGAATAAATGCGAATAATGGCACATTTTGCGCGGTGGCCGTGAGAGTTCAGTAGCTGTTTCCAGATAGCACGATGTCTTTATCACAGGATGTTCGGTCCCGAGTCACATATTTACATAAAACGAAATCCCTCTTCCCCCGTCAAGTTAGACTCGCTGATCTTTGATCATTCAAAGGACATTGTTTAATTGTAGCTTTGAAATTAAATTAAACAACGCTGAATGTTCGATGTTTTGCAAAGGGTTTAATCGGTGACTGAATCATTCACCGTACACAATATGATCTATTCAGTGTGTGAGTAAATTACTTCGACACGGATTTTGTGATAGAATTTTTTTTCACCAAGCACACAGAGACAGAGCCAGCCGCCAGAGACAGAGCCAGCCGCCAGAGACAGAGCCACCGATATAAATTGCTCAAACTTTACGTTTGCCAATCATTTCTAAGGTTTTGTTACATGGAAAAGCAATGTCTGATCGAGATTATCCCTCGATTAGTATATCACATGTTTTGGCTGCAGAAATTGGTTATTTACCGTTGAAATGTACATGAATACATGATGTAAACAAGAAAAAATCACATAGGGTTGACCCACGACGACAATGATCCTGTGAAAACCCTGCCGACTTTGAAGCCCACAGAATTAGAACAGGCAGATAAATGGTCTTAGGGGAGCATGACATTCCCGGTTTTTCGATTTTAAGCACCAGAAGAAAATAAATGATCAACAAAGTTGAACACTCACCTGTTTTTGTCAAAAAATCGCGACCCCAGAGACAGAGCCACACATGGCCGGAAGCCCCCCAGAAGATTTAAGCGGCAGAGCCAATGGCTCTGTCTCTGTAGTTTCCGTACCGTGTTCAATGTGTAGCTATTAAACCTCTTCCACAAGGTATTGGTGCTGAGCCTAGATAGCTCAGTCTGTAAACTTGGAGTCTATCAATCCATGGGTTGTGTGTTTCATCCCTGGATTGGATAATAGCCTTTCTGACACATAAGTCATGTATCTTTTACCAGTGCATGCGAATCATTTAAGTAAGAGAGTAACTGGAGGCTTTCATTGGATATTGTGGTAGTACTTTAGAGAGAAATGCCAGGATTCCATTGATAGGTGCTCCAGTTACCGCACTATGACCATAGTAAGTTGAAGAGGCCTTAAACTCCAATCAATCAATCAATACTGTAAAAGTCTATTTATTCGCTAGGACTTAATTTTCGCTAATTTTCGCGAGTAGGCTATCTCGCGAATTCATCAATTTCGTGAATATATCAGTCTAAGAATGCCGGAGATTGCCGATGGTACTTTGGAATCCGGAACATTCCGAAATTTTATATGTTCATTAAAACACTTCAAATCGGAAATTTTGATCGTTACCCACCTTTCAATGTATGAACAATGCAATTAACATCATATTGTTATATTATTATGATGATATACATTGAACATTAATACAAAGTATAAATGTTACATGTGTTTTCCTAGAATATGGTCGTAAAAGGGTGACCTCTTTATCGTTTACAATTTAGAAGTACAGTACATTTAATGGAAAAATGAAGCAGTTACGTTCTTATGTTATTCACTTTTTGTCATGCATGTAGGAACAATACATGTATTGTCCTTTTAACAGTTACATATGAAAAGGTGTGAAAACAATTATAAATAGAAGACAGGTGTGATAAACATTTTGTCTAACCATCGCTTGTGTATTTATCGGGGTTAAACGGACATGTACGTAATATAACGAAGCGAATATTTCCGGAAAACAACGGAAATACCCGAGCTTTACGTCAAACACGCGCGAATTTATAAACTGGCGAATAAGTCCCAGACAACGAAATCATGAAATGTTGAGCTTGCGAAAATATAGACTTTTACAGTACCCTAACGCATACTGTTTAGTTATAACCTTACCCTTCAGGTTTATAAATGCAAGACGCAGGATCCTACAGCCGATGTTGGATGCAGGTAATCCTGACCAATCTAAAGCCAAGAAAGCCAAGCCCCAGAGTAAACCATCACACAGATTCTGGCCGTTCACAACAAGCAGCTCCGACAGCTCATCTGATTTGTGAAAATATTTAGGCAAAAGAAGAAAATGCTGATCATCAGCATTTTCTGCTTTTGCCTCAATATTTTCTGTGCCATATTGTACGTATGTTCTATCATTATCAACATCCATTTTGTTGTCTACAGCTGCTTTTAAAGAAGACCACCCTAAAATTTTGCTGCCTAGTAATGGGTTAATGAATGAAATGAAGAGAGCTGATTTAAACTATGTTATCAATTCCTACAGGTTTATAAATGCAAGACGCAGGATCCTACAGCCGATGTTGGATGCGGGTAATCCTGACCAATCTAAAGCCAAGAAAGCCAAGCCTCGGAGTAAACCATCACAGAAATTCTGGCCGTTCACAAACAGTAGCTCCGGCATTTCTTCTGATTTGGGAAAATATTGAGGAAAAAGAAGAAAATGCTGATAATCAGCATTTTCTTCTTTTGCCTCAATATTTTCTGTGGCATATTGAACGCATATTCTATCGTTATCAACATTCATTTTGTTGTCTACAACAGCTTTTACAGTATACCACCCTAAAATTTTGCTGCCTAGTAATGGGTTAATGAATGAAATGAAGAGAGCTGATTTAATCTATGTTATCAATTCCTACAGGTTTATAAATGCAAGACGCAGGATCCTACAGCCGATGTTGGATGCGGGTAATCCTGACCAATCTAAAGCCAAGAAGGCCAAGCCCCAGAGTAAACCATCACAGAGGTTCTGGCCGTTCACAACAAGCAGCTCCGACAGCTCGTCTGATTTGGGAAAATATTGAGGCAAAAGAAGAAAATGCTGATTATCAGCATTTTCTCCTCTTTGCCTCAATATTTTCCATACTACTTTGTACACAAATCCGATCTTTGTCAACATCAATTTTATGGTTAACAACAGCTTTTAAAGTAGACCACCCTAAAATTATGTTAAAATGAAGAGAGTTAATTTTAATATTACTTAATCCTGCAGGTTTATAAATGCAAGACGAAGGATTCTACAGCCGATGTTGGATGCGGGTAATCCTGACCAATCTAAAGCCAAGAAGGCCAAGCCCCAGAGTAAACCATCACAGAGGTTCTGGCCATTTACAACAAGTAGCTCCGACAGCTCGTCTGATTTGGGAAAATATTGAGGCAAAAGAAGAAAATGCTGATAATCAGCATTTTCTGCTTTTGCCTCAATATTTTCTGTACCATATTGTACATATATCCTATGGTTGTCAACATTTATATTTTGTGGTCTGCGGCAGCTTTTGATTTAGACCATCCTAAACTTTTACTGTTTTCGAAAGGGTTAAGGCCAAAGGAGATAACAAAATGATAAGAGTTGATTTTATTATTACTTTACCCTACAGGTTTATAAATGCAAGACGAAGGATCCTACAGCCGATGTTGGATGCAGGTAATCCTGACCAATCTAAAGCCAAGAAAGCCAAGCCCCAGAGTAAACCATCACAGAGGTTCTGGCCCTTTACAACCAGCAGCTCCGACAGCTCGTCTGATTTGGGAAAATATTGAGGCAAAAGAAGAAAATGCTGATAATCAGCATTTTCTCCTTTTGCCTCAATATTTTCTGTGCCATATTGTACACATATCCTATTGTTATCAACTTTTATATTTTGTGGTCTGTAGCATCTTTGTCAACATCAATTTTGTGGTCAACAGCAGCTTTTAAAGTAGACCACCCTAAAATTATGTTGTCTTGTAACGGGTTAAGAACAAAGAAGCAAACAAAATGAAGAGAGTTGATTTGAATATTACCTTATCCTACAGGTTTATAAATGCAAGACGCAGGATCCTACAGCCAATGTTGGATGCGGGTAATCCTGACCAATCTAAAGCCAAGAAAGCCAAGCCTCAGAGTAAACCATCACATAGATTCTGGCCATTTACAACAATCAGTTCTGACAGTTCTTCTGATTTGGGAAAATATTGAGGCAAAAGAAGAAAATGCTGATAATCAGCATTTTCTTCTTTCGCCTCAATATTTTCTGTGCCATATTGTACGCATATTCTATCGTTATCAACATCCATTTTGTTGTCTACAGCAGCTTTTACAGAATACAGTATACCACCCTAAAATTTTGCTGCCTAGTAATGGGTTAACCCTTTCCCAAACGGCAAAATTTAAGGGTGATCCACTTCAAAAATTGCCAAAAAAGACAAAATGGATGTTATTAAGGATAGGATTTGTGTAAAATATGGCACAGAAAATATTGAGACAAAAGGAGAAACTGCTGATTATCAGCAGTTTCTTCTTTTGTTTCAATGTTTTCCCAATCCTTTTCTGTTAGGGACGTCAAAACCAGGTCTTGTTTGGGAAAGGGTTAATGAACGAAATGAAGAGAGCTGATTTAATCTATGTTATCAATTCCTACAGGTTTATTAATGCAAGACGCAGGATCCTACAGCCTATGTTGGATGCAGGTAATCCTGACCAATCTAAAGCCAAGAAAGCCAAGCCCCAGAGTAAGCCATCACAGAGGTTCTGGCCATTTACAACCAGCAGCTCTGACAGCTCGTCTGGGACATCTGTCAAGTCTGAGCCAGATGGACAGACAATCATACTTCCACCACATACATGTAAGATGATCTTGATTCTGTTTTAACTCTTTTTCAACGCAAAAATTTCAGAGCAGACCTATTTGAAAGATGCTGCAGACAACAAGATAATTGATGTCAAAAAACTGAACTTTTTCAATGTTATAGAACATAAAATTTTTAGAGAAAAGAAGAACTTGTTGAATACCAGTCAGTTTTATGCCAACATATCAAAAGATCGGAGGCGAAGATATATGTGAACCGTCACGCTAAAAGGGACCTTATCCGAACTCCAAAAATCCAAATTTTGACAAACTTGTCAGACTAAGCATAGGTCAACCAGATACTGTATTCGAAAAATGAACATAAAGTAAGATAGGGAAAACATTCCAGATATAAAAAAGTACATACAAGTGAAAAGTGTCGGCCCTAGTCTGGCTGCACGGACTGCGCAGACTGACTAGGGTCGATATTTTTCACACTCCCGATAAGGTCCTTTTTAGCGCAACAGGTCAAATATTGTTTTACTTGTTTGTTGTTCTTTTAATGGATTTTATTATTTTGATATTCTCGTTATAGTTATAAGTCTAGTTCACATTATAAAAAAAGATGGTAAGGATAAAAATAGCCAAATGAGAAGTGTTTCATTAAGCAATTTTGTTGTGCACAGTTGTAGGTCAGAGCCGGGAACCGTCCTTACCTGAAGGAGTGACTGGTCCCCTGTTTACAGCGGTCCGGATAGCAACACCACCCTCGCCGGGAACCAACGAGAAAGACAACAACAGTGATAATAACAACAACAACAATCAAAATACGGACAATGACCATAGTGAAATGAGTGAGAATGAAGAGTTGACGTGATTTGCGTGGACTGATCGTCATCTCGTGAACTAATCTGTATCTATTCAGTGCTAAAGATCGGAGGGGGTAAAGATATTCTGAATTTGTTATTTTTGGTGCCTTGATTTTTTTGAGAGACATAAATGCGTAAATACAGGGTCTGATGCTAGGCTAATTCAAATCCTATGTTTTGGGTACTCATTGAAATTGTCTCGACAATTTCAATGAGAACCCTCAACATAGGGTTTGAGGAACAATAATTTACAAGATGGCAAAATTTTAGACTGGTTCAAATTCAAAGATGTTGCAGTCGTCAATTTTATTGTAATGAAATTTAAGAATCTTTGGTCTTTTTTGGGTAGAAAACATTATGTGAAGAGACGAAATTGCTTTTGACAAGCAATTTCACCATTTTCCACAATGTTTTCCAAAGCTTTTATCCCTTGAGGCGTCAAAAAGCTTCAATGTGTTTGGATGGGTAAAATACTACATTTTGAAAAGCCTTTAACCCATTACCAAACGACAAAATTTTAGGGTGGTCCAAATTGAAAGATCCTGCAGTCGACAATTTCAAGTGAATGGAATTTTTAATTATTAGGTCTTTTTGAATGGAAAATATTGTGGGAAATGAAGAAATTGCTTGTGACAAGCAATTTCTTCATTTTCTACAATGTTTTCCACAGACATTATTTTGTGAAGAGTTAAAAGGAGTCATTGTGTGGTAATGGGTTAAGGCTTTACCCTCTCTGATCTGTAGCTCTGTTCATCTAGTGTTAGTGCTGACCCTAGGTTGTAAATCTGGGAACATTTTTATTTAACCTTTTCCTAAACAACAAGAATTTAGACTTTTTACATTAATTTTGAAAGTTGCTACAGACAACGCTGTTTGTTTTGAAAATGATGGTATTTATCATATTATGTACTATATAGCACATAAAATATTGACACAAAAGCAGACAATGCTGGTCATCAGCATTTTCGTCTTTTGCCCCAATGTTTTGCCAGGCCGTTTCTATCAGGGACATCAAAACCAGATCTTGTTTCAGAAATGGTTAAAAAAGTTACAAATGGTAAAGGGTACAGTGAATTTGGTGGCAAGTAACTTTACAGATATAAAGATTGATGAAACATGTTAGTTTCTGTTGATATGATAAAAAAAGCCCAACCATGAGGGCCAAAAAGAGTTTTGTTTAATCTATTGTTCCCAATAGATAATGCTAAAGGAAATATTGAGGCAAATCAGGCAATAAATGAAAATGCTGATACCTAGCATTTTCTCCTTTTGCCTTAATATTTCCTGCGCTTTATTGTTCACCAGTTCAGTCTGCATCAACATGAGTTTTGTCACCAACATTCGCTATGAAATATCGTCGCTTTTCAACGTAAACATGGTAACTGCAGCTTAAAACAAGCTGCAGTTATGAGGTTTTCATTGGAAAGCATCAAAATATGCACTGTCCAAAATTTACTGTTTGGAAAGGGGTTTATGACAGTGTTAATTCTGCAAAATGTTTTGTTTATTTTTTTGTCGGAGCAACAGATAAGAGGGGCTAAAGACATTCTGAAATTTTCTTTTCAAATTCAAACTCTATATTGTGGGTACTCATTTGAATTGTCTCGATGAGACAATTCCAATGAGTACCCACCAAGTAGGGACTGTTGTACAATAGGGAACGATTTTATCCAGTTAACTGTGACATAATTTCTGAAAAACAAATAGTATTTCGTAGGTGTTGTTATAAAATCTCTAAATCTACGAAATTTTATAACAACACCGACGGTTTATCAAAACATAACGGTAAACCAAGTCTGTTTTTAGCACAAAATTCACGGCCATTAGTGAAATATTGCAATTTGAAAAAGCTTTTGCTCCCTCCTATCTGTAGCTCCGTTTCTTGTTATATGCATTACTATTAGAGCTTTAATTTGTTTTGTATTAACTTCCAAAGTGCAATTATTATTGTCATAAGTGTTGTGAATTTTGTATAGATCTTAGGATTGAATTTGTACATAATAACCTTTAACCCTTTCCCAATCGACAAAATTTTAGGGTGATCCACTTCAAAAACTGCAGCAAATGACAAAATTGATGTTATTAAAGATAGGATTTATGTAAAATATGGCGCAGAAAATATTGAGGCAAAAGGAGAAACTGCTGGTTATCAGCAGTTTCTTCTTTCGTCTCAATGTTTTCCCAAGCAATATCTATTAGGGACGTCAAAACCAGGTCTTGTTTAGGAAAGGGTTAACATTAAGTCCATTGTTGTCCCTGGTCAAGGGTTCAAGTTTCAAGCAACATTAAGCTTTTTCAACCAAGACATTGTTGAAATGAAATGAAAAAACAAAAATGAAAAAATGCTGGCTGTCAGCATTTCATCTTTTTACTGCAAGTGTTTATCATCAAATAGAAATTCATCAAAACCATCGCTTGTATGGGAAAGGGATAGGGATAAGCGTTTTTGAAATGAGAAATGTGCTGATAATGAAATTATTTTGTTTTGTTCTCATTTTCTGGGCATTTACATTCAAATTTTGTAAAGACAAGTTTCACCATTTTGGTAAACAATTGACCATAGAATTTACATTTTGTTCATAATCGATTTATTTTGAGTCAACCTCAAGGAACAATAAAGGATAAATAAGTTTTAAAATGTCTTAATTCCCAATACTGCACATTGACTTTTTTGACTCTCCGAAAGAAAAAGGCTTTGGAAAACATTGTGGAAAATGAAGAAATTGCTTGTGACAAGCAATTTCTTAATTTTCCACAATGTCTTGTGACAAGCAATTTCTTCATTTTCCACAATGTTTGAAGAAATTGCTTGTGACAAGCAATTTATTAATTTTCCACAATGTCTTGTGACAAGCAATTTCTTCATTTTCCACAATGTTTTCTACCCCAAAAGACTAAAAAAAGTAAAATTTCATTCACTTGAAATTCTCATCTGCAACATCTTTGAATTTGGACCAGCCTAAAATTTTGTCGTTTGATAATGGATTATAGATTATATTCAGAAAAGGTCATAACTAGGTGGGGAATCATGTGAGGACAATTGCAGAAAATCTTCAATGATTTTGTTAATGCGAGACTGGTATGAATTGGGTTTTGAAGACGAGATGTAAAAATGTGAGGGATTTGTTAGATTTGATGGATCTTTTAAACATTGTGTGCAAAAAATGTTATTGGCGACAAAACTAATTTTTGTTTGGTCATCAATAACTATTTCATCAGTTGTTGTTGTTTAACCTATTACCACACAATGACTTTTTGACTCCCCACAAAATAATCACCATGTAAAACATGGTGGAAAATTAAGAAATTGCTTGTGACAAGCAATTTCTTAATTTTCCGCAATGTTTTCCATCCAAAAAGACCTACAATTTAAAAATTCCATTCACTCGAAATTGTTGCTGCAGGATCTTTCAGTTTGGACCGACCTAGAATTTTTTCATTTGGTAATGGGTTAAAAGATCTACCACATCCTGAAATCCCAGGTGCTTTAACCCTTTCCCAAACGCCAAAAAATTAGGGTGATCCACTTCAAAAACAGCCAGAAATGACCAAATGGAAGTTATTAAAGGTAGAATTTGTGTAAAATATGGCATAGAAAATATTGAGACAAAAGGAGAAACTGCTAGTTATCAGCAATTTCTTCTTTTGTTTCAATGTGATTCCAAACCTATTCTATTAAGCACGTCAATACCAGGTCTTGTTTGGGAAAGCGTTAATGCCTACTTTGCTTTAAACCTTTTTTCAAATCCGTCAAACATTAACATAAATATCTAAAACTTTCACAAATGTGTCATACGATTCCCCACCTGCACAACTACAGACTGTAGTTGCACCATTTTCAAATATAACCCCGATATCCCTGGTATGCTGTATATGGCATACACTCTTAAAACAGAGCACATTTTCTCTTCATTCCTTTTCGATAGAATGATATTTGATGGTTTAACCAATAGACCTCGGCTTTGGAGAGTATATATATGGCAATGACTGAGTAGAGTTTTGAAAAGGTACCAGTATGTCATTGGAAACAACAATGTTTGCAAATCATCAAGTTCACATGTACAGGATTAGTCTTTGTCATGCTTAATTAAAAGAAGCAGGCAGTATAGAATAAGACCAGACTGCACTCCTGCACTCATGTGCAGTCTGGTCTTGTTCTATTCTGCCTGCCAAAGCAGATGGAATATTCCTGGATCAGATTGACACAGTACAGTTCTCTTATATTTGCTACTGGTCTTTAAGTGAACAACATGGATCCTGATCAGACTGTGTATACAGAGTGATCTGGATCCATGATTTTCTCAAGTAGCATAAGGGTGCCTTTTTAGCTTGACTTTTCGAAGAAAATGAGAGTTTATACTGTCACCCGGGCGTCGGCGTTGGCGTTGCAACAAAGGTTAGTTTTTTCAAACATCAATTTACTATCAAAGGGATTCAACCCAAACTTGGAATACTTATTCACCATCACACCCTCTACCTTACTATCGGGGCCCATGACCCTGGAGGCGGCGGCCTTAGCGCAGTTGGTAGCGCATCTGACCCTCATTCGAGAGGTCCCGGGTTTGATACCCGGCCGCGGCTAATACCCTTTTTGACAAAATTGTCACCCACCAATGGGTTTGAAATCGTTAACCTAAGTGGGCGAGCAGCAGGAGGCTCGGTAAGGGTGTTGTGGTAGTACTGGTTTGAGAAACAACAGGAATCCATGGGTAGGTGCTCTAGCCGCCGCGATATGACCCTGGTAGTTGAAAACGGCGTAAAACCCCAATAAAACTCAAAACCCATGACCCTGGCTCCACTATATTTGGAGTTATGCCCCCTTTATACTAAGCAACTTAGAAAGTCGAGCGCGCTGTCTTCGGACAGCTCTTGTTCAGATCAAGACTCAAATATTTCTGGTTTCAATTTCAACTTTAGCCAAAAAGCTCTGGTTTTGACGCGCACAATCAAGAATGGTTTATAAAGCAATCAGAGAAGGGGAAATGCAAAGAGCCAGCAGTTTACTCTTTATCGTCATTGAATTAAATTCTATATGCTGGAATATTACATTTTCATCGTTAATACACTCATGCATAATGACACGTTTTGACATCCTCTAACCCATTACCACACAATGACTCTTTTTGACTTTCTACAAGATAATGGCGTTAAAAAGCATTGTGGAAAATGAAGAAATTGCTTTCAACAAGCAATTTCTTCATTTCCCACAATTTTTTCTACACAGAAAGATAAAAAAAAAATGCAAAATTTCATTCAACTCATATTGTTGTCTGCAGCATCTTTGAATTTGGACAAGTCCAAAATTTGTCGTTTGGTAATGGGTTAAGAGAAAGGCTTTGGAAAAAATTGTGGCAAATGAAGAAATTGCGGGAAAGTGTTGAAGGTTTGTCATCTGGTACTTTGTTGCAAATATTTCAATCTTTCCCAAACTGTACAATTGAGACTGGTCCAATTTGAAAACTGCTGCAGACAACAAAGAAATTAATTCTAAAAGCACAAATTTGTGTATGTTATAGTATAGAAAATATTGAGAGAAAAGGAGAAATTGCTGATGATCAGCAATTTCTTCTTTTCTCTCAATGTTTTCCTAAAGTGTTTCTACCAGGTCTTATCTGGAAAAGGGTTAATCCTTTCCCAAAACAATCCTAGGTTTTACATACTTTATAAAGAATGCTTTAGAGAACATTGATTGAAAAAAAGCAACTGTTTCTTGTATTCAGCATTTTCTGTATTTTCTGGTACTTCAATGTTTTCCTTGCTTAGATTCACAGATGTAGGTCCATAATATTTACAATTTAATTTCTTGTCTGCAAAAGCATTTTGGTTGAACAAGTCTTAACTTTGTGGTTTGGGAAAGAGTGAAAATAGACAATTGCTTCGGATAGCTTAGTCAGAACCATCAAAGATATCCAATCTTTCTTTGGGATATCAGTGTGCCCACATTGTTTCATACATTTGACAAAAATCATCTTGTCTCACCAATGGACAATTGTGTAAGAGGAGTAGTTTGTGGTTTAGATTGAATGCTGCAGTAAGAGATGCCAATTTTAAGCACATGGGTAGGCACACCAGCCCCAACCATATAACTGATATCAAGATTATTGATTGAAGTGATAAAAGCTTATTTGGTCCAATTTATGAATAAAAAGCAATTATAGCTTCAACATTGACATTTATTAAGTAAAGAAAATACATTGCACAGTTTTACATACAATATTTCCTTCATGTGATTCTTATAAAATAAAAATAAAAAACAGATTTTCTGTAAGTCAGTTCGGGCCCCACTAATCCGCATAGAGCCTCCATTTCTTTAAGCCAGTTCGGGCCCCACTAATCCACATTGAGCCTCTATTTCCATAATTCTGTAAGGGCCCCACTACTCAACATTGAACCTCCATTTCTATTAGTCTGTAGGGGCCCCGCTAATCCACCTTGAGCCTCCATTTCTATAAGTCTGTAGGAGCCCCACTAATCCACATTGAGCCTCCATTTCCATAAGTCTGTAGGGGTCCCACTAGTCCACATTGAGCCTCCGTTTCCATAAGTCTGTAGGGGCCCCACTAATCCACCTTGAGCCTCCATTTCTATAAGTCCGTACAAGCCCCGCTAATCCACCTTGAGCCTCCATTTCTATAAGTCCGTATGAACCCTGCTAATCCACCTTGAGCCTCCATTTCCATAAGTCTGTAGGAGCCCCACTAATCCACATTGGGCCTCCATTTCCATACGTCTGTAGGGGTCTCACTAGTCCACATTGAGCCTCCATTTCCATAAGCCTGTGGGGCCCCACTGAGCCTCTGTTTCCACATGTCTGTAGGAGCCCCACTAATCCACATTGCAGGCCCGTAGGAAGCAATTTCATGTTGGGGGGCTAAAGCCCTTGTCTTGAATATTGGGGAGGGGGGGGGGGGGGCTAATTTGGATTTTCCCCAAAATTTCAGTGTAAAATTAAGAAATTTCGACATTTTTGGCCAACATTGGGGGGCTTAGCCCCCCAGCCCCCCCCCCTGTTCCTACGGGCCTGCATTGAGCCTCCATTTCCATAAGTCTATAGGGGCCCCGCTTATCCACATTGAGCCTCTGTTTCCATAGGTCTGTAGGAGCCCCACTAATCCACATTGAGCCTCCATTTCCATAAGTCTGTAGGGGTCCCACTAATCCACATTGAGCCTCCATTTCTATATGTCTGTACGAACCCCGCTAATCCACCTCGAGTCTCCATTTCTATAAGTCTGTAGGGGCCCAACTTATCCACACTTAGCCTCCGTTTCCATAAGTCTATAGGGGCTCCACTAATCCACATTGAGCCTCCATTTCCATAAGTCTGTAGGAGCCCCACTAATCCACATTGAGCCTCCATTTCTATAAGTCTGTACGAACCCCGCTAATCCACATCGAGTCTCCATTTCTATAAGTCTGTAGGGGCCCCGCTAATCCACATTGAGCCTCCGTTTCCATAAGTCTATAGGGGCCCCGCTAATCCACATTGAGCCTCAATTTCCATAAGTCTGTAGGAGCCCCACTAATCCACATTGAGCCTCCATTTCTATAAGTCTGTGCGAACCCCGCTAATCCACCTCGAGTCTCCATTTCTATAAGTCTGTAGGGGCCCCGCTAATCCACATTGAGCCTCCGTTTCCATAAGTCTATAGGGGCCCCGCTAATCCACATTGAGCCTCCGTTTCCATAAGTCTATAGTGGCCCCGCTAATCCAGATTGAGCCTCCATTTCTATAAGTCTGTAGGGGCCCCACTAATCCACATTGAGCCTCTGTTTCCATAAGTCTGTAGGAGCCCCACTAATCCACATTGAGCCTCTGTTTCCATAAGTCTGTAGGGGCCCCGCTAATCCACATTGAGCCTCTGTTTCCATAAGTCTGTAGGAGCCCCACTAATTCACATTGAGCCTCCATTTCCATAAGTCTGTAGGAGCCCCACTAATCCACATTGAGCCTCCATTTCTATAAGTCTGTACGAACCCCGCTAATCCACATCGAGTCTCCATTTCTATAAGTCTGTAGGAGTCCCACTAATCCACATTGAGCCTCCATTTCCATAAGTCTGTAGGGGCCCCACTAGTCCACATAGAGCCTCCATTTCTATAAGCCAGTTCGGGCCCCACTAATCTACATGGAGCCTCTATTTCCATAAGTCTGTAAGGGCCCCGCTACTCAACATTGAACCTCCATTTCTATTAGTCTGTAGGGGCCCCGCTAATCCACCTTGAGCCTCCATTTCTATAAGTCTGTAGGGGCCCGCTAATCAACCTTGAGCCTCCATTTCTATAAGTCCGTAGGGGCCCCGCTAATCTACATTGAGCCTCCATTTCTATTAGTCTGTAGGAGCCCCGCTAATCCACCTTGAGCCCCCATTTCTATAAGTCTGTAGGGGCCCCGCTAATCCACCTTGGGCCTCCATTTCTGTAAGTCAGTAGGGGCCCCGCTAATCCACCTTGAGCCTCCATTTCTTTAAGTATGTAGGGGCCCCGATAATCCACCTTGAGCCTCCATTTCTATAAGTCAGTAGGGGCCCAGTAATCCGCATATAGCCTTCATTTTCGTAAGTCTGTAAGGGCCCCGCTTATCCACCTTGAGCCTCCATTTCTATAAGTCTGTAGGGGCCCCGCTTATCCACCTTGAGCCTCCAATTCTATAAGAGGGACCCACTAATCCACATTTAGCCTATACTTCGATAAGTCTGTAGAGGCCCCACTTATCCACATTGACCCTCTATTTTCCTAAGTCAGTTAGGGTCCCACTAGTCTACATTGAGTCCCTATTTCCATTTTTAAATCTTGTGTTTTCAAGATCTCCTAAAGGTCCACCCACGGAATCACAATATTTGGTATATCAAGTCTGTGTTAATCTTTGGGACCTCAATACTACGATGAGAACCTTTGTATAACCACGTATGGTATGCTCTTCTGTCCTCACGTCCAACTATATACATGTATATCTCGCACTGTGTAGACCTGAGGTTGGAGCTCGAGACTTTTGAAAGTCTACATCTTCCAAGGCAGCTCATTACCTGAAAAGTATAGGACAAATAAACTGTAGTGAAAATAGAGAACATGCAAAATTAATGTTCTATACTCAGTTCCAAAAGAAAGTGTGCACTTTTAAATTTTGAATTTCTCGAAACGTGCACTGCCTACCATCGGGAAATTTTGTACGACATACCTTAAAGGGCGACGGTAACAGATGGTCTAATTGCAAAAAATGAATTTTTTTGAAAAAATATGCAAAACTTTTGTGTTGACCACCTCGGGATGGTTAATAATATGCGATTCAGACAGAGAATGAGCCGAAATTACAAGACAGATAGCTGAATTTAGGGAGAATCCAAGCCTAAATTCAACCCCATCACTGATGGGGTTAGAATTATTTTTGAATTGTTGCGCATGCGCATACAGCGCGGACCATGATTCAAACGAGATTCATACTTAAATTTCAATATGACGTCATCATGTATGATGTGACGTCATTTAAGAAAGTCGCATGTTCTTCTGTTTTGACCTACTTTCGACATTGCTTCATGAATTTGGTATCAAATTGCGAAAAAATGAGTCGTTGCTTCAATAGTTTCTCGTAATCATTTAATCTGGTCAAATAAAGCTTAAAAAGTGTACATTTCGTTTGTATTTGACAATTTTTGGGTCCAAATCTGGGAAATAGTAGCTTTAAGGGTATTGACAAACCATCTGGTTATGAAAAAAAATCACTTATTTCGCAAGAATTTTCGGCTTGAGTGTGACCTTCCATATTTAGTGTTTTACGTGTGCCTCTCGTGCTGGATGAGAAATCGGTCTGAAATTACATTCACTTCAATGTTTTTGTTTGTTTGTTTTTTTTTTTTTTTTTTTTTAATGCAATGGATAAACATCATCTTCGCAAGCCAAGGGTGACATCTACGACGTAACGTCGTTTCTGTATTCACCCTTGGCGGATTTAGTCCGATTTTCTTGGTCTGCTGGAAAGCGTTTTCATTGGTTCCAGCGAGGTCTCGCTGGAACCAATCAGATTGTCGACTGATACATTTGTTATGAATACCCAAATCATGACAACGGGCGGGAAAAAGCATTGCATTTGCAACTCAAAAACGCGGAGATGGGCGATTTTTCCTAAGAATTTCACTGCAAAAGACAGGAATTCCCTAACTTTAACCCTTTCCCAAACAAGACCTGGTTTTGACGTCCCTGATAGAAAATGCTTGAGAAAACATTGAATCAAAAGAAGAAACTGCTGATAACCAGCAGTTTCTCCTTTTGTCTCAATATTTTCTATGCCCTATTTTACACAAATTCTTCCTTTAATTACTTCCATTTTGTCATTTGTGGCAGTTTATTGTAACGTGCCGAGATGCATGGCTACATACAGACAACAACCGGTCCATTCAGAGAAAAGGATCCTCAACCCTAAATGGGCTGATGTTTCTATATGTATACCAACTTTTTCACGTTTTTCTCTGGCCAGGCAATCTCATTAGCATATTGCCTGCCACATTACCTCCCTTTAACCGTCACACTCCTCCCTACTACTATGACTTCGCCCCGAAGTCATCAACTCTAGGCAAGGAACTGACCGGTCCTAAGGGGGTAACCATGGGTAAGGGATAGCTGCAGAAGGCTATCACATTATCCCACCGCTGCCACCAATTGTAACGTGCCGAGATGCATGGCTACATACAGACAACAACCGGTCCATTCAGAGAAAAGGATCCTCAACCCTAAATGGGCTGATGTTTCTATATGTATACCAACTTTTTCACGTTTTTCTCTGGCCAGGCAATCTCATTAGCATATTGCCTGCCACATTACCTCCCTTTAACCGTCACATTATGAAGTGGATTACCCTAAAATTTTGCCGTTTGGGAAAGGGTTAATCGACGAATTATTATACTTTTGACAATTCGACCAAAAAAGCAGCTAACTTTTACATAATCCGCATGACGTATGACGCGAAAGACAACGCGCGTTAATGACGTCATCAATAATGGACGTAAACAACCAGCAGAACAACCGCTAGGCGGCGCTTCGCGATTTCAAGAAAATCGGACTAAATCCGCCAAGGGTGAATACAAACGTAGGTGGGTTCACCCTTGGCTAGCGAAGATGGATAAACATACAATCACAACTTCATTACATTTCTACATAATGCATTAGCGTGATACGAATTACGAGGGCTGTTAATAAAGTATCTGGAAAGTTTTCTTTACTTTTTAATTCGGGCTCTGACTGAGATTAAATTTTCAACCCAGATATTTTGAAGATTCGTGCGTTTGATCCTGCAACAACAGCCCTCGTATAATGAACGTCGTTGAACAAGACCGAAGCTTGCGAAAATAAAGTCCCTCAACGAAATTGAATTAGAATCTAGTGTGGTATTTATGTTCTCATAGCAAATGTCCATTTGTATGACATCTTAAAGGCATAGAAATGTGTTTTATCTAATGTTGTTGCACCGGTCGACGACAATTTACTAGACAACTTACATAGCGATTACTAATGTTGACACACACGTAACGTTTATATGAAAATTCATACTTTTACTTGGGAATGGCTTGGAAGGCCTGGTTGAACCATGCAGTCAGCCGAGCCCGGATAGCTCAGTCGGTTACGTCGGAGTCTGTCAATCCAGGGGTCTCGAGTTCGAACCCCGGCTCGGCCAGTATCCATTCTGACATTTGACAAAAGTCATTTGTCTCTCACCAATGGGTGTGAATCATCTATGTGAGAGAGCAGCTGGAGGCTCGGTTTGGATATTGTGGTTGTACTGGTGCGAGAAATACCAGGAACCCACGGTTAGGTGCTCCAGCCGCCGCGATATGACCCTGGTAGTTGAAAACGGCGTAAAACCCCAATAAACTCAAACTGAACCATGAAGTCGCATTTTTAAAGCGTATAGTTTTTTTTTTCCAGAAATTAAGGAAGCTGTAAGGAGTGCTAATCTCAGCACCATATGATCTGACTGTGTGTATGCAGTATGAGCAGCAATTTTATTAATATCTTGTTTGATGAGATGATGAGACTTTGATGAGACTTTGCGACATTTAAGATTAAAGCAAAAAGTGAAAGTACACACTTTCTTTTGGAACTGAGTATAATATTATGAGCCAGGGTTGAGAAAACTAGCCTTTGTGGCATTTCATACAATCAAGGTTACAGGTCAGTCTGTGTCCCTATACGCGGTGTGATCAGGATTTATGCTACACTCTTAGAGCTCCTATGTAGGCCTACAGCATGTGAAAAACTATAAGAGAACAGCACGGATCAAAAAGAGCATCGTGAATTATGAGGCAGGCGGATCTTAATCTATATTGCTCCCAAATACCATATAATATTAATAGGGGTATTTTTGTAGATCCTCACTCAAATCATTTCATGGAAAATTATCAGAAGGATCAATGAAAACGCGTATGTCACTATAAAAGCATAGAAAACAACAATACTTCAAATGTGTCTAGATGCGTGTTGACCAAAATTAATCTTTCCTCAAAGAAAAGATTTCTATGCTGGTCCAAAATTAAAGGGGTGTAGACTCCGCGACGGATCCAGGAACGCTGTGAAAAGGGTTCAACCATACAAAAAGCGGGGTTCGTTTTACTGGTAAAAAGGTTGCACAATTTTGATCGAATCTTTGTATTAAAAAATGAACTAATCAGGCTACAAAAAGCCGGGTTCGTTTTACTGGTAAATAAGGTACACAATTTTGACTGGATTTCTGTATGAAAATGAACTAATCAGGCTACAGAGGGGGTTCGTTTGAACCCCTGAACCCTCTTTGATCCGACACTTGAGACTATTCATACAAGTTTGATGTTACCAAGGGTGAAAAATAGGCATGCTGTTATAAAGTATTTAACGTAGAATACCCGTAATGTCGCCATTTTGAGATTCATAAAACATCGACTTTCTTCGAGTGGAGTCGTTACGTATCCGAACCTATTCGGTGCGGTCATAAATATTCGGCGGTGGAGCTGGATGTTTTCGAATGCGCCCGAATAATTCCGACGTCATGCGAATCTAATCAGGGGTGGACTACCTTAAAGCATTTCCTTTCTCCCTCGCATCTTAACAATTCTTTACCTTTTCCAAAACGGCCAATTTTAGAATGGTCCAGTTCTTAAGCTGCTTCAGAAAACAAAATGACCGTATATAATATGAATTTCTGTATAATATGGCTTAGAAAATATTGAGGTAAAGGACAAAATGTTTTCTCAGGCGACGTCAAAACTTGGCCTTGTCTATGAAAGGATTAAAATGGACGCCGAACCCGGAGATTTGTTTTGTGGAGGTTTCTCAGAAATATAACAAAAAGGACAAAGCGTCAAAGCCTTTCAACTTTGTCAGATTTTGAAGGCTGATCAGGATCCACTTTTTTTGTACTTTCAATGAGTCATTTATGATGTGTCTCAAATATGATATCATTTTGTCTCAACATTTTCTTTGCATTATTGTACACAATTCAAATCTGTATTACACCAACAATGACTCTGTAGCATCTTTTAACCCTTTCCCAAACACGACCTGCTTTTGACGTCCTTATTAGAAAAGGTTTGGGAAAACATTGAGACAAAACAAGAAACTGCTGATAACCAGCAGTTTCTCCTTTTGTCTCAATATTTTCTATGCTATATTGTACACCAATCCTTTTTTAACTTCAAAATTGTAGTCTGCAACACCTTTCAAATTGGACAAGTCCAAAATTATGTCGTTTGGGAAAGGGTTAAATTGGAACAGTCTACATTCTTGCAGCAGGAGGATGTGGCAAAAGTTTAGAACAGCTAACAAATAAACACCTAGAGTTGCGTTATGTGGGTAGATCATCGTCGCTTTTCAACAAAAACTCGTAACTGAAGCTTGAAACAAGCTTCAGTTATGAAGTTTTTGTTGAAAAGCAGGGTTATAACTTACCAATGAGCAGCCTCCTCTGTGATTTAGGCAAGTAAGGAACACAGAAGATATCTGCATCCACGTCCTCGTCTTCAGCCTCGTCCTCTAGGTCCACGACCTCCATCTCTCTAATTACAGCCTCGCGCTGCACGACCTCCGGCCTTTTGTAACCTCGTGCGCTGATTACACCCATCTCACAAAGTAGCTCATCCAGTGATACTGGCTGGTCATCAACAGTGTCGCTGTCGGGTATAACATCTGTCATCTTCGGCTTGGTCTCAACCGCTGGTACTAAAGCTTCAGCTACCTTGACAACGGATCTACCTCTTGGTGCTTGTGGTCTCACGCGGGAGTTTGACTTGACATTGACGCTTGGATCTCTGAATCTTTCAATGAGAACATCCGCGGGTAGATCAATGAGGTCGGAATTACTTGTTGGATGCTTCCTTTTACCCTTAGCAGCTGTTGGTCGTACTCGTTTTCGCGGTGATACGGCATCTTCGTCAATAATGATGTAAGATGGGATGTCGGTACTGCTTCTCATACCTTTTGCTGCTTTTGGGCGGTTCTTTCTTAATTCACGTTTGGTATCAAATGGTATCTCCGGCACTTCGTCTGCAGAAGACTGGTGTTTATCATCATCGATATCAACGGTGACGTGTCCATCTTCATCTTCACCAATGCTCTCTAGCTTGATACTTTCTACATCTGAGCTAGCCGACTTGGTATCTGAACTTTCAGACTTGGTGTCCTCATCCTCTCTAGTGCCGTTCTGCTGGGTTATATAGATACAGTCATCATCAACATCATCACTTATCTCTACAGGAGTGGGAGGCTGGGCACGGCGTCCGTGTTTTCTGAAAGAACCATGAGTATCACGGTTGTAAACATGCTGTGCTTCGATCTCTACCAAGACCTGTCGAAGTTTTCTCAGCTGCTTCAGAGACAGTGCCCTGATCTCCCTCGCTAGTTCTCCGTTTGGCGGTTTGATGAGCGGTCGGCCATTAATTACAATTTTCGACGCCTGTACACGGACATTAAACACCAAGTTAGAGATTTTCCTGCTGAGGAAATCCCGTATCCTTGCAAATCCGGATTCTCTTCGCTGCGTATTGACGATGATCTCAACAGATAATCCACTAGATCTACTCATTGTTGTCAAACAATAAACGCGCCATTAAGCGCGCCATTTCTACGGAACCGCTTGTTAACTAATGACGGTAGCAACGACGTCATGGTGACGTCGTAACTATTTCCGTCGTTAAACGGAAACGGTGACGCAGACAAATTGTAAATCACGTGAATATCTAAAGGACGTTCGTGGAAGGAGTCGTTCAAAAGCGGATTTATTTGTAGACATCTGATTTTCTTAGTCATTTGCCAGACATGTCATAGTGTTAGCGTCCAAATTCGAAAATAGATCTATATATGAAAGTATTAAGACAAAAAGAAGAACATGGTAATATATTTCTAATCCACATTTTCCTTCTCTCTCAAAAAAATATTTTCTGTGAGCACTTGATCTACATTGTCATATTCTGAAATACTGACCCCCTAGAGTCTTTCGCTAAATCTAAACACATTTAATGCGCTGAAAACGATTCTGTTTCGGAAAAAGGATTCCAATCTGAAGATCTATTTGTCTATCGCTCAAAATTAGAAATAGGCTATTCTTTAAACCACCGCCACAAGACAAAATTTTAGACTGGTCTTAGTCATAAATGTTGCATACGACAATTTCAAGTGAATTTAATTTTACATTTTTGGTCGTTTTGTAGGCTATAGAAAACATGTCCCAGGCAATTTCTTCATTTACCAAATTGGTATTCAAAGCATATATAGGCCTAGACTAGGGTCATTGTGGGACGTCAAAGGCGTGTTTATGTAGCAGGAATGGATAAAGACAAAATAATTGTTCACCCAGAAAACGTTCATTTCAAGACGTTAGGGTCAGTTCGGGTAAATACGGACAGGCGGGTAATACGGACATCTCACTTTGAGCGTCTATATCAGGATTTTCTACCGTAGAGGCATAAAAACGGACCGATTCTGTTTAAATTTTAACCATTCTATAATTCTTTAGTTTGTAAAGAAATCGTTATTAATTGTTTGAAACAACGTAATTTTTTGTTCATTCGAATCATCCCCTGCTTTCCTACATTTTCTGACGAGACTTGAAACTGTGGGAGCATTCAAAACATAAAAAATCATTACATGAATAAAGCTAGTTTGACTGACTTCTTTGATGTTGGTTATGTCTTAAACAATTCATAAATCATTCAGATTTGACCCTATACAATTGTTTACCCTGAGAAAATGATGAATTTTGAAAAACAAGCCAAAATATGAACTGTCCGTATTTTACCACCTATTTTGCTAGGGTAGGGAAAATACGGACTCCATTTTTGCAACGGCCTTTCGTACGGGCGGAGCAGGTATTTTGTGAACGCGACGGTAATTGTGGGTGAAGTAATATGACCCAGTCTTACAGGACGAGCAAGTGAGGAAAGTTGCTTAATGAATCGCCGACGTGTCAAAAACGTCCGTATTTACCCGAAAAATCATGTTTCTAACAACAATTATGTGTCCGTATTATCCCTATCTGTTTTATATAGTTTTATATAGTGTCCGTATTTTCTCACCCTATGTCCGCATTTTCCGTACCTCGTCCGTATTTATCCGATTTTACATCATGCTCATTTTTGCCGTTTTTCATGAGTTTCTGTCAATATATCGTCTTTCCGCGATCACCAGCGTCAAGACAAGATATTGGCCGATCCAAAAAACTAGTACCCGGTCATGTGGGACCAGCAGGTAAAGCACACGGCCTAGTGAATCACCGAAGTGTAAATAGCGTCCGTATTTACCCGCATTGACCCTACCAACTTACCAATCACTTAGCAAATTCTCAGAAAAGTCATATTTTCAAAATATCGAATTCAACAAACCCTTTTAAAATCTTAAAATTTCCAAACTACCAAATAGGCCTACGGTAGTAGGCTAGTCCAAATTCAGGGATGTAGCAGAAATGGTGTAAGATGGCATGCCCTGATCCCCCTTACAAACTATCATTGTAAGGAAACTTTATCCTTTCCCAAACAAAACCTGGTTTTAACATTCTCTATAGAAAAGGCTTGGGAAAACATTGGGACAAAAGAAGAAAATGCTGATAATCAGTGAATATATATTTTATCATCGTCTACTTCATAAGGTCTTAAAGCTACTATTTCCCAAATTTGGACCCAAAAATTGTCAAATACAAACGAAATGTACACTTTTTAAGCTTTATCTGACCTGATTAAAAGATTACGACAAACTATTGAAGCGACGACTCATTTTTTCGCAATTTGATACCAAATTCATGAAGCGATGTCGAAAACAGTAGGACATGCGACTTTCTTAAATGACGTCACAACATACATGATGACGTCATATTGAAATTCAAGTATGAATCTCGTTTGAATCATGGTCCGCGCTGTATGCGCATGCGCAACAATTTTAAAATAATTCTAACCCCATCTGATACGGGGTTGAATTTAGGTTTGGATTCTCCCTAAATTCAGCTATCTGTCTTGTAATTTCGGCTCATTCTCTGTCTGAATCGCATATTATTAACCATCCCGAGGTGGTCAACACAAAAGTTTTGCATATTTTTTTCAAAAAAAATTCATTTTTTGCAATTAGACCATCTGTTACCGTCGTCCTTTAAGGGACAAGTCTTAACATCTTCTGAAACAATAACTGGTTTCATTGTCAAACTCCCTATCATGGACTGATTTGGGAAACATTTCGAGAAAAGGAGAAAATGCAGATATCAAATAAATCTATCACATCCTTTTTCTCTCGGTAAACTACTTAGAATTTTCCTGTCGATTCCAATATGCATTTTTTGTTAATATTGGCCTATCTGTTTTTTTAACAAAATGGACCGGTACCATTTTCTCGCTTGGAAAAGGACTAAATCGCCACGAGAATTTAACCCATTCCCACACAGTCACTCCTTTTTACTCCCTGCAAGATAACGGCTTTGGAAAACTTTGTGGAGAATGAAGAAAATGCTTGTGACAAGCAATTTCTTCATTCTCCACAATGTTTTCTACCTCAAAGGACATACACTTTCAAACTTTCATCATATTTTTAAAATGTCGTCTGCATGATCTTTAAATTTGGACCACCCAAAAATTTTGTCGTTTAGGAAAGGGCTAACATGTCGATTTCAGATAATATTTTCGCAGCGCAGCACGATTTAGTAGCGAATACCTATTGGTGCGAATTTTTGCAACAGGTGGTCACAATTTTAGCGAATCAGCGACAAGATAAATTTTACTGCGGAATCGCTTTGTTTTGATTGACAACAATTCCGGTTTTATTGCAAAAATGCCACCGAAAAAGAAAAAGGGAAAGAAGGGTAAAGGAGGCAAGAAAAAGAAGAAGGATGGTAAGAATAACGAGAACAGATGAACAAACCATCTTTCTGTCGAAGTTCAAGCCCAGATTTGTTTGAAACTTTGCTCTTTTCTTCAAAAATGAGGAATGACCCATGTAGCAAGAGTCAATATTTCTGTCATGACAAGAGTCCAATTCCATCTCTGGATAAAAAAAAATGTTGGCATTATAAATCTCCTATCTTCATCCAAACGTTATGCTGGGGCCCCTTATTAGAAGCCCTTCCATTGTACTTGACTTATCTAATAAGTATATCTACTCACCATAGGGTTTGGTCTCTTTTTAGCTTACATCAATGACCTCCCTTCCTGTATTCAAAGCAAAGCTAGACTTTTTGCAGATGACACCATCGTTTATCTAACTGTAAGGTCCGAGTCAGATGCAAATATCCTCCAAAATGACTTAAGAGCACTGGAAAAATGGGAACGGGACTGGGCAATGGAGTTTAACCCAGACAAGTGCGAGGTCTTAAGAATCACCCGCAAGAAAAGCCCGTTCATCTACCCCTATATGCTCCATAACACCCAACTCCAAACCACTGAGGCTGCCAAATACCTAGGGGTCACAATTAGAAACGATTTAAACTGGTCAACACACATAAACAACATCTCTGCAAAGGCAAATAACACCCTTAGGTTTATCAAAAGAAACATCCGCACCACTAACCAACAAGTCAAAACCAAAGCCTACACAACATATGTTCGGCGGCAGCTTGAATACTGCTCTTCAATATGGCACCCTTGGCAAAATTCCCACTCCTTGAAATTAGAAAGAATCCAAAGAGCTGCAGCACGTTATGTCCTTAACAATTACGATTATACAAGCAGTGTCTCTAGTATGCTCGAATCCCTTCACTGGAAAACCCTCCATCAACGGCGTATACAATCCTCTCTGATCTACCTCTATAAAATAAGAAATGGCCTAGTATACGTCGACCATGACCACTTAACCCCCACCCGTAACCTTAATTACCTTATTCCACAGTCTCGTACTCAATATCATATGAACTCATTCTTTCCTAGAACCATCAGACTGTGGAACTCCCTCCCATTTGATGTGAAATCAAGTCCAAGCCTGGCTATGTTTTCATCAAGGCTGGACTCGACATTCTCAATGTAATTCTAACCCTTCTTTTACCTTTTATCTTTTTACCCTTTTATCTTTTAGCGCAACTTTCTTTTACTAACAAGCCGAGCCCGGATAGCTCAGTCGGTTACGTCGGAGTCTGTCAATCCAGGGGTCTCGAGTTCGAACCCCGGCTCGGCCAGTATCCATTCTGACATTTGACAAAAGTCATTTGTCTCTCACCAATGGGTGTGAATCATCTATGTGAGAGAGCAGCTGGAGGCTCGGTTTGGATATTGTGGTTGTACTGGTGCGAGAAATACCAGGAACCCACGGTTAGGTGCTCCAGCCGCCGCGATATGACCCTGGTAGTTGAAAACGGCGTAAAACCCCAATAAACTCAAACTCAAACTCTTTTACTAACAAAACCTGGTGATAGGTGTCCCCTCCCATTAATAATCAGAATTGATTGCCTGGGAGTACCTAGCAGATGCAGATGCAGAACCCTTTGGTGGAATATGATTTTTTTTCGCTGCAAATGTCATCATGCCTTTGAATCTAGACCGGTAACCTCTAGAGCTGGATAGCACTCGTGGCGCACAAGACTGTTTGCAACATGATTTCGAGTACAATACACTTACTTACTTCAGACGTTCCTTTGAACGCATTTATTTTACATCGATTGGGAAGCAAGTTTCGCGTTGGACGATTTACCGAAACCGACAGAAACTTACCGAAACCGACTGAAATGTACTGAAACCGACCGAAACCAATACTGAAACGGGCCGAATTGTAGCAAAACGGTATCAAAATATGGAACATTAATTTAACTGATTTCATCTAGACATGTAGCGAATTCATCAGGGTGTAGTCCAATCTTAGTCTGGTCTAATATGAAACGAGTAACAGTTGTCGAAATAGAACTTTTTTCTCTCCAATTATCTATAAATCAGCATCTAACAATCACATACTACTAGGAACACTACTCACACACAATTCATGTTCGAACCCCCTCAACATAAATCCCTGATCCGCCACTGATCAATATGTTGTAGGCTTTGTTTTTGAAATTTGAGACGTCAGTCGGTTGTTTGAGAGAGAGCTAAACTAGATAAATCTAGTGTAAATAAAATGAATTGTGTGGTTAGATTAAAAGCATTCCAAACTCGCTGTTCAAAGGGATATGCCCTAATCATTTGGCTTAAATTTTTGCAATGACGCACATGTACTGCATATTTCAAGTGAATGGTCGCGTTTGGAAACTTAACCTCTTTCCTAAAGATCAATGCACGGTCTTTGAGCTATTTCCCAAATAGAAATATGTTAGACTGGTCCTTTTTGAGACCAGAGCTTTTTCAAGATTTCAAGACAACAAAAGGCATAAATTTATAAAATTATTTAGTAACATTGACATTTTTTCAATTATATCACAGAACCTATCGATTATCAGCATTTTCTTCTATTCATAATTGCCTCAATATGTTTTCCAGCATATTCTGTTAGGGACGTTTGAACAGGTTTTGTGATTGTGGATTAATTGTGTTTTCACAAATGTTGTCGTTGTTTAGGAATATAAAAAAAGTATGGTCAATAAATGGGGTTTGTAAAATTTTGTAAACATTATTTTTTCTTAAAATCGATCCCTCTATTTGCCGTTTCGGTACAATTCGGTCCGTTTCGGTATTGGTATGTTTTGGTACGTTTCAGTCGGTTTCGGTAAGTTTCGGTAAATCGCCCAACCGCAAGTTTCTTCAACTTATTTTAATCCCTCTCAATTGAGCTTCCTGGAAATCCACCAGTACTTGCGCCGAATGTGTGGGCCAATGAGAAGCCTTGAACAACCCCCGCTACCGGAGATCGAACTCGGAACCTCTTAGTTGCTAGGCCGACGCTCTACCCCTCGACTACGGACCACAATATTGAACGTGAAAATAAACGCGCAAAAAATGACGTCATCAAAGCAAAGCAACCTATTTGCAAAGTTACAATTCTAGTGAAATATATTATTTTTAATCGGCAAATGACATCAATTTTTCATCTGATAAAACTTCATCACATTTATGACAATATAATTGACTTTTGAACCATGCCTATTTCAAATATTTTTCTGGCATAGCCTTGAATAGTTGTTTGGTCTGCTTCCGTTGTTATGCTTGGTGAGTGGCATTGGTGAAATACACCCATGGCGTCCACTGTATTACTTTCGAGAAATCTTGAGAACCGGTAAGATCTGAGAATTTCTGAATGAGCTGGATAGTTGTGTTTGAAATTGAGTATTTCAAGTTGTTGCATTTAGAAAATTTCAATTGATTAAGTACTGTTTACGACTCATTTGCCGCCATAAGCCATTGGCATCCAGTTATTTTGCATCCTGGCCATATCGGCCTGATCAACCTTCTTAAACATACTGATTTAGACTTATTGAGCGAGTACAAGTTATGGAAAATATTTTATCTGATTGAAAGCTGAAGCAAGAAGGGCTGAGGTCCTGTTGTTTCTGATGGTTTCTCTTGGTCACGCCTGGGTGAATTCAAAATAAATGGCACCAAGCATATTTTTTCATCTAGACTAAAAAGAATAGAATATTTGATCAAATTGCAAGGACCATGTGATGTTAATTAGTGTATTGTATGTTCATGCAAAATTTTATTGAAATATCTTTAACGGTTTTAAAGTTATGCCCAAAAAACATGCAAAAAATGTCTGGAGTGAAACGCTTTTTTGTAAACAGAAAAAAACTTTCTTTTTTCTAAATACATAGCAATAAAAGAATAACAATATGTGAGTAAAAGTAAGACTTTTTACATTAACTTAAACATCTTGATTTTTGAATTTTGTATGTGGTTAGTGTTTGTGTGCAAAGGGTTCGCTGAGGTTAACACAATAACAGAAGTCGTGCGCTGTCTGGAGTGCAACGGCAAATATAGAGAAACTCGAAATAATTGAATACTGTGGGAATTCTATGACTGAAAAGTCAAGTTTTTATGATAATTCATGTACTAAAATGTTTGTAGCCTTGAACAAATATGATTTTGAATACCTACATAAGGACAAAAACTCCTGACTGTTCCTTAAATAAACTCACCCATGTTTGTCTGGAGTGTAACATTTGAAGTTTAACAACCCCTCTTTCACTATATATTACTTTTTGATGAACTATTGTTCTCTTTTTCAGATAACATAGACTCAAAGATTATTCACACCAGAAATCCAGTTTCGAAACAGACTTGTGTTTGATTGAGACCAGTATTTATGTTGTCTGGAGTGCAACAAGTTTTTTGGCTTAATTAAAAAAGACCTGATCTAAAGAAAGAGTTATCATCAAATATTGTTTTTGTGAAAGAGGGCATATATTTAAACAATTTAGGCACAAATTTGTGTCATCTTTGCGATTGGTTTTCATTTTAGGGGTTAGAAATTTAAATCTTAGAAAATTGAACTGTTTTGGTATGATTACAATTGCTCATTGTTTGAAATACAAGGAAAAGAGTAACATTGCTTGTAATAGTTATCACATGAATTATTTGTACCATTTTACTTGATAAAGAAGTGCGAATTGTATCATAAATTAGCCAATATTGTCAACATGTGAATATGTCTGGAGTGCAACAAATTATTCAAAAGAAAAGAACTTTCATTTTTTAACATTTATAGCACACCTATGTAAGATAATTAATTGTTCTTGTTTAGTTAGCGCTTACTACATGTCAAGGTATAATATAAGTCATTTTTTGTATACCTATCCAGTGCATATTTAGAAAAAAATATTCACGAAATTAAAGATTTTCGTAGAAAATTGAACTGTCTTCGTATGATTAAAAGTACTCATTGTTTGAAATACGTGGAAGAGTATAAAATTGTTTGTTATAGTAATCTTGTGAACTATTTTTGCCATTTTACTTGAAAAAGAAGTACAAGGAGGACCATAAATTATCCGAATAGGTTAAGAATGTCTGGAGTGCAACAACTTTGTGACAAAATATGCAAGTTTTGGATTGTCTAAATTTTAGTTCAAACATGACAATTGTACACGGTTTTTTGTAGACATGTTCTGCATTCATTATATTGTTGAGAAAATTGGGTCTGAAGTCTATATGAGGCCAAACTTTATCATAATAAAAACTTTTTGACCCGTGTATGAAATAATCACTAGTAATTTTGTGTAAAAAGTCATATTTTCACCAGATTTATGACAGAAAAACTAGGTTTTTTGCTTAGAATTCCTTATTGATTCACAAATTGCAATTTGGATTGAAAAAAATATTATTTTTCGTATCAATATGTGAGGGTACACTACTTTGTAAATATATGTATTTTCATGTTTTTCCGTTGATTTTCTTCAATTAATAAATCTGAAACTTTTTTATGTCTAAATTTTTTTCAATGCCGTTTTAGATTATTAAAATTTGATCTATGTACAATATTAGAACATATAGACTAAAATGATCAATTGAAATTTAAAAATTGGAAAAAAATATTTTTTTGGTGCCATTTTATTTGAATTCACCCGCCTGAGTTCCTGCGAGATCTCATTGCTCTGGAATGGGCCTAAAACGCCAGTTCTGATCATGAATGTTGTCTGCCGATCACAACTCTTATAACCTCATGTCTTGAATTTGGCCTAAATCATCCATACTTTGCAATACATGTAGCGTTGACATCCTGTAGTTTTGAAAGGCTGTAGATTTTCTGTGCTATATAAATTGCAGTTAAGGTATAAAGTGCCTAATGAAAAGCACCACTTTCTAGCCATACGAAATGTATCAAATTACACACACTTGTAAATACACTTAACATAAGTTGATTCACCGTGCCGGATTTCAAGATTATGCTTCAAGAAGAAAATAATTTACAAATATCATTTTACTCTATATTCATATGCAAGGGAGGTAATTTTGAACATTTTTGTCAAATATTTCCATAAATATGAGTTAATTCAAAATTCTAAACCGTACAAAATGCTTATGTTTGTATTTTGAATGGAAATGTAACACAGTTTAGGAATTAATGGCACTTTTCAAATTTTGCCGCTGGCTCTTTTGTGCTAATTAGGCCCTTCTTACCTTAATTTAAAAAAAAAGCAAGAACATCAGAGAAGCTGCTGAGAACTATGGACAAACTACATGTACAAATTTTAGTGATAGTAAGTTGGTCATCTAGTCCTGGGCTGAGTAAAATATACAAACAGTAAACTTGTTTTTAGCTAAAAGGCTGTCAACAATCCCTGACATAGTGTGTCCACAAGTTTTACTCATTGATTTTTAGCGTGACTATTCTTAGAATAGGGGGCTTTTCTAGTCACCCAGGCAGGCATCATGCTTTGGTTAAGAGTTCACAAGCAAGTTAGTCAAATGTCTGTTTCTACTAATTATGCTTCTGCTCTGAAACTTTGCTCATGCCTATGTGACCATAATATCAGCCTCTATGTAAAGATTCATCACTTTAACATGTATTTTGGTGGAATATTTGCCCTATTTGAACTTAGAAATTCTTGGTTAAGATTTCTGTAACAGCTGTAGCTTTCAAACTTTGCACATGCTTCTATGACCATAATATCAGCCTCTAGACGAAGATTCGTTACTCTGACATATAATTTTTCACTATCCAGCACTTGATAGTCACGCTTGGCTGTCCTGAGACAGCCCTTGTTATCCCCCGCCGATGAAATCATCCGGGGGATATTGTTTTTGCCATGTCCGTCCGTCCATCCCTCTGTCCGTCCGTCCGTCCGACATTCGTTTCCGCGCTATTTCTTGAAAACTATAGACGGGATTTCAATGAAACTTGGCACACAGCTTCACTACAAAGAGGACATGCGCGTATCGTCGGGGTTACCAGGTTCAACCATTGAATTTAGAGTTACTGCCCCTGACTGTTTAAGCCATATACATACAGTGATATTCGTTTCCGCGCTATTTCTTGAAAACTATAGACCGGATTTTAATGAAACTTGGCACATAGCTTCACTACAAAGAGGACATGCGCATATCGTCAGGGTTACCTGGTTCGACCATTGAATTCAGATTTACTGCCCCTGACTGTTTAATCCTTATACATACAGAGTGATATTCGTTTCCGCACTATTTCTTGAAAACTATAGACTGGATTTCAATGAAACTTTGTGCACAGCTTCACTACAAAGAGGACATGCGCATATCGTCAGAGTTACCCGGTTCGATCATTGAATTCAGAGTTACTGCCCCTGACTGTTGAAGACATATACATACAGAGTGATATTCGTTCTGTTGAAGCCATATACATACAGAGTGATATTCGTTTCCGCGCTATTTCTTGAAAACTATAGACTGGATTTCAATGAAACTTTGTGCACAGCTTCACTACAAAGAGGACATGCGCTTATCGTCGGAGTTACCCGGTTCAATCATTGAATTCAGAGTTACTGCCCCTGACTGTTGAAGATATACATACAGAGTGATATTCGTTCTGTTGAAGCCATATACATACAGAGTGATATTCGTTCTGTTGAAGCCATATGTATACAGAGTGATATTCGTTTCCGCGCTACTCCATTGACAATGAAAATATGTTCGGCGGGGGTTATCAATTCAACGAATTTGCTTGTTTATGTTTTGATTGTTGAAATTGTAAGAATTTCAATAACTTATAAAGTAATACAAAAGCAAAAGACTTGATTGGTATTCTCATACTTGTAGTCTATAATGTCTATTATCACTTTATTTCCAGAAGCCACACTTGAACTTGAAGATAAATACCAAAGAACAGTCAATGAAATTGAAGCACTTAAAGACCATCTGGGTAAGTTGAAAGTGGGTTATAGTTCAAAAACAGACAAATCATTTCAAGCTCATTCATATTTCAAGCTGTGATATGAAACAAAATTCAACAAAGAACTGTTGTAAAGAACTTTTTGTATTGGTAAAAAAAAAAGACAAAAAAGATATTGGGAGACAGATGGCTAATTTGAAGCCACATACATGTTACTTTTAACAGAATTGTACCGACAATAATTTCTTGTCACTATTCACTAAACCATTAGAAATTGTTTAAACTTTGAACAGAACCATGAATCAGTTTAAAACTTTTTTACCATCCCCATATAATGACACATATTGACAATCTTTGGTGTTCAACAAAATATGACTTAAGAAAACATTGTGGGAAATGAAGAAATTGCTTGTGTACTTAGAATGACCAAAAATTGTGAAATTCCATATACTTGAAATTGTCTTCTACAACATCTTTAAATTTGATCAAGTATAGAATTATGCCTATCTGGTAATGGAGTAATGGATAATGGGAAATTTTGTATTCATATAGATTCCTCATTTTGTCTGTTTCAATCATTAATGTATTCTCAAACAAGACCATACAGTGATTATTTTGCCACTGTTTCAGCTGTGCGTAAAGAGCTGTCGAGAAAAGCTCATGGCCTCGGAGACGAGATGCGAAGTCGGATGAGAGATACAGAAAAAGAGCTGGAGGAACAAAAAGCTGACCAAAAAGCTATAAACGCAGGTAAAATATCCACAATAAATGCAAGTGGTGCTTTTTGAAATGTACTGTCCGTCTCCATAATTTGAATACGATGAAGGCCAAACTTGCCTCATTGTACTTCATAATCATTATACTTGGATCATTTTAGTCGTTTCTGATTTCTGGAATTATGGCCAACTATTAATTAGCTTGTTTCACTAGGAATGCTTTATTTGTCTCAAAATGGGAGACAATTTAGTTTAGGAAAGAATAGGGATTCTGATAAGATTGTCTCCCTTAGTATTTCTACTTGCCCCCACCAAATAGAAAAGAAATTAACAAGACATTAGGAGAGGGAGATTTTCCTCTCTTCAAATCATTGACTTATTTCTTTCATGATTCATTGTATTTTGTATTGCTCTAGAGCTGGGACGGGTAGAAATTTTGTACCCGGGTACCCGTGGTCGTATTACCCGCGGGTACTCGAGTACCCGATGATGGTTCAAAAACACCAATAGATAGATCTTTTTTCATCCTGGCACTTGTTTCGTAAACATGGCTTTAAACAACCAGCCTTCCTCGAAATCTTCTTCAAAAAGCGAAATTTGGTAATTCTTTAGTCTTCTACATGACAAAGAGAAGACTAAAGGCAATAGGCCTATTTAGAATATGCAGATGTTTTTTTGTACTTTTCTGCGACAAAAAGACTGGTCAAACTTTCGCAGACACTTATCTTACTGAAAAAAAAACCAACAACGGTGAAATGTTAATATCTTGTAGCTACAGCTTGAATAATCTGGAATTAAAAGATTTCGGTCCCCTAATGTTTTAAATTACGTATAGGCCTACTTCAAGTTCAAGCTATTCCAGTCTGGCCATTCTATCATTTCCAGGGCGTAGCCCGGAATTTTTTAATGTTAAAGTCAAGTGTGTTTTTTAGAGTCCCTTTCACCCATTTTGACACAAAAAAACCCTGAAAAACTCTTGAAAACATTGTGGAAAACGAAGAAATTGCTTGTGACAAGCACATTCTTCATTTCCCACAATGTTTACTACACGGAGAGACCAAACAAATAAAATTACATTCACTCGAAACTGTCGTCTGCAACATCTTTAAATTTGAAAGAGTCCTTTTTTTGTCAAATTGTAATGGATTTTGGGGGTGTCGGGGTCTGTTTTTCACAATTTTGATAAGAAAGACCAGTGGGAGCACTTTAAAAAAATGATTATGCAGAATCTCTGGTGTCCCCCCCCCCCCCTCGAACACACACTTAACTATCCCAAATAGACAAGGGTGTAGCCATTTCAAAACTGTTTGGATGGTCTGCTTCCGGCTCATAACCTATGAGAATGTTGACCCACGGTCAAAAAGGCATACATAGACCTATTATGAACTTGTTAAAAATACTCTACCTTTCATTACATAATGTATTAAACCGGGTACCGGGTAATGATTTTGTACCCGGGTACTGGTCTTACCCGACCCGATACCCGGGTACTCGAGTACTCGTCCCAGCTCTAATGATTAGATGGTTTAAATTATTAGTATTAAAGGGACCCATGCTAGGTTGTCGGAGGTAAAAAATATATTCAAGAAATATCAAATGGAATGGTCAACCTGCATTACTAGATTATTCCTGTCCAAGGAAAGCTCAAATGAAGTTCATTTTATCATTCTAGATCAAATCTGTATATGATAGACTGATCCGCCATTAGTATTTATAGTAACATTTATGAGAAATTGGACATTGATATAGTGAAAAATTTGATGTCAGCCCTAAAATTCCTTTCTTTTTGGCCCTAGATAATGTAATGTACCAAAAAACTCTGCAAACTCTGACTGTCCCCATGTTGTTCTTATCCCTGAAAAAACATAGCATGGACCCTTTTTTTTTCAATTAATAGAAACTTAAGAATTTGATACTACAGCACTGGTACGCAAGAAAGTTCAAAAAATTACTTGTCATCACTTGATTTACTGTAACCTGAGATCTGAAAAAGGGTCCTTAAAGCATTAAATTTTGAGACTAACATGTTCTATGAGGATACTGTACAGACTGAGTTCAGGCTGATTATGGCCAATGACACTGTCTTTCAGATGCTTTAGCAGCCATTCTCCAGAAATTGAAGCCATTTTGGTTTGAGAAAAAATGATTTTTCAACCATTTGCAATTGAAATGATTTTGTGTTATTTCTAAAGAAGAATACTTCAGGCACTATTTCTGAAATTTTAACCCACACCATTTTTACCAAACTATTTTTATGATCCATCAAAGTAAGTATGAAAATGGCTATGTTACGGAGTATAGATTAGTTACTGACGGTTACTTTTTAAAGCTTTAGAGCAAGATCAAAGATCCAAAATAAAACTGATAGGGTCCATTTTGATGGTGAAGTATAACTGGTGGTATACAAATGAACTTTTCAGTGTCATTGACCGTTAATATTGAGTATCATTAAAATGGAAAACCTTTATATTCTACAGTTCTTTTGATTGTTTACATGGGGGCTTGTGAAGTTTTTTGTAACTTGATAATGATTTGAAATATTACATTAAACGTTGTAACTAACTATTGTTGTATTAAAGAGCTACAGAAAAAATACAAGTATGTTCGATGGAGCATTCCTTATAAAGCGTAAACACACATTTACAAAGACCACCCCGTCGTTACGGAACATAGGCATTTGTTTCTTGATTCGGAAAAGAGTTCTGATATATCCCAATAATTTGCTTAAAGATATCTCAATTGTTATAAATATTTTATTTAATGTAAATGAAAAGTTTCAAAACATTTTAGGACATATGCCAAAAAGATTTCTATGAAATTACCCAAAAACCTGGCTACATTCATAAATTTTAAATATCCCATTAAAAACACCAGAATCGAAAGAAGATTCATTCCGAGAGCACCAGTAAGGACACCCGTATACGCATATTAAATTCACAATTCTTCTGTATAGAAATGAACACATTAATAAAGCTTTCTTGTAATATATATTTGTTACGGAAAATGATTTTTGTTTTGTTAAATATTTGGCATAGTTTTACAAATCGCCAACCAAATTATGAATGATTGCTACTGAAAGAATCCTAGTATTTTTAAATCGTTTGGTGTTATGATTTTTGGGGCTATATTACTGTTTAACAATTCTCTATAAGCTTTTCTATTGCAGTCTTTTAATTTGCATATATTTTATAAATCTTAAAATCGTCTTCGCGATTTTTCCATTTTCCGCCCCTTTTATATCCTGCAAATTTCCTGCACTTTGTACCATCAACTTTTGTCGTTTGCACACCCCATAAACTTGGACCAGTCTGAAATTTCATTGTTGGGAGAGAGTTGATAAAGACGTCAGGGTTCGAGTTGAGTCGTTGCAGACATTCTCTTCCCACAGTTTGCATTGCAAAACATTCTATTGATGACATGTGCAAGCAAGCTAAAGGTGATGTGAACGAAAAAACGGCCATAAAATTTGGTATGCCTTCATTTACTTACGATCTCCTAGTCAGTTTGCTTGTTAGATTTTAAAGGATACGTCTCCAAAAAAAGGTGTGCAGATGATCATAAGTGTGTGCCTTTGTGTTTGCACATTTTTAGTTACAGTTACGTTGCATTAGTGATTAGTTAAAAGTGTGATGTTTTCTTTTTTTCACAAAACTCCCTCCGGTCTAATCGTAATAAGCTTTCGTGTTTCTGCTAGGTGAAGGACGATGCATCCTTATAAATACCTGTTTCTTGTAAGCCATATCAGTGAGTACCATTCTGGTACAGCAAAAGTGTAAATTAGAAACTGTTACCTCGTCATTTGAAATGGTGTTAATTTGCACAGTCTTGTTACTGTCATCATTTGTTTTAATTCCGACTAAACTTTTATCCAGTATATTTTGATCTATGGATCGTTATACACTGTACCTCCCCTTTTTTATAACACAAGCTTTATATTAGTTGTCAAATGTAAAGGAGACAAACATAATAGAGCTTTTTAATGGCCTTTCAAATGGTTTTGACTAAACAATTCTTTTTGTTTTTTGCTTCTTAACTCTTATTGTTCATTCCAGATATATTAACAGACACACCTTTTCCATTGATGCTCTACAGTATCTCATGTTCAGCATATTAATTTTACCCCTGTCATATGTTGAAAAAGAAATGTCCACACTCATATTGTGGAATCATGTGATACAACAATTTAAAAGGGTTGTCAAACATTTTCTTAATATCCTTTTTTTGTTGTAGTTTTGTACTCATTATATACATATCTAACTTTTAATTTTATCAACCGTTTTCTATACTTTTCCCTGTATAATTTTCCGTTTTCGGATAAAAAGTCAGTTGGTTTTATATGTACCTTTTCGTCAATCAGTTCATTGTAGTAATTTTAGTAGTCATTTCCACTATAATTCGTTCTTCTGAGTTTTTCCTGCATTACTAAGGACCAATAAACAATTTTTTGTTTCAGTACCACATTGAGAACTATTTGAAATGATAACATCAATAATTTAATCTATTCTGATAGTTTAATGTACAATACTTATGTAGAATGCGAAACACGTTCTGAATTCGGTAGCCGTGGATAGCCATAAAAGAAACATTATAAAACATTTTCCATAACGCTAAGTTCCGTAACAGAGAAATCTATTAGATAATGCTTTTTTTCATATAAAATATGAAAGTCAAGCTACTACAATGGTTTTGGCCTGTGTACTGTGTCTAGACATCGTGCAGAAAAAATCGTTGTAATCTTACATTTCATAATTTTAAGAGTTCCGAAGTCACTATGCTGAAATAAATCAATATAGTCATATGTTTCACGGTATCTTCAGTCGGAAATCCTCTTAATACGCTATGTTAGCGTTACCGGTCGCCAAAATCGCCAGTGGCGATCAAAATCGTCAAATGGCGATCATTATTTTCAAAATCAACCATTCTGGCGATCGCAAAAAATGTCGCCTATCTTACCTGCAAATGAAGGGTTATCCTAATAATTCTGATAAGATATCCTGCCACACGCCCATAATTACATTTATGACCGGATTAACACATCAGTTACAATAAACACATGCACGTTTTGGCATTTATGATTAGCGATCTAATTACACACACAGCGTGTGACCTAACACGTGTCTATTGACCAGCTGTGTTAATCCGCTTGATTGACGATTGCGCGTGATTGATGGGTAGATAATGATTCTGATTGGCTGTTTGGCCTTATCCATAAAAATAGGCGTGGCGATTTAAGTAACCTAGTTATCGACGCGGCATGTATAAAACGGCGATATAATTTGTCAAAAAGCATAATTTCATTTTGTTTTGTTAAATTAATCAGTTGCATAAATATTAATTCTATAAATTATCAGGGATATTTGTTGCGTTTGCGCGATGTCAAAATTAAACCAGAAGCGCAAGCTCGACAGTCAACCGTCGCTGTTTGCGTTTATGAACCCCGAAAAACGACAGAAAACATCGGAAAACACAGAAGACTATGTTTGTGAGAAATCTCAGAACACTGATTCTTTGACACGGACTGACTTGTGTAAAAAGAGTGATCGAAGATTCAAGAGGGAATGGGTTGAAAAGTTTCCCTATCTTAGATACGACGCAAATAAACAGGTGATGTTTTGTTCGCTGTGTGAGCGGGCCGGACGGACAAATATATGGACATCTGGCTGTGACAAATTCAAGGTAGATGCCATTAAGAAACATGCCTTGACTGGTGATCACAAATTTGCATTGTCAGCACAAAATGCAAATGTTAGTATAGAGTCGGCTGCTATCAAGGCGGCGGAGAAAGAGAGAGACGGCGTGGAAGGGCTCATGAAAAATCTCTTCTATTTAGCGAGGAGAAATGAACCTTCTAGCGCTATATGTGACTTGAATAAACTTCTCATCACACACAATGTCTCCAGATTCAGTTGTCTTATGAAGCCTGACAAATCTCTTCCTTATGAACACCACGAAAGTGTCAAAGAAATGCAAGATGCCATGGCAGAGGTAGCACGACAAAATTTATTTGACGACATAAGACAAAGCGGGATTTTCTCTGTCATTTGTGACGAATCGACGGACGTTAGTACAGATAAGACACTTATTCTGTATGTAAGATATTGTTTAAATGGACAAACTCAGACAAAATTTCTGGAGGTGACAGAGATCAATGGCGACGAATGTAACGCCAAGAGTTTATGCGAAACCATCATTCGTGTTTTGGAATCAAGGCATTTGAAAGTGGAAAACATTGCTTGTGTCACTACGGATGGAGCGAGTGTGATGACAGGTGTGCGGGGAGGTGTCACTACACTTCTAAAACAGAAAAACAACAAGATGTTGAGCATACACTGTATAGCTCACAGACTGGCCCTCGCCAGTGGTCAGTCTGCCGACAGTATCCCGTACTTGAAAAAGTACCAGGCTATGATAAATAGTATCTTCAAGTACTACCACTATTCGCCCAAACACCAGTCTAAGCTGAAAAAGATTCAGCAAATATTCGAAATGGCGGAAAGAAAGTTCCAACAAACATTCCATACAAGATGGTTATCGTTTGAGGGAGCAGTTGATTCTGTTATTCAGAATTACGATGCTCTAGTGACCTGTCTTGAAATGGACTGTGCTGAAAATGGTGACCCAATGGCGAGTGGACTTTTAAAGTTCATAACTGATTACCGGTTTCTATACACTTCGTATATGCTAAAGGATATTTTGAATGTTTTGTGTATTTTAAGCAAAATTTTTCAAAGGAGGGATTTGACTGTGTCCGAGTTATCATGTCAACTGCGAGCAGCAATAAGCTCCATCAAAACGATGAAAAATGAACCAGGTCCATTCCTAAAACAATTTGTGGACTCACTCCCAGAAAGCTACGAGAGTGGGTTTGAATTTGGCAAGAACGGTAATACAAACAGGGTCAAGTCAACCCCAGACCTTGTTTTATTGTCCAAGAATAGCATGGAGAAATATATTGACGCCCTACTTCAAAACTTGTCCGAGCGTTTCAATCAAGACGGTGGGGTAATCTCGTGTTTTAGCATTCTAGATCCCACAAAACTCCCGTCATGTTCCGATGATTTACATTCATACGGGAATACAGAAATTACCAAACTATCGGAGTTTTACGGTGATGAATGTCGATCGCCGTTGTCTGTCAAGGGGGACGAATTGCTTGTTGAATGGAGCCTGTTCAGACATTACATGTTTGATAACTGTAGAAAAATGAAATTCGGAGAAATGGCAGAATCGGTTTTGATAAATCAAAACATTGTATCCTCCTACCCAAACGTGTGTCATTTAATCAAAGTGTGTTTGATTTTGCCTGTATCTAGTGCCGACTGTGAGCGTGGATTTTCCAGGTATAATCTAGTCAAAACGAAACTAAGAAACAGACTTTACACGTCGACTGTAAACACACTGATGATGATGACAGTGGATACACCTTCCATAGACAAAATGAATGACTTTAATTTTGGAAGAGCTTTTGATATTTGGGCCGCTAAAAAGTGCAGGCGAACAGGACAATTCAATAAGGCAAAATAGTTAAGATTAGGGAGATCAACATCATACTTTGAATAGTTTTGTTTGTAGCAGCTTTCCAATAAGAACAGTCAAAATATTTGCCGTTTGGAAAGGATCCATGTAAATAGACAATCAAAGTACTTTGAGAACTTAATCAAAGTACTTGTAGTATCAAAGTACTATGAGTATTGTAAATACAACAAAATTCAATTCCATGTTTATTTATTGCTATTTTTAGACAACAATGTCAAAGCTTAACTAGATAAGCTTTTTTCTTCTGTTTAGCTGTTTTGTTTTCTTTTCTATTGTATATACATAAAGATCTGAAAAAGAAAAGGATTGTAATAAATATTGTGTAAATTTAAATTTGTGTTTCATTCTTCATTTAACTATGAAAAATATGCCTTTCCTTTTGCTGCAATGCATCCAATCATGATTCTTATTTAAAACAGTCAGTTTTCTTTCTTACTCATCATAATGGACATCCTAAGTAGGCCTAATCATGACAAACATGATTTTAAATGTTTGGACCTGCAGCAAAAGGAAGGGTACCACACCCTTTTAACCGCTTTTCGTATTCTCTAAACAAATTATCGTCTTCGTCAAATTTGGCTACTAAGAATTTTTCCTTAGCGCCAACCTAGTAATACGTAAGTCCAAATTGACCCCATTGTCATGGAAAGAGACATTCAATGTTACAACTAAATGTTTCTTATACATTTGTGTGATTCAGTTGACGCAAATTCAGATTATAAATACGTTATGGAAACTTAAAGTTATGGAAGCATAGTGACCAACGAACAAAAACAGTGATCACATTCCGAATCTAACTGATATTCATAATGTTATGCTTTTAGAAATATCCCCTATTATTGCTTCATCGCCTACTATATTTATTTTCACTAAAAGCATTCTGGTTCTGTAGATATGAGCGTTATGGAAGCATAGCATTTGAAATGCGACATTTCAATTTTCGTTTTTATTTGTCTGTACAGTATAAATCAGCGACACATATGTTAAAAAGTATATTTTTCCGATAAGTTAAATACCATGCGCATTTGATAAGGTGTTGATGACATGTTCTTTATACTTTTCTATAGCAAATTAGGAACAAATAAAAGTCGTTACGGGAAAATAGGCTCTTGTTGCGACACATGCATTTGGATTTAAAAAGTGGTGAAAATATGAAGAAGATGCATAATTAGCTTTAAAACTACAAGTCCCTATATATTCCGCACATATTGATAACATTTTCTCAGTATGCAAGATTTGTTTGAAGAAAAAAAATGAGAATGGTATAAAGAAAATTGGCTTGGCGACATGGGAATCTTAAGACCCCCATGTTAATAAATGGCACATAGTTTTCTTAGATATGAGCTTGTCGCATCCGAGTATGTATATATTATCTCGAAAATGGTTAGGCAATGACAATATAATGATCTCAATGAGCTACAAAGACAATAAATTTCATTTTTCAGTGCATATAAGCCAGCGACAGCTTTTTTTCAAAACAGCTTCAATTTCTAGAGAATGGCTGTTTAGGTCAAAAAGAAGCTATCAGAGAACAACATGGATCTTGATCAGCTGCATGTATGCTCAGACTGATCTGGATTCATGTTGGTCTCAAACATCATAATGTACCTTTCTTCCAATCCAACTCATTTATATTGTTATTTATCTATACATGTAATTCCTTCAGATATGACAAGGCAGTACAAGACTATGCAAACTGAGATGGGTCTACGAATACACAACCTAGAAACTGATCTTTTACGCACAAGACAACAATTAGGTATGTATTCTACATTATATCTCTATGTGACAAAATCTGGGGCTCATTCAATGGACAGAATGTTTTGTAGAAACCAGTTTCCTGTTCACACAAACATTGCTGGATGATTTCAAATGATGATTTTAACCCTGATCAAGAATTATTGCAAAATATGTTAGCAGCATATGGTGAAGTCTGATCTTATTAATACTGGTCATGCTGATCCTGGAATATTGTGGTTGCTTTGGTAGGCAGAATAGAACAAGACTAGTCTGCACATACATGCAGTCTGGCATTGTTCTATACTGCCTGCTTCTTTGAATTTAACAAGACAGGGGCTAAAATCTTAATCATTCAACAGTTTTTTATGAGTTTATTAGTGTGTCAAAAACTCCTGGTTTTATTGCTGTAACTGAAGCATAGCTGAAAAAGATGAAGGAAGAGAAAGATAGAATGACAAAGTAGAAATATACTGATATCAGCATTTCCTGTGTATGGTCAGTCTCAATGCAGATCCTTCTCTGATGAGACTGTCAAAATCAGTTTTTGTTTGAGAGAGGGTTAACCCTTTTCCAAACAAGACCTGGTTTTGATGTCCCAAGTAAAACCAGCTTGGGAAAACATTGAGACAAAAGAAGAAAATGCTGATAATCAGCATTTTCTCCTTTGGCCTCAATGTTTTCTGTTTTACTTCATTCACTATTTCTAACATCACTAACATCCATTTTGTCGACTGCAGCAGCTTTCAAATTGGACCACCCTAAAATTTTGTTGTTTGGGAAATATTTATAAACAAAAACTGTGGTTTGTTATTCATGCATTGATGGTTCAAATTTGACTTACAGCTGTAACCGAGGCTGAGCTGAAGAAGACGAAGGAAGAGAAAGAGAGAATGACAAAGGAGAAAGATGCCGAGATAGACAGTCTGAATCTGAAGATATCTGGGATGGAGAAAGACTATGAGAGAATACTGGACGTAAGATTGGAAACTTGAACCCTTTCAAAAACTGAACCTGGGGCCTGTACTTTCAAAGATCTTAACCCTTTCCCTAATGGCAAAATTTTAAGCTTGTCCAAATTCAAAGATGTTGCAGACGACATTTTCAAATGAATGAATCATAAATTTTAGTTGTCTTTTTGGGTAGAAAACATTGTGGAAAATGAAGAAATTGCTTGTCACAAACAATTTCTTCTTTTTCCACAATGTTTTCCCAAGCCTTTTCTTGTAAGGGAGTCCAAAGGCGTCACTGTGCAGTAATGGGTTTTAAAACAAATTCACCTTCATAATTTTCTGTCCAACTTATTCATTCTGTCCTTGATAATACAGGTCCCTGGTTTTGATGCCCTTAGAGGTAAGGGCTTGGGGAAACATTGAGAAAATACTTATGACCACCATTTTCTCCTCTAGCCTGATTGTTTTTATGCAATATATACCCATATTCTGTTTTCATTGATATTCATTTTGTCACCTGCTGCACCTTTCCAAGTGGACCAACCTTTAATTTTGCTGTTTGGGAAATGATTGAGATAATGCCGGTTTATATTTGAGCATTGAAAATTAAATAAAACAAGATTTCTGAAAAAATCATTCTTTAGCTGGTCTACAAATTAAAAGTTCAAATCACTTCTCATATTGACCTCTTAAAAATTCAACAAAACATTTGTCAAAGTACATTTTCTTTGCAATCAATATTGAAACCTTGGTGAATTTTTTGCTGTAAATGACTAACCTAAGATTGAATCAAATTTAAAAAAAAACAAAGTTTGATTATTTACTGTCTGTCTCAAAAAAAAAAAAAAAAAAAAAAAAAAAAAGAAACCTGCAGATTTGACCTCAACTTTTAAACCCTATTGGCCTAAGTGATGAGGCTTCCATATTTCACTTATACATGTATATCGTCGGTGTAAATGCAAAACCTCGTATGTCGATTCTTGTGATTTTCAAAGTATAAACTTGTGTGTCCAGTTTAGACAATTCTCACAGGGTTTGAGATAATTTTATCCATCAGTATCAATGATACATCATTTATGAACAATATGTCCAAATTTCAAGTAAAACATTTCAGTTTGGGAAAAGTTATTACACTTTTTCCCTCCCCTTTAGAAATTTCCATAAACGAGATACAAGGTTTTGCATTTACAACGACGATATCTTTTGATAAGACTCTACTTTAAGTTTAACCCAGTACCACACACTGACTCTTTTTGATGCTCACAAGATAATGGCTTTGGAAAACATTGTGGAAAATGAAGAAATTGCTTGTGACAAGCAATTTCTTCATTTCCCACAGTATTTTCTACCCCAAAAGACAACACAAAACTTAAAATTTATTCATTTGATAGTGTCTTCTGCATCTTTGAATTTAGATCAATCTAAAATTTTGTCATCTGGTAATGGGTTATAAACTCAATGTTGTATGTCTATGTCAAATATCAAGGTCACATTTCCAATCTAAAAGGCTTTGGAAAGAATTGAAAGAACAGAAGAAAATGCTAAAAAGGTATTTTCTTTTTATTTGTCATGTGATGCTGTACAAATTTGATACAACATGCAATAATTTTCAGCAAGCTGGGACTTTATGTCTGGGGAGTTAATGTCACAGCCCTAGTGTCGGCGTCGCGTCAGCGTCGTGTCACGTCTTCGTAAACTTTAACCTGACCTATATCTTTGGCCCTATTTTAGATAGAGCCTTGATATTTCACACATGGAAACTTTTTGACAAGACCTTTCATTTGGGACCATGACCTTTGAACTTGTGACCTTGACCTTGGAGTTTGACCTACTGTAAAAAAACTTTAACCTGGCCTTTATCTTTGGCACTATTGTAGATAGAGCTTTAATATTTCACACATGGATACCTCCTGCCAAGACCTTTCATTTAGGACCATGACTTTTGACCTCTTGGCCTTGGAGTTAAGCTGTTTTGTGACCAGCCGCTGTATAGGTGAGCTTCGTTGTCTGCCGACAACTCTTGTTTAACACTCGATTATTTCCATCTGCAGGAGACGCTGGATAGTTTTATTAGTAAGATCGACACAGCTAATGACAAATGGGAAGAAAAGGCAACCCTTGTTCAAGTCAACAATAAACATACATGTATACTTATGGAGTTTGGATTAAACCCCTTAGAATTCTGATCCTTATTGTACTATTTTTGTGTCCTTTTTCCTCAATATTTTGTGACTCTCTTCTCCTTTTCTAACACTAGATTATTTTTATCTTCAGGAGACGTTGGACAGTTTAATCGGTAAGATTGACGCAGCGAAAGACAAATGGGAAGAGAAGGCAACTCTTGTACAAGTCAATAACAAACATATACTGATGGAGTTTGGATTAAATCCCTTAGAACTGTGATCCTCATTGTACTGTTTTTGTATAAGAATAAGTTTTCTTCTTTTCTCTCTTTATGTTCTGTGCTTTAACATTAAAGCCGCTAGAACTTTGAGCTTCTTCATACTCTTTTTGTATTCCAGATAAACATTGTGGGAAAAGAAGAAACTGCTGATAATCAGCCATTTCTCCTTTTCCCTCAATATTTTATGTACTAGATCATTAAACCCCATAGAACTGTTATCCCATCATACTGTTTGCATTACAGATTAACATTGCGAGAAAAGAAGAAATTGCAGATAATGATCGATTTTCCTATTCCACAGGTTATCAGCAATTTCTTGTTTTCTCTCAATGTTACTGTTTAACTAGTTCAGTGTTAAGTGTAGGCAATCAGTCTGAATGTTGAATGTTGCTTTTCACAGGCCTTTTACAAAAAGACACAAAACACTCATACTTGCAGTGGCAGATTTTTTTTTTTTATTTTTTGTAAAAAAAAAGTCTGTCAACCCCAATTTATTGTTTTAATCCCCTTCACAGAAATCCTGTGGAACGTATTATCGACGATCAAATGATTACTTGTAACAACAAACCTGATTGACTCAATCTGATTTCTCATGCAATCGGATTTCTTCTTACACGGTTTACACAAAAACTCGATCGTAAGAATCATTGATAATACGGGCCCTGGATCAGACGCAGACTTGTCCAATTTTGAAAGTGTTTACAGATGACAAAAGTCATACAACTAAAGTATCTCTTTACCATAGAATGGGGAGCATTTAGGGAAAGCAGAAGGTGCTGTTTTAGCATTCTGTTCTTTTCTTCGAAATGCTTCTTAAATCTTTCTAAACTAATGATGTCAAAACCATATCTTGTTTGGAATAAGTCAAAATGGTTTACTGTAGAAGCTCTGATAGGCCCATGAAACATGCCTCTGCCTTTTGTAGTTTAACATCATGGAAAGAGGAAATAGTAACATTATCATGAAATAAAATTCTGTGATATTTACATTTCTGTCCATCTTGTATTTTTTGTTGAAATTTTTGTTCGACACTTTCCAAAACAAAAACCAATTTTTGAATTCAAGTATAGAAAATAGTTTGGAAAACATTGAGGCAAAAAAAGAAAATGCTGATAACCAGCATTTTCTCCTTTTGCCTCAATATTTTCTATGATATACACAAATTCTGTCATTGTCAATTTTGTGGTGTGCAGCAGCTTTGAAATTGGATCACCGTAAATTTTTGTTGTTTTGAAAGGTTTAACTTATACCCAAACAGTAACTTCTTTTAACACACCCTTGAAAAAAATATAGCCTATTCGTGTGACAATAGAGAAATTTTGAACATGAATAGAGGTAGGTTCGTATCAGCATTCAGCTCCTGTTTCTCTTATTCCGAGACGAGACAAAAAAGATGTGAAAACATGGAGAGAAAAGGATGAATTCTTGATCATCAACATTTTCAGTTTTCTTCTTTTCTCTAAATGAATTTATTCTATACCAAATGTTTCCCACACTTGGTTACCTCAGATAATCTTGATATTGTCATCAACTTAAAATATGGAAAGTTCTCAAATTTGTCGTTTGGAAAAGGGTCAATTCCTAGTTGAACTGCTCGCACACAGGAAATATGAAATTATTTAATTTCCTGCTGAATTTTAATTAAACGAATTATTTCCACCGATTTATTATTATTAATTCGACACCTGTATCTGGATGATCTGATTTTGATCATATTAAAACACATTTTACAAGTGTTAACCTGTTCCCAATAAGACCTGGCTCCGGTTTCTCGAAAAAAAAACTTAAGTACGTTCTCATGCTCAAATATGAGCACCGTGCTCAAATCGCACGAAATCCACGTGAGCTTCCATCGAATACCCTTCAACGTTGGAGAGTATTCCTTTGAAGTTGAGCATAAACTCATGAGTATGTACTTAAGTTTTTTCGAGAAACTTGGGCCTGGTTTTGACATCATTTATGAAACGAAGGACAGCAAAGCACGACTGTCAAGTGGCGATATAGTGAAAACAATTTAAGTCCGAAAATTGTTTAACCACCATGGGCGGATCTAGAGGGGGGTCAGGGGTATCTGGACCCCCCTGACATTGGCCGAAATTAGATTTTGATTATATAAATTTAGTGTAACGTTACATATTTACTACATTTTAAGCCATAATTTGGGCTTGGACCCCCCTGGAAAAAATCTCGGGCTTGGACCCCCCCCCCCCTGGAAAAAAATCCTGGATCCGCCCTTGGCCACTAAATTAAATGTAAGGGTAATGAATCTTTGTCTGGAGACTAATACTGTAGTCCGAAAGCATGTTCAAACTTTCAGAACAAGATCATCCGTAGAAACAGAGATATCACTAGCCCGCAAAACCTTAGCCAAAGTCCCGCGGCGGATCTAGGATTTCTGAGATGGGAGTTTAAACATACAAATATGGGGTTCTTTTTCCTAGTAATGCACAATTTTTACTAAATTTCTGCTTAAAAAAATGAAATAATCAGGCTACAGAAGGGTTTTGTTTGAACCCTCTCTTGTTCCGCCACTGTTTAACCCATTACCACACAATGACCCTTTTTCACTCCCCACGAAATAATGGTCATGGAAAGCATGGTGGAAAATGAAGAAATTGCTTGTGACAAGCAATTTCTTCATTTCCCACAAAGTTTTCCATCCCAAAAGACCCCAAAAATCTAAAATTTCGATCACTTAAAATTGTCGTCTGCAGGATCTCTCAATTTGAAACACCTAAAATTATGTCGTTTGGTAATTGTTTAACCAACGTCCTGGTGACCGGAAAAGACCCCCCACCCCATACGAATAGTCGCGCTAAAAGAAGTTTGGGAAACATTGAGACAAAAGAAGATAGTTCTAATAACCAGCACTTTCTCCTTTTGTCTGAAATATTTTGCATAATTTTCCTCATTGAAAACGTATGTTATTACATTGGCTTTGTCATAGAGCTTATTACATTAGCTTTGAAGTTGGATCAGTCTAAAAATTGTGTCGTTTTGGAGTGGTTAAATCCTTTCAAAAACAAGACCTGGTTTTGACGTCCCCTACAGAACTGGCTGATAATGCTGATAATCAGCATTTTTTCCTTTTGCCTCAATGCTATATTTAATTAATTGCTATAGTTATCTCAAGCTCTTCCTTAAGTAACCATTCATTTTTCGTCTGCAACATCTTTGAATTTTGGACCATTCTAAAATTGAATCGTCTTGGTGTGGTTTAAAACTGTTCTATAGATGCTATGTAGACAAATTTTGCTCATTTCATACTTTGATGCTGATCTTGGTATGCGTTGCTTGCAAATAAAAATTAGATACTGATTGAGTTGTCACTCGTTATGTCGACAAAGGATAGGATAAGTCGAATTTCTGCTAGAGATGCTCTGCCATGTCATTTATATAGAGAAATAATGTAATATTATCTATGTGAAGGTGTCACAAATTTACATAATTTTGACCAAAATTATATTTAAATCCTTCAATTCCTGACCCCGCACGGAGCTGACAATAAAGAAGCGCAGGTAAGCTCTTAACTAGGTGAGAGACAGCCTTGTTGGGTGTTTAGTTTCTATAGTAACTTAAACCCAGTCGCGTGGACTTAATCGTCCCAACGGACCATTCATTATGTGATCCCATTGAACATTTCCCTTTTTGCGATCAAGTGTGTCGCTCCACGACGAAATAGGTCTAATCAACAACCGGTCGTTATCAAACATGTCTTCTTTTGACTCAATGCTTTTCAAAGATTTGGTGTGTTGAGCAAATAAAGTTTTACGTATCACACAACAGATTAATCCTTTCCCAAACGTCAAATTTCAGGGTGATCCACTTCAAAAACAGCCACAAATGACAAAATGGATGTTATCAAAAGATAGGATTTGTGTAAAATATTGCATAGAAAATATTGAAACAAAAGGAGAAACTGCTGGTTATCAGCAGTTTATTCTTTTGTTTCAATGTTTTCCCAAGCCTTTTCTATTAGGGACGTTGAAACCAGGTCTTGTTTGGGAAAGGGTTAAAGAGACATCACATTCCCACCTCATCTTTTAAAGTATGTCTTGACGCCAAGATTGGTTATTCTAATGCTATCAGTTTTTCGACCTTGTTGCTGATAAGCGAAAAACGCGTCTTTAAAGTTGAGACAGAAATTAAATCTGAACTGCTGTATTCAACTATTTGTTTAATTAACACAAAAAATTAGATCCATTTCTCGTAAACGCCGCAATGGCTTGACATTTTCAGACTTTTCATAAGAAAATATGCTCTTTCAGATAAAAATCAAAGTTGAATTTTAGGAAAAAATAATATTATTATCTCTGAAATATTACTTTAAATATGCTACAAGGGAGTCTAATATGCAAACAGCGCCATGTATCGGGTGAGAGGAAGGTATGTCGAACCAGTGACCAATGAAAAAAAGGAGATTCCAAGGAGACCCCCGTCCGTTTGAAGAGAAGGCTATCCATAATTTTGCAAGAAAGAAAAAAATATTTGAAGAAAATTTATTTTAGACTATGTCGAAATAACTATACTTTCTCGAAAATGAACTGATGCATGGGGGTCATATAATGAGTAAATTGTCATTGTCTGCAACCCATTTCCATTCACAAATTTGCTCGTTTGAGAAAGAGATATCATGCCCCCATTCAAATGAAAGGATGAAAAACATTTTTTTTTAATTTCTTTTTTTGTCTATAGGAAAATGATGTGATAAAAAAACGAAAAAAAAAAAAAAAAAAAACGAGTATGCTTAACCCATTACCAAACAACAAAATTTTAGGGTGGTCCAAATTGAAAGATCCTGCGGACGACAGTTTCAAGTGAATGGAATTTTTAATTTTTTAGGTCTTTTTGGTTGGGAAATATTGTTGGAAATGAAGAAATTGCTTGTCACAAGCAATTTCTTCATTTTCCACGATGTTTTCCATGACCATTATTTTGTGGGGAGTCAAAAAGAGTCATTGTATGATAATGGGTTAAAGAAGAAAATGATAGCCCTATTGTCTCTGTAATTATTGTGATTATTTCGTCGTCTGTAACACATTGGAATTTTGGAGGAGCCCTTTTTTCATTTTTTTCTATTTGTCTTTTATTTATTTTTTTATTTTATCTATTTTATTTATTTTTTGTAAATAACCTTGTTCGATAAAAGATCGTTTCAAGAAAAAAATACCTAACAGGTCAAACCATGTCCCTCCAAAAACCTTGTGTTGACGTCCCCATTGGAAAAGGCGTGGGAAAACAATGAAGAAGCATAAGGCTTTTTTTTTATTTCTTTTATTTATTTTGCATCAAAATTGTCTGTACTGTAGTAAGTAAGGTAATTGGTAAAATTACTTTTTATTTTATTTTTGTTGTCTGCAACAGCTTTCACATTGGAACTGTCCATTTTCCCCACTTGGTAATTTAAAACAGTAAAGAACAAAAAAAAATAAGGTGCAAAATGAATGCTCAGGACCGTGAAATCTGAGACATTAGATTGTCGGATAAGAGATTATGAATATTCAATAATGGTAGCGAAACTCGTGTGGCGCGCGCCAGGTGAAACATACGGGTACTTTTGTTTACCGTTACACCTGCTGATCGTCACGTGACCTGTCGTCTGCATCCTCTCAGAGAAAAAAACATTTAATGGTCATCGGTAATAAAATACTTGGTGTTTTATCGTTTTTCGTGAGTGTTTTATGAAACAGTTGTGATTTTGAAATGGACAGCTAACATATTGTTATCGTGTGTTGTGTTTTGTGTGGTTCCATCGAACAAATTGGACGGAAAATAGAGCTTTGACAACAAAGGTAAGAAAATTTAACCCTTTCCCAAACGACAAAATTTTAGGGTGATCCACTTCAAAAACTGCCACATATGACAAAATAGATGTTATTAAAGATAGGATTTTGTGTAAAATATGGCCCAGAAAATATTGAGACAAAAGGAGAAACTGCTGGTTATCAGCAGTTTCTTCTTTTGTTTCAATGTTTTCCCAAGCCATTTCTTCTAGGGATGTCAAAACCAGGTCTTGTTTCGGAAAGGGTTAAATGTCCTTCTTGCACATTACTCATAAAATTTGATCTTTCTGATAACTTCTTCTCTTTTTAACCCATTCCTACGTTAACTGACATTTTCGACGCTGCAAAAAAAAAGGCGTTTGAAAACATTGTGAAAAATAAAGAAATTGCTCGTGACAAGCAATTTCCTAATTCCTCATTTTCCACAATGTTTTCTACCCAGCAAGTTAAAAAGACTAAGTTTTGTACACTTGAAACTGTCGTCTGCAACACCTGTCAATTTAGATCCAGGCCCGAAGGAAGCAACTTTATATTTGGGGGGTGGGGGGGGGGGTCAAGCCCCTGTGTCTGAGTATGTGGGTGCTAAATTTGATTTCCCCTAAATCTTCGATGTTAGAAAGGGAAAATTAGATTTTTTTTCAACTTTGCAGGGATTTAGACGCCCCATCAGTCCCCCATTCCTACGAGCCTGAAATCAGTTCAAACTTTGTTAGATGGTTACGATTCTTTTTCACTTTTGAAAAAAGACCAAAATGCTGTCAAAAATTCAATTTCAAAGTTCTTTGTTGAATAAAAAACGGTGTCAATAAGAGTATAACTATGACAAAATAATCTTGTTTACAATTTTTGATTGATAACACATGTTGCCATGGTTTTTTGTACCCATGCCCTGTATTATATCCGGTAACATTGGTTACTTTGGTAACGAATATGCATAATGCTTTGTTGGCACTATATAGTATATTGCCACTTTTCTTCAAAAACCTTGTAACTGCAGCTTGTTTAAAGCTGCAGTTATAAGGTTTTTGAAGAAAAGCGATGATTTGTATAAGTAATAACAACCCAGTCCTATATAATCGGTACCCATTTGAATAATCTTGTTAATTAAGGTATCCGACCCCGCAAAAGCACCAAAGAGCCAGAGTCGAAATTTAAAAAGTGCAAATAATTCCTAAACTGTGTTACATTTCTATTCCAAATAGAGTTTTGTGTCTTACGTGGACTTCGACAATGAACATCGGACGTGGACTTTTTATTAGGGGACGTCTCAGCCTTTTGCATATAACGGTACATGTAAAAATGTACCGGTCAAAATCGAAAGCAAATAGACTCGTGTTCATTATATTAGACCCACTTTATTGGTTTTTATTTGTACCGTTTAAAAAGTGAACTTTATCAAATTACAAGTTAATTAATTGAAAGTTGTAAATAAATACAGATTGCGTAAATTAACATGGGTTCATTACACAATGTATGTAACGACAGACTACTTTTCCTTTTTGTACGCCAGTCGAAAATAGGACCTATCATGATATCACCCGTGGCGTCCGGTGTCCGGCGTCTGTGTGTCCGGGCAGCGGTCACTTCTTTGTCCGGAGCATAACTATGTCACCTTATGTCCGATTGACTTGAAACTTTGTAGTTATATTCTTCTCGTCATTGCGGAGTGCAGTGCACAAGAACTCTACCTAGTCCACTTTTTTAAATTGCCCTTTGTTGCTTTTCATACTTGTATCTTGTCCGGAGTATATTTTTAAAAGTGTAATAGCTAGGATAATGAACCTTCATAGGTGTATAGATCTGATCAAGGGGAAGTACAGAGTATAAGAACAATAACTCTGCCTGGCAAAATTTTTAGTTATTGTTGTTTGTCATTCTTCAAGTTTGTCATGAGTACATTTCTCAAAGTATAATAGCTAAGTTCATGAAGCTTTATTGGTGGATAGATCTCACCAAGGAGAAATGCAGCGCATAAGAACCATAACTCTGTCCTGCTTATTTTTTTAGTTATTGTCCTTTGTTGTTTTTCATATTTCGTTTTATCCGGAGCACAATTGAAAAAAGTCTTCAATAAATCTGTTAACACGTTCCCGATTTGAATTTGCTCAATATCATGCTTTCTTCATTTACTGAATAATTCTTGTCATATTTTGCTACCATTGTCTAGACTAATTGCAACTTGTGAGTTATTCATTTATTTAATGATAGTTATGTAAGTCAGTTTAAGAAACATCTTATGGCCAAGAAGAAAACCTTTTCAGAAATAATGATTACTTAATAAGCGAGTTTATTTTGTAAACATGATAAATACATGACTCACAGTTCACAACCTTTTCTGTGCATGCTGATGTATATGCACATTAAAGGGACATTTCATTTCCATTTCAATTTTGTAAAGTATGTATTGATGCCAAGATTGGTTATTCTAATGAATATAAATGATATTAGTTTTTCGAAGTTGTTGCTGATAAGCGAGAAACTCGCATTTAAAGTTGAGACAGAATCGACAAATTCCATATAAATCCTAACTGTTGTCCACAATTTTAATACGAAAATATATATTTCTCGTAAACGGCGCAATATTTTGGCTTGAAATTTTCAGAAATTTCATAAGGAAACATGCTCTTTCAGATAAAAATAAAAATAAAATTTATGACAAAAAATTCTGAAATGTCACTTTAAAGCTGTCGTTCTGCAAACGAAAAGAAGAAAGAAAACGTTAAAGGAATAATATTGAATTCTGAGAGGTTATTTGGCTCATCCGACGAATTAGTTAGATGTGCTTTGTAGGAGAACGGCAAATCCAAGACCGTTTTCCTTGGGACATCTCGTGATCACCCTGATCAAGCTGCTTCTGCAGTGGAGACGAACCAATTCCTTCAATACGCCATTCGAAACGGAATGCCAAGAAAAAGTATAATGATTGAAAACAATTAAACAATTATAATAGATTTATCAAGTTCAAAATATCTTCACTGTTTTGAGAGCCAGATTTATATTCAAGCAAAACGAAATCTAAAATATATGCATTAAACTGAATTTTACTCTATTTTGCTTTAAACCCCATACCAGTACATGTACCGTTATATGAAAAGGCTGAGACGACCCCCGATAAAAAGTCCACGTCCGATGTCCACAGTCGAAGTCCACGTAAGACGCAAAACTCTAATACAAACATAAGCATTTTGTACTGTTTAGAATTTTGAATTAATGCATACTTATGGAAATATTTAGCAAAAATGTTCAAAATTACCTCCCTTGCCAATGAATATAGAGTAAAATAATAATTGTAAATTATTTTCTTCTTGAGGCATATTCTTGAAATCCCACATGGTGAATCAACTTATGTGAAGTGCATTTACAAGTGTGTGTAATTTGGTGCATTTCATATGACTAGAAAGTGGTGATTTTTTCAGGGTCTGTAAACCTTAAGATTCAAATGAGTACCCACAACATAGGGTTTGATATGCTTTCAACAATATTTTGTTGCTTGAAATCAATTACAAGTCATCTTATCTGTAGCCTATGCATTGCATTGGTTAATCCTTTCCCATACAAATCCTGATATTGACAACGCTGATGGAGATTTTCTTTAAAAAACATTGAGGAAATTTTTCCTGAAGGTTATCTACATTATATCTCACAAAACTTCACCTTTCAATTCTGCGTGTTTTTGTCAGATCTGCATTAGAGTGTAATATTTAACCTTTTCCCAAACAAGACCTAGTTTTGAAATCCCTAACTGAAAATGATTTGGAAAACATTAAGACAAAAGAAGAAAATGCTTTTGCCTCAATATTTTCTGTGCTATTTTATACACAAATTTTCTCTTGATCAACATGCATTTTGTTGTCTGCAACATCTTTCAAGTTTGACCACCCCAAAATTTTGTAGTTTAGGAAAGGGTTAAGAACATAATTACAGCCTGGTATTGTGTCATTTGGGAAAGGATCAACAGGAAAGGGTTAACAAATAAGGGAATGATGATAAATAGGGCTTTAAAGCCTTCCTATTGATATGGATATAAAGACGCATATAAAGACGATTATGTGTTTTGGTGCTCACAACGAGATCAAACCTTGATCAACACCCAGCTGTTACCATTAGGCTCGACAATTTCTGCATACGAAAATATAAAAAAAGACACTTTGCCGATATGATTAAGTTTTTTTTTTGTGCTCTGATATCAGCAATTTCATCTTTTCTCTTGATGTTTTGCGAAACTTTTTCTACTGGTTAACAACAATTTCTTCTTTTCACTCAATGATTTCCAGATTGTTTTCTATAATAAATGTCAAAATCACTAGATCATTACGGAAATGGTTTAAATTGGTCATACAGTAATTTATTGAAAAATGAAAGTTTAGTAAAATACATAAAAGATTCATGTTTTATGTGACATCGTCATTGAAAAGTACATTCATCTGCTCTGTTCTCAAATTCCCATAAAAAACTCTTTGTTCAAGTCAATTAGCCCTTTCCCAAACGATAAAATATTTGTCTTGGGTCCAAATTCAGGCATATTTCAGTCTTAAAACAGTTGTTTATAAAAAAAAAAGATGATGTAAATAGTATTACTTTAGCACGGAAAAGAAGTATATTTAGCATTATAGAGAGAAAGGAACAAAATGCAAGTTATCAGCATTTCCTTTTTTTCTCTCTATGCTTTAAAAACCTCTCATAATTTGGGACGTTAAAACTATAGTAGTTATTTGGGAAAGGGTGTAATTTTTTTTTTTCAATATTTGGGCCATCAATTAGAATGAGTTTTCCAACTGTTTTCGGTGCTTAATTATTTGTGAGTTTTCGGTGCTTAATTATTTGTATTTCGGTGGTTAATGTATTTGTGTTTTCGGGTGCTTAATTATTGGTAAATATTTAATAACATGATATTCTTCCTGTTCATTCATGTAATCAATGCGGCCAGGATCAGTTTCTCATTCTTAATTACACTATCCTCATTATGAGACAATAGGCATTTAACCCCTTTCCCAATTAAGACTTCTTTTTGTCGACCCCCAGTAGAAAAACGAAGCTTAGGGAATAAATGGCAATGAAAGAAGAAAATGCTGTTAAGTTCTAGCATTTTTCCCTCCCCAGCCATTTCTTAGGAGGGAGTCAAAGGTTTCACTGTGCAGCAATGGGTTAAGCCTTTCCCAAATAACATTTTTTTTGGGTGGTCCTTTTCAAAAGTTGCTGCAGATGACAATATTGATGTTGTTAAAGATAGAATTTGTGTAAAATATGGCATAGAAATTATTGAGACAAAAGGAGAAACTGCTGGTTATCAGCAGTTTCTTCTTTTGTTTCAATGTTTTCCCAAGCCTTTTCTATTAGGGACGTCAAAACCAGGTCTTGTTTGGGAAAGGATTAAGCATGGTTTCATAAAGACCCAGTCACATACACAATTCCGTACCCACATCACTGCCGAATCATGTCCAAGAAGGTGACCCGTTCAGCACACTTTTGTATGTGATATGGATGTGATGTGGACGCAGATTGGTAAGTGAACTTGCCTTTACTGACACTGTGTGAAAAGTACAGTTGTTGAACATGTGAGTAACTCAATATTTTGAGTCAATGTTTGGACAAATTAATTGATGAATAAATATATTCACGTGATTGCCTAATAATTACAAACCCTTCTTGGATAACAAAGCAAATTAGTGCTTCATGAGAAACTTGTGTTCTGCCATAGAAAAGTTTGAGAGGAATGAAGAAAATGCTGGTTTGCAAAAGCTGCCACTATTTGAAGCCCTATTTAACCCTTTCCCTAACAAGACCAGGTTTTGACGTCCCTAGTAGAAAGGCTTGGAAAAACATTGAAACAAAAGAAGAAACTGCTGATAACCAGCAGTTTCTCCTTTTGTCTCAATATTTTCTATGCCATATTTTACACAAATTTATCTTTGATAACTTGTATTTTGTCATTTGTGACAGTTTTTGAAGTGGATCACCCTAAAATTTTGCCATTTGGGAAAGGGTTAATAGTCCTCTCAGAGATCTATGCATTCTTAGAAATGCAGCAGTTATTTCCCTTATTCAATAAATATTCACAAAGGTTTTGGCCTTCGTTATTGTCAAGCTTTCCCTATCACGATGGACAATCATATGATACAACAATTTCAGAAAATCTTCAATAATTTTGTTAATATGCGACCTATTTGAATTCGGTTTGAAGCAGAGAAGGTGGACAGATGTCATGCATTAGATAGACGTGGTGGATTTTTGATAAATCAGCTGATAAAAAAGTTATTGAAGATAAACTAAAATTTTGGTTTATCTTCAATAACTTTTTTATCAGCTTATTTTTTAAAAATCTACAACCTCCAGGTTTTTCTTAACAGTTTTCCACCTTCTCTGCTTCAAACCGAGTTCAAATTTATCAAGTATTGACAAAGTTATTGAAGATTATTGGAAATTCTAAGTCATGTGATTATACACCGTGCCTATGGTGTTCTGGTGTCTATGGTACATTCATATGCATATTTCTGTGTTTCTGTACAGAAAACATTGTTGGAAATGAGGAAATTGCTTGTCACAAGCAATTTCTTCATTTTCCTCATTGTTTTCAGAAGCAAATAATTATGTTTTAGGGCATCAAAATATTTCATTATGTGGGAATGGGTTATATAATTGCTATTGAGTTATTAAGTCTAGGAATCACAAATCATAAAGGTATCGACAACAGCCAGACTGCAAACATGTAATTAGATGGGGGGAAAAGAGAATACAAAACATGCATTATTGTTTATTCGTGGGTAAAAATATTGACCACTCGTCTGGATATATTTCTTTCAGTCAATTTTTTGAATTGGACACTAAGGGCAAAACTATTTTAAGAGCAAATAAAATCATAGACATTTACAATGGTTTTGTTCTAACCAATCAAAATGAGCTTTCAATTCAGCAGCCTGCCATTATTAATTTATGACTTTTAACCCTTTCCCAAACAAGACCTGGTTTTGATGTCTCGAATTAAAAGGGCTTGGGAAAACATTGAGACAAAAGAAGAAACTGCTGATAACCAGCAGTTTCTCCTTTTGTCTCAATATTTTCTGTGCCATATTTCACACAAATTCTATCTTCAATAACATCCATTTTGCCATTTTTCACGGTTTTTGAAGGGGGTCACCCTAAGATTTTGTCGTTTGGGAAAGGGTTATGAGTTCTAAAATGGTCATAGACAGAAAGACAATGCATGTTGACAGAATGTGCTTTGACAATCCATATTTTATTCAAGTCCAATACAATGTTAGTTCCGTTAATGGGACATTACGACCTATCATGCATAAAGGCATCATCTAGAAGAAAAGGTGGGGCAGGGCCGGTCTTGTTCAATTTATTAATCCTGAAAAAATTCTCGTTCTCAATTTGAAAGGCTAAAATATGAATAAATTAAGTATATGTATGTGTTTTGCTTTGTCAAGAAATGCAACACCATTTTGTGGGTTTGATTAATTGTGATTTAAAAATGGTCATGCCAAATACGACAATAATCATTTTTTGATGAGTCTGTCAAAACCACACAAGTTTGAACTTTGAAAAGAATCGACATACGAGGTTTTGCATTTACACAGACAATATAAACTGATACCCATGACATGGAATGACTATATAGCTTAGTTGAGAGTAAGACAAAGAGTCATGTTTGCATGTCAAAGAGCATAAAGTTTCATGTTTCTACTTCCATTAAGCTAATGAGCAGTGAGCCCATGTTACTCTGACTGAGATACCAGAGTTTGATCTTATCACATCTACGGCAGACGGGGATCTGAAGTCATAGAAACCGGTAAGAGTAGGTAATGGCATTTCAAAATGAAATATTTTACTAAATGTTCACAAAACCCTATGTTGTGGGTACTCATTTGAATCGTCTCTTCGAGACGATTCAAATGAGTACACACAACATAGGGTTTGGATTTGAAATAACAAAGTTAGAATGCCTTCACACCGGTTTATCTGTTGCACTGTGAAGTCAGACACTGCACGTTGTCACCAAACATTACCATTCTCTGTTATGTGTTATGTTTTGTGTCAACTAGATAAATGGCTTATTATTGAAAGTGCAAAAGTGTCCATCTAAAGCAAAATTACTGCAGGCCTGTAGGAACAGGAGGGGGGTCTTATACAGGGGGGCTTAGCCCCCTTCCCCCTTATGTTGGCCAATAATGCTGCATTTTCCTAATTCTACACTGAAAATTTAGGGAAAATAAAATTTAGCCCCTCAAATATTCAAGCAATGTTCCTGACGGGCTTTAGACCCCCTTCTCCTAGAGTTGCTTCCTATGGACCTGTACTGTATTGCATGAAAAATATTGAGGCAAAAGGAGAAAATACTGATTATCAGCATTTCTTTGCCTCAATGTTTCCAATGTTTTTATTGATATGAGTGCACTAAAAGGCTTATTTGGTTGGTCATGATTGATTTATCACTTGTCCGTGTATTGAAAAATGATACTCTCTTATTTGCATGTTGAGAGGTAGTAATGAGAGAGGGATGAAATATTTCATGCATGCAACGGTTGACATAAGCCATCACCTGCGCACTGCCGAACTACTGCCCACCCAATTATCTGACCATAAAACAGGCGGCCACTGGCTGACCAGTGATGACCAGTACCATATTTATGATAAAAAATGCTCCTTTAACCCATTACCAGATGACAAAGAGTTAGACTTGTCCAAATTCAAAGATGTTGCAGATGACAATTTTGAGTTGTTGAAATTTTAAAAATCTGTGCATTTTGAGTGCAGAAAACATTGTGGATAATGAAGAAATTGCTTGTTGCAAGCAATTTCTTCATTTTCCACAGTGTTTTTCAAAGCCCATTGAGATTTCTTGAGGGGGGTCTGAAAGCCTAAATGTGTGGTAATGGGCACACATTGACGCTTTTTGATGCCTCACAAAATATTGAAGACCTAAGAAAAACAATGCAGCATTGTGAAAAGCAATTTTCTTCATTTTCCGTTATGTTTTCTGTCCAGAAAGGCCAAAAAATGTTAAATTTCATCCATATGAAATAGTCTTTTACAACATTTTTCAATTTTTCAGGCTTGATTCATCAAGTCAAAATCAAAGCTTTGATATCAATTTCTTTCAAAGATCTCCAAGGAGCATGTTTTAGGATAATTATGGTATCAAGTTCAAAGCTACTGCAGACCATCAAATGGATGTTAATAAAGATTGGTAGGTGTGCATGGGAAACATTAAGGCAAAAGGAGAAAATGTTGGTTATCAACATTTTCTTCTTTTGACTTATTGTTTTCCCTAGCAATTTCTTTAAGGAGGACAACATAATTATTCTGTCTTGTTTGGGAAAGGGTTAAGCCCAATGTCCAGCCCATGTCCAACAAATAATGAGGGACACAAGATTGGGAGGATAAAAAAGTAATTGAGCCAGATTTTATTGATTTTTATGGCTCAACTCTTGTCACCAAGGTCAGCTCTGGCCTTTCTCATTGTTTGCTCTTTCCCAAACGATGAAATTTCCTAGTTATCAAATTTGACAACTGCTCTAGAATGCAGATGACTCAGTTTCTCCATAGATGATGATAGGATTCATGTTCAATAGAGCATACAAAATGGAGTCAAATGGAGAAAATGCTGATGATCAATCCAAGATTTTGCTGTTTGAAAAAAAAAAAATGTTTCCAAGGAAGGATCCAGGATTTTTTCCAGGGGGGTCCAAGCCCAAATCATGACTTTAAATGTACTATATATGTAATGTTATACTAATATTTGTAGTCAATATTTATTATCTTATGTCCGGCCAACACCAGGGATGTCCAGACACCCAACTTCCCTGCAAGATCCGTCCTCTGCGCTTCAAAAAAAGTCCTAAAATAGCGGTGCCAAATGATATTGATGTATGAATTAGGACAAAATTACAGCTATTTGTGGAAATTTTAGGATGAACCCAAGGAAGTTCATGCCCTAATTTATTTTTAATGAGAATTTAATGTTTTAGATAATAATAAAAAAGTGGGTAAATAAGGCCCTTCTCATGCATCAGTATAGAATTCCTTTTAATCCTTCCCCAAACGGCAAAAGTTTGGACTGTTCCGATTTGGAAGCTGCTAGCTGCAGACGACAAATACAGTGTTATATGTAAGGATAGAATTTGTGAATGACATATAGCACAGAAAATATTGAGCCAAAAGAAAAAAATGCTGTTTATCAGCATTTTCTTCTTTCGCCTCAATGCTTTCCCAAGCATATGTTTTAAAAGCCATGCAGGTCTGGTTTTGTAAAAGGTTAACCCTATCCCAATTGACAATTGTACCTTGAAACATTGAAAGCTTTGGAAGAAAACAAGAAAATGCTGGTGTCCAGAATTTTCTTCTTTTCTCTCAAAGCTTTCCCAAACGTTCCTATCAAAAGGGTTATCAAAACCTGCATTTATTTGGGAAAGAGTTACTGTAAACATTGTGAGGAAAATTAAACAATTACCATAATTGATTATGGTATAATTTTTCCAAATCTATGGTAACTTGATATGATAAATTACTTTTACCATGATCCCAGGACCTGTGCTTTACTTTTATTTACTGGAACAAAACTGTTATTTATGGCAGATTAATTTTCAGAGTTTTTAAATGTCCATTTCACATGGCTGTTCTCCTCCAAAACCTGGTAACCATGTCAGCTTTAACCCATTCCTATAATTATACTGACACATTTAGATGCACAACTAGATAAGTGCTTTTAAAAACTGGAAAATGAAGAAATTGATTATTATAAGCAACAAATTTCTTCATTTTCTACGACGTTTCCTACTCAGAAAGACCCCAAAAGCATTTTTGATGTCAGATTCATATTGACTGAATATGCATAAAAAGGGATCCTAACAGAATTCCACTCAAAATCAACGAGGAAAAATTTCATGAAGGCTAAATTTGGTTAAAATCAAATTGAAATTATTCCTATTCTATCTCCAAGTGATCTCAAATAGCCCTGTTTAGCCTGGCAGGTCAATTATTTCTCACAATGGAGATCAAAGTTATTTTATTTATTCAATAAAGGGAGGTAATTATCACAAAGTAAATATTGTTATTTATAGAAAGGGTGATAATTAGGTGTGACTCTCCTCACCTGTCCTGCAGCACTTCACACTAACATGAAAACAACTGCCACTCAAGTGTCATAATGCAAATAGAATCAAAAACTCATTGAAAACAATATTGATGGTCATGATTCTTTTCTTTATTTAACCCTTTTACGAACTATGAGTTTAATCACTAATCAGGGTCTTAAAGTGACATTTCAGAATTTTTTGTCATAAATTTTACTTTTATTTTTATCCGAAAGAGCATATTTCCTTATGAAAATTCTGAAAATTTCAAGCCAAAAGTTTACGAGAAATTTATATTTTTGTGTTGAAATTGAACAATTGTTGTGGACAACAGTTCTGATTTATATGCAATTTATCGATTATGTCTCAACTTTAAATGCGTGTTTCTCTCTTATTGGCAACAACTTAAAATAACTAATAGTATTTATACTCATTAGAATAACCAATCTTGGCATCAAGACATACTTTGAAAAATTGAAATTGGAATGAAATGTCCCTTTAAAGCCTCGGATTATTATCAGATGCATTTCAAAAGTGTTTAAGATGAAAAACTCCTTGGCTTAAAATTACCAAACTGATCATGTATATGACCGGCAGTGACGTTTTTTTCTTCTGCTGCTAGAACATCTAGTCAAATTTTAGAACTTTTTTGACTCTAAAGAACTTTCCTTCCTGTATTACGTTTGTTCTAGAACTAGTTCTGGTACGATTGTAGAAATGTTTAGATTAGACAGATTATTTTCTTCAATTTTTCAAAATTTCAAATTATTGGGGTTAACATTTTCCCAAACAATAATATCCTAGGCTTCTCCAAATTGAATGGAGTCATTATGGAAAGTCCCGAGGGAAAAGGAGGAAATGCAAGGATTTTTTTCTTTTCTCTCATCATTTTCCAAAGCTTTTTATATGTTATGGATTTTGTTTGGGCCAATGGTTAGATCATGAATTATTTGGTTTCAATTTCAACTAGATGACTCCAGAAATTGGTTCATTGGTGTTAAATGTAAACATATTATATCGGACAAAAGGTTCGGTGTTTACAGATATTATTGACCAAGCCAACGGCACACTTCTTATTTCAATAAAAATATGTTTATGAGAGCCTACTTATAGATTGCAAGGAAACACTTAATCTACTTAGCCAATGATAATCAATTTTCTGAATGGGCATTATAGAATAGGAATTGGAATAATTGTTGATTGAGGCCTCTCTATAGGAATTTCAGTCTTTCATCATCGACTGTTTCCAAATGAAATTTATAAAATTCCAAACAGCAAAATTTTAGACTATTCCAATTTGAAAGCTGCTGTAGGTGACAAAATGAATGTAGATAAAGACATTAATTTTGTGTGACATAGCCACAAAATATAGACGCAAAAGGAGTAAATGCTGGTTATCAATGTTTTGATGTATGTTTTTTTCAAAGCTAAAATAATTGAAAAAAAAAAAACGATCACTATGCATGTGTTATTGGCAAGGAGAGGCTTATCAGACTTTGAGACATGTCAGATGTACATTGTTAAGAAAAATAATCAGTTGAGTGATTTAGGGTCATTTTGGCCCTCTTGTTCATAGATCACATTTTATAATGTTTGTGAAAGAATTAATCCATAAAAGGTCTTATAGCAAGCATTTTCCTGAGAACTGGAGACTTAAATTTCTAGAGATCTAATAATGATAAAAAGCCCTGTAAGGAAAAGTTAGCCGTGAAATCAATTAATCAATAAGAATAGCAGAACAAAATCTCCGTCATTCAAGCTAGCTCATCTTACAATAATAGACATGGAAACTTTCCGAAAGAATTAACAGATTCTGTTACACCAATTTAACATCAATCATTCAAAACCTGCGGTCTATTGAGTAACATTCGCTGATCTATAGATACTTTGTCCATGTAGCACTTTGTAAAGAGTTTCGAAGAAATACATTGTTACATTTTACTCAGTAACTATTAAATTAATTGGTCTTTTGAAAAGATGCCAAAGAAAAAATTTGTCTCTTATGACCACAAAAAATGTTATGTACAATTTGCCTTAAATGAAAGAGACCAAAGGATAATAATATTATGATGTCACAAGCATTGATATGAACATGGTATTTTCAAAATGCTAAAATTGACGGTCTTTTTACCAGCCCTGCGTTCAGTAAGACAAAACGGTAGCTAACATTGGCCGTTTCATTCGGAATACTTGGTCAATTCTGTGAAATTTGTGTCAAAGAAGTTGCGACTGTTGCTAACGTTTGCTAACTTTTTGTCTACTGAACGCAGCCCAAATGCTGGCTGATAATGCATAGGTGTTTCACTCTTGCAGGAAAATTTTGTTTGCTCAAATTACCCCCCTTTTTCGTGAAATCTCACTGATGCACATTTACAGAGCATATTTATAAGAGTGTGGACAAAATAAGAAGTATTTATCATTTTCTCTAGGGACCTGAGATTAGAGAATATGAACCAATCTTCAAGTCTGATCAGGATCCTCTTCCCCTATAACTGCCTCAGATTCTGTGATAACTGTAAGACAACAACACAGATACCAATCAGACTGCATTTTAAAATGCATGATGATCTTGATCTGGTTGTCTCCAATGCCATTGGGCCCTTACTTTTCTCAGATGTATGTCAATTTAGGTCCATAAAACTTGTAGCTTCTGGTAATCAATATGTCCCTAGTGTATAATTAATTAACCCTTTCCCAAATGACAAAAATTCAGACAGCTTCAGTTTAACCCATTACTGCACAGTGACTCCTTTTATTTTGACTCCCAACAAGATAATGGCTTTGAAAAACATCGTGGAAAATGAAGAAATTGCTTGTGACATTAGCAATTTGAGATTTCATCACATTGAAATTGTAGTCTGCATCATCTTTGAATTTGGACTAGTCTAAAAAAAAATCTGTTTGGTAATGGGTTAAATGAAGCTTCAGACAACAAATAGATGGTGAAAAAGAGAGGATTTTTGTACAAGATAATATAAAAATATTGAGACATAAGAAGAAAATGCTGATTACCAGCAATTTCTTCTTTTGTCTCAATGTTTTCCTATGCCTTTTCTTATATGGACATGATCAAACCAGGTCTTGTGTGGGAAAGGGTTAAACGCAGGTCCTCCTAGTCTTTGTGCTAAACACAGTAGAAAAACCTGCATGAAATTTTGAGTAAATTGTAATTGAGCATGATCAGACTCATTTAGACCTTGACTGAGACAATTGCTGCCAAAGTTTATCATCCGTAAAGGTGGTAGATTTTGAAAACATTGTGGGAAAAAGTAGAATAACAAAATTAGATAAATTTTCAAAATTTTATTGAGCCATGCTGTATCAGGAAAGAGGGCCCTAAATATGGCATTTGATACCAGCATGGATCAAATTAAGCATGTGCATAATTTTATATACAGTCTGATCCAGATCCATATTAGTTGTTTCAATAGGAAAGCTGCTGAAAGACCAAAATTTGATATGGATATAATTATAAAACAGACTACACCCCCTGCGAAAAGTTCATTTAAGTTCAAGAACTGTTCTAGAATGTTAAATGGCACTTCTAGAACTGTTCTAGAAAAGTTCTGTAAGTGCCATTTAACGTTCTAGAACGGTTCTAGAACTAGAAATGTGTTCTTGAACTATTTTCGCAGGGGAATTAGCGCATAGAATATCCAGATAAATGATGAAAATCCTGATCATCAGTATTGTCCTCTTCTGCTGTAATGTTTTCCCAAACTTGTATCATTTAACCCTTTCCCACACATTGACGCTTTTGGACGCCCCACAAAATAAAGGCTTTGGAAAACATTGTGGAAAATGAAGAAATTGCTTGTCACAAACAATTTCTTCATTTTCCACAATGTTTTCTACCAAGAAAGATCAAAAAACGTTAAATTTTGTTCAATGGAACTTGTCGTCTGCAACACCTATGTGTTTGGACTAGGTTAAAATTTTAACACCTTGTTTGGGAAATGGCTAAAAGAGTCTGCACAAATTCAATACTCTACTGTATAAAATTGACAAGGGATATTTTATCGATTTTAGCTCTCAATACTGCGTAATTATGTCTTTTAGAAAAAAGAGGATTTTTTGTCACTTTACTAATGATTTCTCATCATGGCTACAGCCTTGTCTATAGTCTACTTGTCTTGTGACCATATCCAAAGAAATCAATGGATTGATGCAAAATTATTGTTCTTATATTTTGCTGCTTTTCTTTTAACATCTCATTACTGCAGCTTAACTCTTTCGCTGCCAATGTCGCCGAAAAGTGACCTATAAGAAGACTGCCAATGTCGCCGATCGGCGACTTACAAACAATAGCTTAATGAGGTCATTCAAGGTCAAGGGCAAGGTCATCTGATCAAACTGCCTGATAGAAAGTATGCTTTTAGGCAAAACAATTTATATGCAATGATTCCTGAAAGTTTCAGCTTTATTAGCTCACCTGAGCACGAAGTGCTCAAGGTGAGCTATTGTGGTCATTCAATGTCCGTCGTCCGTCCGTCCGTCCGTCCGTCTGTCCGTCCGTCCGTCTGTCCGTCTGTCCGTCTGTCAACAATTTGGTGTTAACACTCTAGCATCCACAAAAGTTGGCCAATCTTAATCAAACTTGGTCAAAGCAAGTATGGTCATAAGTTCTCGGATGAGTTCGATTATGGGCCTGATCGGACTTGGAAGTCTGGAGTTATTTGCCCTTGAACGTAAAAAATAGCTAGTTTTGACTTTGTTAACACTCTAGCATCTACAATTATTGATCAATCAAGACAAAACTTGAACATAATGTTGGAGACCATAAGATCTTGGATGAGTTCAATTTTCAGTCTGATCTGACCAGAAAGACGAGAGTTATGTGCCCTTGAATTTGAAAAATTGCCATTTTTGGCAGTTTTCGACCTTGTTTACACTCTAGAATCTACAATTATGAATCAATCAAGACAAAATTTGGTTACAATGTTGGGGACCATAAGATCTCGGATGAGTTTGATTTTCAGTCAGATCTGATCAGAAAGTCGAGAGTTATGTGCCCTTGAACTTGACAAAATTGCCGTTTTTGACTGTTTTCGACCTTGTTAACACTCTAGAATCTACAATTATCAATCAATCAAGACAAAATTTGGACACAATGTTTTGGATCATAAGATCTTGGATGAGTTTGATTTTCAGTCTGATCTAATCAGAAAGTCCAGAGTTATGTGCCCTTGAACTTGACAAAGTTGCCGTTTTTGACTGTTTTCGACCTTGTTTACACTCTAGAATCTACAATTATTGATCAATCAAGACAAAATTTGGACACGATGTTGGGGACCATAAGATCTTGGATGAGTATGATTTTCAGTCTGATCTGATCAGAAAGTCGAGAGTTATGTGCCCTTGAACTTGACAAAATTGCCGTTTTTGACTGTTTTCGACCTTGTTAACACTCTAGAATCTACAATTATCAATCAATCAAGACAAAATTTGGACACAATGTTTGGGATCATATGATCTTGGATGACTTTGATTTTCAGTCTGATCTAATCAGAAAGTCCAGAGTTATGTGCCCTTGAACTTGACAAAGTTGCCGTTTTTGACTGTTTTCGACCTTGTTTACACTCTAGAATCTACAATTATTGACTAATCAAGACAAATTTTGGACACAATGTTGGAGACCATAATATCTTTAATTAGTTTGATTTTCAGTCTGATCTTACCAGAAAGACGAGAGTTATGTGCCCTTGAATTTGATAAAATTGCCATTTTCGGCTGTTTTTGACCTTGTTTGCACTCTAGAATCTACAATTATTAATCAATCAAGACAAAACTTGGACCCAATGTTGGGGATCATAAGATCTCGGATGAGTTTGATTTTCAGTCTGATCTGATCAGAAAGTGGAGAGTTATGTGCCCTTGGATTTGATAGAATTGCCATTTTCGGCTGTTTTCGACCTGTTTTACACTCTAGACTCTACAATTAGTAATTAATAAAGACAAAACTTGTACACAATGTTGGGGACCATTAAGATCTCAGATGAGTTCGATTATCAGACTGATCTGATCAGGAAGTCAAGAGTTATGTGCCCTTGAATTTGAAAAAAACCCTGCTTTTTCGGCTGCTTTCGACATTGTTTATACTCTAGAATCTACAATTATTTATCAATCAAGACAAAACTTGGACACAGTTGGGCACCATAAGATCTCGTATAAGCTGGATTTTCACAACGCTATTGACCATAAGTTCGTTCTCAGTCTTAAAGTCATAAATATTAATTGAATTGAACAAAAGTGTTGCTCATATCATTTTGGTTCAGGTGAGCGATATAGGACCATCATGGTCCTCTTGTATTATCAAACAACAATTTTTTTTCTATTCTATATACTGATAAACCCTCTTATGAAGTTTACAAAATTTAGCACTGGATCCGAAATAGCACAATACCAGGAAATTTGGCAGCGAAAGAGTTAAAACGAGCTGCATTTACAAAATTATCGAAGAAAAGCAATGACTTGATATATATGCAGTATGATATCCCTTTCCCAAATAAGACCTGTATTTGGAATTAATTGCAAAAAGGAAAGTCAAGGAAAAAATATTGAGGCATACAAAGAAAATATAATAAAGTTTAATTGCATCAATATTTTCCTGGCTGTGTTTTACACAAACTGCAAAAACAAGAAACATTTTTTCGTCTACAGTAGCTTTTGAAATGGAGCAGTCAAAATTTTTCCTTTGAAAGTGATAAAACAACTGTTTTTGAAGTGAAAATCGAAGTGAAAATTTCGGACACCAAAACAAAGCATTGTTTTGACAATTTGTTATAGAAGGTAATAGCAACTAGTTCACTAGGCCCGTATGAAAAGGAAGACAAAATTTGAAGACTTGGAACATTTCCTTGTAAAGTGATAAATTGGCAATCAATAACATGTCTGCTGTGATGTTTGTTTAGGGAATTCTGACTTAAACGGACATTTTTAATATACTGCGTAAACCCCTCTAGTGCCAAATGTCAGTCGTTCTTCAAATATTTATTCTATTCCTTATCGTAGAACAAAAACACTGTCAAGAATTTAATGAAAAATGTTTTGAAACAAAATCGAAAATTGTTTTAAGCCTTGTCCTTGGGATCTTTGTTTTATTAGATAGAAATGAAATATTATTAATTGTTAATGATCAATTCAAATTTCAGTATTGAAGATCTATATCAGTTTCTGGGAAACAGTATGTTCCCAATCAAAAGTTTGTGTCAATGTCAGCAATTAAAAGGGCTTTCCGATTGAAATTGTTGAGAGAAAAGAGAAAAGATACTTAAAGTCACTGTTCTCTTCTTTTCTCTTGATTTTTTCTGAGCTATGAAATATTTAAATCACATTCAATTAACTGTCAACTTCTATGTTAGCTTTCAATTTCCAACTTTTGGATGTTTGTGATAGGTTTTCTTAGTATCACTTTCAACGTTTTCTTTTTGAAAAGAAATCCAACAAATTCATTCTTATAATTATGACAAAATCAGCAAATATCATGAGATCCCACATTTTGCCAACTCAAGTTGAACTATAACAAGTATCAGTATTCCTTGTTCGACAATTTTCTGGGAGTTTTATCCTTTCCCAAACATTAACTATAATTTTTGCGTCAGTTATAAAAGATGTTTTGAAAAACGTCGAAGCAAAAAGAGAAAATGCTGATGACTCATATATTATATCAAGTCTTGATATTTTTTGCAGTAGATATTTGTGTAAAAAAGTGGTGTTAATGGACTTCAATATAGTTTATCTTTTACAGCAGCTTTTCAAATTAGACATACCGGTACAAATGTGAAATCATGAAGCTTGGAAGAGCGTTTTTAAACTCTTTCCCAAACAAGATTTATCAGAACCCGTCCAAATTTAAAGGCGCTGGAGATGGCAAAACTAACGTGACTGTCTGAATAAATGGCCTCAGAAAATATGTACGAAAATGAAGAAAATGCTGATGACCAATTTGATTTAAGATTTAACACTTGGAATGGTTACAGCATTATTTGGGAAAGGGATATAACAGTCTTTTTCCAGGAGTTTTATTGTCTATTTGTAATACCGAAATATTTGCGTACAATGATGATTTAGTCTCCGCAGGGACGGAGCTATTTTCAAACTTCATTACATGCTAGATATGATTCGGACTTTCATTGTGTTTTATCGGAAGAAATAATCCTATAAATGTCCCCAATTGCTTGGTGCTTTAATTCTCTCCCAAACAAGACCATTTGGTTTGACATCATCAGTAGATAATGCTTTGGAAAACATTGAGACAAAAGAAGAAAATGCTGATTATCAGCATTTTCCACTTTTGCCTCAATATTTTCTGAGCTTTATTGTACTCAAACTTATCCTTAATAACATTGATTTTTTCGTCTGCAACAGCTTTCAAATAGACTCCAACTGTTTGCCGTTTAGGAAAGGGTTGATGCTTTTCCAAGTGACCACAATTGGAACTATCCAATTTGAAAACTGATGCAGATGACAAAATCAGTGTTAAAAAAATAGTATTCATGTATGAATATAACACAGAAAATATTGAGACAAAAGGAGAAATTGCTGGTTATCAGCATTTTCTTCTGTCAAATATTTTCAAAAGCCTTCTCGAATAATTATGAATGTCAATACAAAGTCTTGTTTGAGAAAGGGATAACCCTAGCACATTGATGCTTTTTTGACGTCCCTCAAAATAAGATGGAAAAAATTGTGGAAAATAAAGAAATTGCTTGTGACAAGCAATTTCTTCATTTCCCACAATGTTTTCTACCCATAAAGACCAAAAATTTTCATTTTATTCATTCAAAACTGTGGTCTGCATTATCTTTGTATTTGGACAAGTCTAAAAAACTTTTGTATGCGGGAAGGGTTAATCCTCTTGGAGCATTTTTCCTAATATAGTAGAATTCTTCTAGCTCTGCGTGAAACTGTTATTTTAGAGGACGATTTCATTGATCTGGATCGCGGGGAAGCTTGTCTGCAGGTGATTATACGGCCAGGCGATCAGAGTCAGTCAAGTGATTGGAAAAATGGCCTGAATGAAGCCAGGATAGTGCTAGACGTAAAAGTTGTTGGAAATTGCCAATTTATTGTCTGTAACATAGAATTAGGTATGTTTCTTTTTATTGTTACAAAGTAGGTAGTGTTAATTTGTATGTTTCTTTTTCGCTATAAAAGGGACTTAATGTTTACCTTTTCTATAGAAATCGTTTAGAGAAAAGGAGAAATTGCTGAGAAAAGTTGTAAACCATGCTATTCAGCATTTTCCTCATTTCTCTAAATATTTTTTAAAATTGAAAAGTAGAATCTAGATGATAATAATTTGAATGTTACTTTTTGTTGTAACAAAATGTAGTCCCTATTTGTATGCTTCTTTTTATTGAATTATTATATATTTAAGTTTCTCTTTCAATTCTTATTGTATGGAATTAGGTGATACATGTAGTTGATGTGGCATAACTTTTGAAATTTTAAACTGTTGCTGAAGTCATTCTTTGGTTTGAAACCCAGCTAGGGCCATACCTTGTGTGGCATCAAAATGACTCATTTGTTTCATACAAATTAATGCATGGGTCTAGAGAGAATGAATTGGCTATTTGCACCGAGCCAGGATAGCTTGACCGCTTCAGAGTAAGGCAAGAGTCTTTCAATCCAGTTTCCTGCTTTCAAACCCTGAGTCCCTGCCAATGTCCTAAAGGCATTCCTTTCTGACTTTTGACAAAGTCAGTGTGTCTCATCTAAGTAAATTGTGCATGTTGTATTCAGGTGTGAGAAATATGATGAACGTATGGTAAGGTACAACGGCCATCGCAACCCTTAGCCCAGATTTCCGCGTTCCGCTTTCATTTGCGGAACAAAATCGGAGATTCTGCGGAAGTCCGCAGATTTTACGCAAATTCTCCAAAAAGCAGCTTCCGCATTATGCGGAAGAAGAAAAATGTGGAGAAAATGCGGAATAATGACACTTTGAAACTGAAAGTTTGCGGAATTCCAGACTTTGATTTTTTTTACATGGAGAAAATGCGGAAAAATGGCACTTCGATTTGTTTTCAGTTGAAAATTGTACTTATAATATTTATGAATGCAGAAAATTCATACTTCAACTTTTGATTCATTTTAAAAAATAAAATATGAACACACATAAAATGAAACTTTGTTCATTAATAACAGTTATTTACTATTCATATAAACCAATGCTAAACAACTTATTTTGAATAAGGCCTTAGGAGGAGATGTCGTTTAAAGGATATTTCTATTTTTTGCTCTGGCGGCCATCTTGTTCAACGGAGCGGAATGATTTTAGCCATTTTGGTAAAGGTCAATGACGGCGAACATTCCTGTGAAATGATTATGAATTTGGCCAATCATTGGCTTCAGAGGAGATGTTGTTTAAAGGATATTTCTAATTTAAGTTCTGGCAGCCATCTTGTTCAACATAGCAAAACGATTTTTTGCTATTTTGGTAAAGGCCAATGAGGGGAATTTTTTTCCTGTGAAATTATTTTTAATTTGGCCAATAATGGCTTAGGAGGAGATGTCGTTTAAAGATTTTTCTATTTTTAGCTCTGGCGGCCATCTTGTTCGATGGAGCAGAACGATTTTAGCTATTTTGGTAGAGGGCAGAGAGGGAAATATTCCTGTGAAGTTTCATGAGAATCTGACCAGGGGTTAATAGGAGATGTCGTTTAACTATAAAGTTAACGACGGACGACCCACGCCAGACAATGAGCTAAAAATTGATAGTGATCACTGTGAAAGACAGGGCACTATGGCACTCACTCTGTTTGAATCTGAGACAATTTTTTTTTTAATGTAAGCAAAATGAAAATTGCACTCATCAATTAACCCTTTCCCACCCAATCCCTTGTTTTTACGAGTTTATAGCAGACAGCTTTTGAAAATATTGTGGGAAAAGGAGAAATTCCACAGAATGTGCAATTTCTCCTTGACTCATAGGGTTTTCTACCTCGTCAGAAAACCAGAAGCAATTTTTAACAATCCTTCAATTTGGAAAAGTTCAAAATTTGCCTGAGTGGGTTAATTCAATCGTATACAGATCCTCAGCTGTCAAAGTACAAACATTGTAGATCTCCATGGCCGATCTGAGTATCATTTATTGAAATCTTCCAAATACAACACTTGGTATCCCTCTTTAATCTGAGTGAAATCGAAGTTATTTGACAGAACCCAAAAATCAAAGGTTCGAACTAAATTAGGGCCGAAAAGAATGAGTTTATCTTGCGGATCGGGATATATATACAAAAAAATATAGCTACTAATGCACTTTGTCGTTTGGTCGACAAAAGGTCGATAGCATGATAACAAATGAACTGTTTGTTCAAAGAATAGAATCTCGTGAATGATATATATCTTTTATTCAAAATTAAAAGACCGGAACTTTGCGTTTGTAAAGAATGCGTTGGCAAAAGTGCCGTATATTAAACTAACTGAAATCTCGCGAGACTTGAAGCGGAAGGCGGGCTGAAGCGGAAGGCGGGCTGTTCAAACCAAACAATTTACGTCAAGATTATTCCTCATTTAGAGATCGATTACGCTTTATTTTTGGCCTTGTATAAACAATATGATATATAATCTAACATATGATAATATGTTATTGAATGAATCAGACCGGATAAGTGCTGAATTTGACCCCCCAAAAATCTCGGTAAAATGTAAACAAAAACCGGAAGTTGCCATTTTGTCTTGAAAGAGAAAGTAGACCAACCTACGATTTCGACCGATTTTTGTTGCAACTGGGCTAAAAAAGAACTGTATAACTAAATAAATTGTTCGCATATAGTTCTTTGTAGGCATGCAAGAGTCTCAATTTCATGATTTAAGATCTTTGTACTTTGTAGCTTAGTAACAGTTATTCTCATGTTTCGTCCATGTTTCTTTCGTTCCATACGTAAAAATGATTAAATGGCTCTTCTTCAATTTATTTCTCATTTTCTTATGAGATCTAACTCTTTAAGTGTCTTTGACAAACTATTATAACTTACCTATTTTTTTAATTAACTAGCATTACAGTGGCGGATCCAGAGGATGTTGGGGGGGGGGGGGGGGGGGGCGCCTGATTATTTCATCTTCATGCAGAAATTCAATCAACTTTTTTTTTTATACTAGGAAAACGAATTCCCCTAATTGTAACTTATTCGTTTTTAAGATCTAGCTTTACAGTGGCGGATCCAGAGGGTGTTCGGGGGGGGGGGGGGGGGGGGGGGGGGGTGTTGGTGGGGTCATAGCAGAAATTCAGTCAAAAAATTTTAATACTAAGAAAACAAGCCCTGGGCCCTAATTGTAATGATAATAATGATGCAGAAGGTACTTGATAAAGAACTTTTTTTTCCAAATATATAGAAGCTTTTAGCAGTATTTTTGTGATTTTGCTTTCACCTCCACCGAATGAGTGCAGGACCGCACTTTATCACAGACTGATGACGTTTTTGATTGGCTGAAGAGATTGTGCCAACAGAATCTGATATGCCCCAAGGGACGTATTATGTTATCGCCACGGTCGTCCGTCTGTCTGTCTGGAATTTCTTGTGCGGCTTATGCTAACTCCTACAGTTTTACACAGATTCACTTCAAACTTACCACAATGAACCACTATGATGTGTAGTTAAGCGACTGTGGCCTTTAAAATCTGGATATCTTTATGGTTCTAAAATTATCTCCCCTTTACTTAGAAAAAATGTGTGCGGCTTCAGGCGTATTTATGCCACGCCCAGCATTGTTCTTGTTCAGACTTTCCGGTCTGAGCCTGATTTATAAGTCACAGGAGCACACTTATTCTTGACAAGAGGACCGGTTTCATATCTGATGCCTGAATGTCTACAATATTTCGGCATGGATGCGGAAAATTTCTCCGCATGGATGCGGAGAACATCTCCGCATCTGTGCGAAGAACATCTCCGCATGCGGAGAAAATCTCCGCATCTATGCGGAGAAAATCTCCGCATCTATGCGGAGAAAATCTCCGCATCTATGCGGAGTAAATGCGGAAAAAAATTCCGTATTGCATGCGGAATTGTCCGAATACTCCGATTTCCGCAAAAATTCCGCTTCCATTAAAATTCCGCATTTTAAATGCGAACTTCCGCGTCCGAATACTCCGCATTTATTCCGCATTTAATGCGGAAATATTTTGCGGAGAAAATGCGAAATTCCGCTTTATTTGCGGAAATCTGGGCTAAGGGAATATCACAGAAAAATTGTTGAACATGACATTAAACCCAATTCAATGTATTGTCTATGTGGGATTTAACAGCTTGTTGCTGGGTATGTTGCTCAGGAATGCCAGGGACAAACAGTTAGGCACACCAGCTGCCAAAATAGATAGTTGAAACCATGGCAGTGTTAAATCTGATTCAACCAATTGTCATCGATGTCGTTAGTAGGTCTATGTGTCATGTTAAAAAAATGTGAAAATGAGAAAAAACTAATGAACCTAATAGATAAAGATCTAATGGCTGAAAAGTGACAAATACTTATTTATAGAACAATAGAAGTTCTGAGGTTCTTTAATTCCAAATTACTTAACCCTTTCCTAAAAATGACTTGGTTTTGATGTCCAAGAAAAATTAAGGCTGAGGAAAACATTGAGGCAAAAGAAAAAAATTCTGATAATCAGCATTTTCTCCTTTTGCCTCAGTATTTTCAGTACTATATTGTATACAAATTCTATCTTCATCAACATACATTTTGTCATGACTTCAGCAGCTTTTCAATGGGATCACTTGATAGTTCTGCTGTTTGGGAAATTTAAAGCTTAGCAAATTATTTTCAAGATTTATTTATCATCAGCTGCGGCCATAGCGCAGTTGGTAGCGCATCTGCCTCTCACTCGAGAGGTTCCAGGTTTGATACTCGGCTATGGCAAATATCCTTTCTGACAAAAATGTCACCCAACAATGGTTTGATATCGTTATCGTTAACCTTTGTGGGCGATTAGCTGGAAGCCTGGCTAGGGTGTTGTGGCTTAAGTATTGGTATGAGAAAGAACGGGCCTGTTTCATCAAAATATTTAAGACGTATTTTTTTACTTGCCAATGTCTTACGACATACTTAGGGGAAGAATCACGAATCGCCAATCAACCAAAGGCTATGTAATGCGATTGTTGTTTTAAGCGTTTTTAAGTCGTCGGTAAGTCAAAAGTATGTCTTAAATATTTTGATGAAACAGGCCCCAGGATTTCATGGTTAGCTGCTCCAGCCCCTGTGATATGACCATAGCAGTTGAAAACGGGTGTAAAACCCCAATAAACTAAACTATATCATAAGCAACAGCTTTCAATTTGCTCTGGTCTAAAAGTGTGTCATTTTAGAAAGGGTTGATAAAGTCAATAATAATGTTTCGGCTAATTTCACACTGAGGAAAAATGTTCTGAGAATGAACTAATCTTCATTTCTCGACATACCTGTCGGAAATATTGATCTTAGCTTAGCTGAGTTGTTGTTCATATAAATTACCTATCAACATCTGTCATAGCGCGAACTGACGAATGACTTCCAATCCGCTTAGAAAACACAGATGTCGAGGGATTTAAATCAGGAAATTGTCGCTCTCATTTAGGTTAATGCCATAAGAGGCCACATTCAGGGGTCTTTAATAACTAGGGACTTTTATTGTAAGTCTGTTGTTTTTTATAACCCTTACCTCTTCCATATATATTTATAAATATACAGTTGTCGCCACATCGTATGGCACGTGTGTATGTTTTGTTTAACGTTCAATTACATTTGAACAAAATATAAACATTGTGCCATATGATGTGGCGCCAACTGTAGGTGTCCCACGCTTTTCTGATATATATAAACAAACCTTTAATCAACCTATAAAAACATGTTATTGTAGAGACGCACGTGCAAATCGTCTTGTCAATATTACATAAAAAAACTGATTATCATCAATATGGTTTCATTTTGATCTTTATAACCTATGATTAGTAAATTGATTTACTACTAGTATGTTTTATTGTTTGGCAGGATTCAGAATATCGTGGGAGCACTATAGCTGAATTGCCTTAGCCCTTTTTCAAACAGCAAAATTTGGGCTTGTCCAAATACAAAGATGTTGCAGAGGATAATTTCATGTGACTGAAATGCCCTTTCTGTGTAGAAAACAATGTAGGAAACTTTCTGAAGCCTTTACTTTGTGGGCCATCTAAGCTGCATTATATGGGATTATGTGAAAGGACTTTAATTTCATAAAAAACGTTTTTTTTCCTGAATGACAAATTGTTTTTCAAATTTCAGATCAAACATTAATAAATTTTGTTTGTCCTCAAGCTTAATTCTGTTACTGACCTCAATGACAGAAGTCAGAAATCATGTCATGACGTGCACAGTATTTCCCCTGCGAAAAGTTCATTCTAGTTCAAGAACTGTTCTAGAACATTCTAGATATTTAAATGGCAGCTCTAAAACTGTTCTAGAATTGCCATTTAATGATCTAGAACATTCTAGAACTAGAAATGCTTTCTTGAACTTTTTCGCAGGGTTTATCATCATAACAGGCTTACCAAGGCAGCTAGGGGCTACCATTTCTAAAAGCAATTTGTCCCTAATGGATTACAGTTTCGGTTTAAAGAGTATCAGCTGAAGGTCTTCATTTCACTTTGGGCCGCGGCCTTAGCTCAGTTGGTAGTGCATCTGCCTCTCATTTTAGAGGTCCCGGGTTCGATAGTATACCCAGTCGCGGCAAATACCCTTTCTGACAAAGTTGTCACCCACCAATGGGTTTGAAATCCTAACCTAAGTGGGCGAGCAGCTGGAGGCTTGGAAAGGGTGTTGTGGTAGTACTGGTTTAAGAAACAACTGTTACAGGAATCCATGGTTAGGTGCTCCAGCGGTGATATGACCCTGGCAGTTGAAAATTAACGGTGTAAAACCCCAAAAAACTCAAACCCAAATGGTGTAAAACCCCAAACAACTCAAACCCAAACTCATTTCACTGTGGTCAGTTTTAGACCATTGGTTTGTGGTCATAACTTGCTAACAGAGCTCAATGGGTTATGACACCATTTCTCTCAGTTTTTGTTCTTGAATGACACATTCTGTTGTCCGACAGATTACAATTTCATTTTGAAGAGTATCAGATAAAGGTCTACATTGCATTGTGGTCAATTTTCAGATAATTGTTTAGGGCTTAATTCTATTACTCTGATATCTGACAGAAGGCATGCATGGCCTGTAACATCATGTAGTCTTGACTGTAGGGTCAATTAATTAATCCTTTCCAAAAATTATGAAATTTAATGCCAAGTTCCACTATTTTTCAAAAGATTACATTTTCAATTTGAAAAGTATCAGATGAATGTCTACATTATACTGTGGTCAATTTCAGACCATTGTTTGTGGTCAGTCATCAAGCTTAATTCTGTTACTCTGATATCTGACAGAAGGCAGACATGGCCTGTAACATGTAGTCTTGTGTAGGGTCAATTAATTCATCCTTTCCAAAAATGATGAAATTTAATGCCAAGTTCCACTGTTTTTCAAAGGAATACTGAAGAATTGTTCTAGAGTGTTAAATGGCACTTCTAGAACTGTTCTCGAACAGTTCTAGAAGTGCCATTTAACATTCTAGAACATTCTAGAAAGGATTACAGTTTCAATTTTTCATTTCGTCGTTGTAAATGCAAAACCTCGTATCTTGTTTTTGGAAAATTTCAAAGGGGAGGGAAAAAAAAAGTTAAGTAAATTTTCCCAAACGGAAATTTTTTGCTTGAAATTTGGACATGTTGTTCACAAATGGTTTGTCAACAATACTGATCAGTGAAATATTTGAAAACCTACAATAATTGTCTGTAACTGGGCACACAAGTTTGTACTTTGAAAATCGCAAGAATCGACATACGAGGTTTTGCATTTACACCGACGATTTGTCACATTGTCCTCAAAATAATCTGTGGACTCCTGAATTCCCTGGTGGTCAATAATATGAAATGTGATAATTTGTTCTAACTTAATTATAAACAGTCTAACCAATATCATGACTGAAGATTATTATGATTAAACAGAAATAAAATACTGTAATAGGGAATTAATTAAACCTTTCCTTAATGACAACTTTTTGACTTGAATACATGTAAAAGAGACGACAACAAAATAAAGGTCAAAAATGTGTATGTTATGGTATGAAAAGCATTTTTAGAAAATAAGAAAATGCTGATTATCAGAATTTTCTTCTTTTCTATAAAAGCTTTTCAAAGCTTTCTTGATTAGGGATTTCAAATTCAGGATTGTTTGGGAAAGGGTTAAACAGAAATAAAATGAAGTTATTGTGAATTAATTAATATCATATTTCATTTGTCCATGCTTTTATCCCCTCAAACATGGGGTCAAAGTTGAAATCTTCGTTGGGAGTCCTTTTGGCTTAATTATTGATCGATGCAAATGGTCATCCTCTTTTAACCCTATATCGAATGGCAACAATTTAGACTGGTTAATTTGAAAACTGCTTCATTTGACCAAAATGGATGTTGAAAAGACTGAAATATGTGCCTATTACAACACAGAAATTATTGAGACAAAAGAATAAAATGTTGACCATAACACTTAATTTATGTGTAACCTTGGTCGTAACATGTGAGTAACACGGACTGCGCATCGGACTGCTTTTCATGCTCATAGGAAGCAATTTCATTATTGGATGGGCTCATGAAGCCCCTGTGTCTGAATATTGGGGGGGGGAGGGGGCTAATTTGGATTTTCCTGAAATTTTCAGTGTAAAATAAAGAAAATTCAGCACTTTTGGCCATGGCAGCTATAAGCCCTCCTAGCCCCCCACCTGATCCTAAGGCCCTGGCCCCGGTTTCTACTATCATACTCATGATTACTATCAAAACCAGGCCGCGGTTTCTCGAAAAAACTTTAAAATAAGTACGTTCTCATGCTCAAATCTGAGCACCGTGCTCAAATGGCACGAAATGCACATTAACTTCAATCGAATACCCGTCAACGTTGGAGAGTAATCCTTTGAAGTTGAGCATGTTCTCATTAGAATATACTTTAGTTTTTTCGAGAAACCGGGGCCTGGTTTTGATAGTAATCATGAGTATGATCACAGCAGTGGCTAGTGGCTCCAAGTGATCTGCAGGTATTCCGTTTTACAGTTGGGTAAATAGTTTAGCTGCTGCAACTGAAACTAATTAGGATTGAAAAGATACTTTATTTCTTTACTAAAGCTTGGTCTACAAAAATGCAATTACCGTATTTCACCTTATAGACACGCCCTCCCTAATAGACGCGCCCCCCCACTATATTTACAATCTCGGAAGCCATGGGACACCCCTCCCACCTTCACCCGACCTTACCTTGACTGTAGAGTAGACCGTAGAGTAGACAGTAATGACAAATTCCAAACTCAAACTCCACCAAACTTCATCTTTGTGATGATCATACTTGTGGAAAAACGCAACAAGTAAAGCGTCTTATAATAGGGTATACGGCTCGGGTAATTGATTGAATAATTCAATTATGGTTATCCCTCTCTAGGTAGAATTGAAATTCATCCGGCCCCGGTACGAGCATTGATAAACTTTCCTTTATCATTCCCCTTGCAGAGTGACGGTTTATGCAGTTTATTTCAAAGCCCCGTAAGAGGTTGCGTTTGATTTGTAAATTAAGAAGTGGAAAGCGAATTGATAGTACGCACACAAATGAAAAATAAATCATTTTTGCCGAAAATGAATTAATGAATATGGACAGATACCACGGGAAGTATGTTTTATTATTTTGTAAAGTGAAGAAGAAGAAGAAATCAAAACATTCCGAAAACGAAAGTAGAACACACAGCCTTTTCGAGACAAAGGACCATAATGCAATGCAGGGTAGAGAAGATTAGTGTTGATCTGATAGTGCTTTGAGTATCTTAAAATACATATCGTAACACACACCGGTTACATGTATAAATCAGCGGAGACGAAGCGATATAGACTATAGACTGGCAGATAACTGTAGACTGGATGACCTTACGCGACAGGATATCGCTTCGTCTCCGCTGATTTATACGTGTACCCGGTGTGTGTTACGATATGTATTTCAAGATACTCAAAGCACTTTCAGATCAACGCTAATCTTCTCTACCCTGCATTGCATTATGGGATTGTATTGTAGATTTTCCCTTTCTTTATATCTACATTCAGCGAAGCACTTCAAAATTCAGGAAAAGTGGTACAAAATAAGCGCGCCTCCTCGGCGTTTTGCATCGCGCTGGGGCGCGTCTATTAGGTGAAATACGGTATATTATTTGAATACATTGAAACTTTTTAAGCATTTTCTCAGTGCTCCTTCATGTTTTGGGAATGGAGTCATACATACCCTTTAGGGAAAGAAGCTGCAGTATTAAACATGTTTTGGTGGCACATTGTCAATATGCATTGTTTTATTGACCTGCTTGCTTATTGTCTGCCCTGAAAACAAATCCAATATATTGCTGCTTTTCAACAAGAACCTAGTAACTGCAGTTTGTTTAACCCTTTCCCAAACGAAAAAAAAAATGACATCTCCACATAGAAAACCGTTTCAAGCATCAAAATGGATGTTGATAAAGGCGGGATTGTTGTAACATATAGCTCAGAAAATATTGAGACAAAAGGAGAAATTGCTGATTATCAGCAATTTCTTCTTTTGTCTCAATGTTTTCCCAAGCCTTTTCTATTAGGGACGTCAAAACCAGGTCTTGTTTGGGAAAGGGTTAAAGCTGTGTTTTTTGTTGAAAACAAATCCAATATATGATTGTTTTTGTTGGGGATCCTGTATTGTATTGGTTATTTGAGAAATCTTGTTACACCAAAATTGGGGTTCTAGTTTTGTATGAGACCCCTGTGGTATTTTGTTATTATCCCAGATGGTCAGTATAATAATCTGTAGATTCTGATTTCAACAACAACAACAACAACAACACGGTCAATTAATTAACCAATTGAATAATTCTTTCACATCTTTATTAAATACAAGTATTCTGTCAAAATTTTGTTGTTGTTAGCTCACCTGAGCACGAAGTGCTCAAGGTGAGCTATTGTGGTCACTTTGTGTCCGTCGTCCGTCCGTCCGTCCGTCCGTCCGTCTGTCCGTCCGTCTGTCCGTCCGTCCGTCCGTCTGTCTGTCAACAATTTAGTGTTAACACTCTAGCATCCACAAATATAAGCCAATCTTGACATAACTTGGCCAAAATATGTTTGACCATAAGTTCTCGGATGAGTTCGATTTTTGGTCTGATCAGACCAGAAAGTCCAGAGTTACTTGCCCTTGAATGCGAAAAATAGCTACTTTTGACTTTGTTAACACTCTAGCATCTACAAATATTTACTAATCAAGGTTAAACTTGGACACAACGTATATAACAATTAGATCTTGGACGAGTTTGATTTTGGTTATGATCAGACCAATAAGTCATGAGTTATGTGCCCTTGAATTCGACAAAATTGCAATTTTCTGCTGTTTTCGACCTTGTTTCCACTCTAGAATCTACAATTGTTATTCAATCAAAACAAAACCTGGACACAATGTTGAGGACCATAAGATCTCACATGAGTGGGATTTTCAGTCTGATCTGATCATAAAGTTGAGAGTTACGTGCACTTGAATTTGACAAAATTGTCATTTTAAGCTGTTTTGGACCTTGTTTACACTCTAGAATTTTCAATTATTCATCAATTAAGACAAAACTAGGACACAATGTTGGAGACCATAAGATCTCAGATGAGTGGGATTTTCAGTCTGATCTGATCATAAAGTTGAGAGTTACGTGCCCTTGAATTTGACAAAATTGTCATTTTAAGCTGTTTTGGACCTTGTTTACACTCTAGAATTTTCAATTATTCATCAATTAAGACAAAACTAGGACACAATGTTGGGGACCATAAGATCTCAGATGAGTTCGATTTTCAGTTTGATATTATTAGAAAGTCGAGAGTTATGTGCCCTTGAATTCGACAAAATTGCCATTTTCGGCTGTTTTCCACCTTGTTTACACTCTAGAATCTACAATTATATTAATCAATCAAGACAAATCTTGGACACAATGTTGGAGACTATAAGATCTTAGATTATTGCGATTTCAGTTTGATCCGATCAGAAAGTTGTGAGTTATGTGCCCTTTAATTTGACAAAATTGCCATTTTTGGCTTTTTATGCTCCCCGAAGGGAGAGCATATAGTCGCCGCTTTGTCTGTCCGTCCGTCCGTCCTGTCCGTCCGTCCGTCCATCCGAAGTGATTTCTCCATAACCCTTGGGTCAAATCAAATGAAAATTACCATGTGAACTCCCTATGACATAATGCCGATGTACTTTTCCCGGTTTTTGGATTTGAGGCCTCGTCATGGGAAAAGGGGACTTAAGGTAAAATATAGTTTTTCTCTAATTTCTCCTAGTCTAATGGTCAGAATTTGATGAAATTTCATATTTGAGTAGTAAATCAGATGCCCTAGACAATAAACTATGTGAAATTTGGTTATAAAAAAATATGTCATGGAAAAAGGGGGCTTAAAATTTGTTAGCTTTATGTTAGCTCTGCATGGCATACATTTATTGTGACAATGCCTTATGTGGGGAGCATTGTCCGTCTCTGACGGCTCTTGTTTGATCTTGTTTACACTCTAGAATCTACAATTATCAATCAATCAAGACAAAACTTATACACAATATTGCGCACCATAAGATCTTGGATGAGTAGGATTTTCCGTCTGATCTGAGCAGAAAGGTGAGTGTTATGTGCCCTTGAATTTGACAAAATTGCCGTTTTCGACTTTGTTTACTATGTAGAATATACAATTATTGGACAAATCTTGGACACAATGTTGGGGACCATAAGATCTCTGATGAATTTGATTTTCATATTGTTATTGACCATAAGTTAGTTTTTCTGTCTTAAAATCATAAATACCAATTGATTTGAATAAAAGTGTTGCTCATATCAGTTTGGTTCAGGTGAGCGATATAGGACCATCATGGTCCTCTTGTTTTTTTGTAATCTGCTGGCGCTGTGGGGCATTGAACCTGTATTGCAAATTTTGTGGAATGTTGGTTTGCCATAATGTTTATCTGTCTGTCCATTTGTCTGTTTGACTAAGGAAACTTTACTCAAAAACTTAACCCTTTCCCAAACGAGAACATTTTAGGGTGATCCACTTCAAAAACTGCCACATATGACAAAATGGATGTTAATAACGATAAGATTTGTGTAAAATATGACACAGAAAATATTCAGACAAAAGGAGAAACTGCTGATTATCAGCAGTTTCTTCTTTTGTTTCAATGTTTTCCCAAGCCATTTTCTATTAGGGATGTCAAAACCAGGTCTTGTTCTGGAAAGGGTTAAACATTTCAGGGGAGGAAAGATGGGATTTGTGTTTCACAAGCACATGATGTTTAATCATGAATCTGTGTTTCTAGAACACAGATCTTCCCCTTTTAAGAATTGTTCTAGGTTGGCAAATAACTTCCTCTGCGAAGAATGTTCAAGAACGCATTTGTAGTTCTAGAACATTAAATGGCACTTCTATAACAGTTCTAGAAGTGCCATTTAAAAGTTCTAGAACAGTCCTTGAAATTAAATGAACTTTTCGCAGGGGTAATGTGTCACTTGATGACAGTGTGAATGTAATATTTTGTTGAAAATGGCCCCCCATCCAAGCCTTGGTGATGGATGGAGGGCATTATTGGAGTAAAGCCGGAGGCTGAGCATGTAGAAAACAGCATATCGTTCCGAACATTATTCGACCATCGCGCTTTAAAGATAAATCGAGTACACCCCCACGTGACCACCGGAAGTGGTAAACATGTGTTTCTCATAATTTGAAGTAGTGTTTGTTTAGTTGCACAGAAAGCTAGGGTGGGATGAGCTAAAGCAGATGTAGTATGAACTACCGTAAAGAACAGGATTCAAACCTGAATAAACAGGGCTGGGTTCCTACATGCTCAGCCTCCGGCTTTACTCCAATAATGCCCTCCATCCATCACCAAGGCTTGGATGGGGGGGCCATTATTTTTCGTAAAGCCTTCGGCTTTCACATGTAGAAAACAGCATCTTCAAAGGCAACTAAACAAATACCAGTCATACAAACAAAAACGAACTAACTGGCATAAGCTATGTAATAATAACTAGCAAACAGATAACAATGAACATACAAGTTATTACATCCTGTAACAAAGGGCCATTAAATCCTATCCTAGAACTGCCTTAGCAAAGGATAACTGATTATTACTAACTGATTCTCTGTGATAGAACTTCTTAAAGTTCTTGTCCGACGACCAATCTGCCGTAGACAAAATCTTACTCAATGAGCATCCTTTCTGAACTGCTGCTGAAGCAGAAGCACTTCGAAAAGAATGAGCCTTGAATATGGTTATATCAACTCCCGATAACTCAAGCACACATTTCAACCACCTGGCAATCGTGCTAGTACTTACTGCTTTGTAAGTTTGATAGGAAATCAACAAAGTATTACTCAATCTCAAAGATTCTGTACAGTCTATGTAAAACATTAACGTACGAAAAGGACACAGGCACTCATCCTTATAATGTTCAACCTTAAACACATATGTATGTCCACGTCTAGTAGTTTTCAAACGCTGAGGAAAAGTAAATGTCACAATCTTCTGTTCTTTATACATGTAATCCAAAGACAGATTAGCCAAAGTCTGAGCCCTGGGTGCACAAGCTAACGCTAAAAGAGCAACAAGCTTAAAGGTAACGAGTTTCAAAGGTAAATCGTCTAGGGGGTGTAAACTGGATAAGTATTTCAAGACAACTGATACGTCCCAAGTGAACTGATACCTAGGTAATGGTGGTTTCTGATAAAACACTCCTTTCATGAACCTGTTTATCAAAATACAGTCTTTACACCACTGGTTACCAAAAAGGGGTAATGTCTGCAGCAACATAGCCTTATGACTGTTTATACACGAGTACGATTTACCTGCTTTGAACAAAAAGAACAAAAACTGCACTACCTTAACTTCAGTCGTGTAAAATGGATCTCCTGACCTGAGACGATTCCAAAAACGCCACTTTCCCCAAGCGTAGTTATACTGTTTCTGGGTACCTTTACTCCAGGAGCTAGTGATGATTCTTGTAATCTCTTCCTGAAGGCCCGTTTTACGCAGCTCTTGCCCGATACGGTAACAGCGATCATCTGAATGGATCCGTGAAGAGGATGTAGTTGCCCGTCGTGCGGCATTGTCAGGAGGTCTCTGTGCCTTGGTAACCTGGTAGGAAATGAACAAATATTTTCCAATATGAGCGGAAACCATGACTGTGCTTTCCAGAAAGGAAATACAAGAATAACCTTTTCCACTTGATCTTTCAAGATCTTATTCATAACTTTCCCAATAAGATTAAATGGTGGGAAAATGTAAGGATTCAGATCAGACCATGAAGATGTAAATGCATTGCAGTACAAAGAACCTGGTTCAGGAAACCATGAAACAAATTGTTCCAGACGACAATTGAGCCTTGATGCAAATAAATCTATGTCTGGTACAAAGAAATGCACACACAACCTATCAAAGATCTCTTGCTTTAACATCCATTCCGTTGAATCAGAGAAATTCCTAGAAAAGAAGTCTGCAGAATTCTCTTTCCCTGCTATATACACAGCTGTAATCTTAATGTGCCTATCTAAACACCAGTTCCATAATTTCTTTGCAAGACGATCAAGGCCCAGGGAGCACATACCCCCCATATCATTGACATAAGTGACTGCTGAAACATTATCACTTTGTACTTCTATGTGCACATATGAACATTTTGAGTAAAAAGAAATAATAGCATAGTAAATGGCCATTAACTCTAGGTAATTGATATTCTCTTCAGCCTCTGTGAGGCTCCATCTCCCTCTAGCAAACTGATCAGTATCTAAATTAACAGCACCCCAGCCAGCTAAGCTGGCATCGGTTCTGCATCTGAAATCAACATCTTCTACACGAATACGTTTGCCATTTTTTGTCGTAGCGTTTTCATGCCACCATGTCAATTCACAAATACTTTGTTTGGACAGGACTACCTCATTTTCGAAATTGACATCCGGTCCGAGCCCATAAATTTTATCTCTTTCCAAAGCTCGATAGTGAAGAGGTGCCTCAAAGACAGCATGAAAAGCACTAACAATCAGTCCTATGAATGATGCAAGTTCTCGCACGATAACCTTTCCTGCTTTTAGTAAAATTTGAGCCTTTGACACTAACTTTGAAATCTTTTCATCTGTTAGATAGACCATAAAAGCTATTGAGTCTATTACAAACCCGAAAAAGATGATTCTTTGGGTAGGAATTAAAACAGACTTTTTGAAATTAATCATATACCCTAGATCTTGCAAAGTACCAACAATAGTGTTGGCATTACTAGCACAAACTAGTCTATCTGAATTCATATTTAAAGAATCATCTATATAGTAGCTGCACCGTATGTTTTGCTGTCTGAACCATGCATAAACTGGCTTTAAGATCTTTGTAAAAACAAAAGGTGAAGATTTCAAACCAAATGGAAGGCAAACAAATTTCAGCAGAGTATTTCTCCAATAGAATTTCAAGTATTTTTGAAAGTGTTCATGAATAGGTACCGAAAAATAGGCGTCACTCAGATCAATTGAAGTAAAAAAGTCATTAACTTGTATCAAATCCAAAACGACTTTAAAAGTTTCTTGTTTAAAGTGGTCGTAATGAACGAAATGGTTCAGGTATCTTAAATTGATTACTGGCCGGAATTTCCCATTCTTCTTTGGTACTATGAACAGCGTAGAAATAAATTCTCCAGCCTCTGGTTCTGAAGGCACCACCGCCCCTTTTGATATTAAATCTTTCACTTCATTATCAACCAATTCAAATTGATCACCACAAAACGGGATTTCATTTGGGATTCTATTTTGAAACGGAGAATTATCAAAAACGATCTTATAGCCAGAAATTGCCTCCAAAACCCATGGGTCATTAGTAATCTGACGCCATTGCTCTGCATGAAATTTGAGTTTGCCAACATTTGAACATGCCCTACTTACATTTGAGCGAAGCTCTACTCGTTTGGGGATGTTTGTGTCGCCGGCGGGGACTTTCTTGGAATTCTGTAGTTTTTTGAACCCCTTTGTTGACCACCTCTTGAAGAGGGATATGGCTGGTATCTCTGATTTCCACCACCGTAAGAGTTAGAATAGTTGTTAGAGCCGCCCTGATAGTTGCCTCTTCTTTGATATCTCCCACGACCACGGGAAGAAGACCTATAGTAAGGGTAAGACTGGTCTTTACCAAGTGCCACCAAAGAATCACACGTCTTAATATCTTTCGAGATTTCATCCCCGAACAGGCTTGTTGTAATCGGCATGGACACATTACACAGTGAATGGTATTTCTTTTTAAGTGTAGGTCTTATCATGTATCTACGTCGCACCGACAAATTAAACTGAACTTGACCAAGTAAGGTGAGCGAGTCAGCCAACAAAGTCTTAGCTTCTATATTACCAGATATTTGCGGTTTCAGCACTTCAGCTAGCTGAATGATAGGTGTCATACCCGAAGCAACCAAATTCTGAATCTCGGCCAAACTTCTATCAACTGTCTGACTTCTTCGGTCCATGACCTTCCATATCTCATTGTTGACAAGGGGAGCACAGGCTCTGTCACAATTTTCTGGGATTTTGTATTTGGCAACTAAAGTCTCTGTATCACACTGAGAGGTACAGGCTGTGTTAATCAGGTTTGCCAACGATTTCAGTACGGGTTTCCCTTTAATTGGCGTTTTGAGGCGTGGCATGTCCCATTCAGAATCATCCTCAATTTCACCTTCCTCAAAAAGGGCATTAGTCATGTCCTTCAAAGTCCTGTTCTGATCTCTCACTGGGGATTCACCCCCTGAAATGTCATCTCTATCTATGTTGACAGTAAGACGTCTCACATCTGTCAATGAATGTCCATAAAGTTCAGAAATATCTTCATTTTCCAAATTCTCACTATCACTATGATGAGGATTTTCAATGCCCAATAGTGTTTTCAAACCAGAAATGTCATCTCTAGTCAACTTAGACAAGTCCAATTTACTCGACGACGACCCGGACGTTGTTTTGTTAGTCTTTTTGGAGACAGTTTTCTTTGTTTTCTGAACTTTCTCCGGCGGAGCGTCCTTCTTTTTTCCAGATGTTTTAGCGGTATTTCTGCCCGACGTAGTTGTCGACCGCTTCGGAGGAATAACCTCGCCATCACTAGACGATTCGCTCAGCGAGCTGAATCCCGAGAAACTTTTGTCTGTGTCATCAACACTCAAGACAGCGTCTTGATCTTTGGAGGCCATATTGTTTACAAATAATGATCTCAATATAATGGGACAGCGTCCACATAAGCCTCTACTAATGGAAACTTACCAGAATTTCTGCAATGAGATACAAAGCGCGAGTCTTCGAAGTGTACTGGTCAAACGCCGAAACGAATATGAGAAACACATGTTTACCACTTCCGGTGGTCACGTGGGGGTGTACTCGATTTATCTTTAAAGCGCGATGGTCGAATAATGTTCGGAACGATATGCTGTTTTCTACATGTGAAAGCCGAAGGCTTTACGAAAAATAATGTTGTAAGTACAGCTTGAACATGATGGCGATATGACTTAAAGTTCTTGCATATTCTATGGTTTTGTACTTGTCTCACCGATTGATAAATTGTTCCTGATTTCTCAGAACAGGCAACATCAGATACTCCGCCAATATATTCATTCCTATCTGTGACGGGGATAATTGCTCTGCCTAATTTAGACGGCTACAAATTAATTTGTGCACAAATATTGATAGAAACGGAATAAAGCATTCATCAATCTTTCCTGCACTTTTGGTCACCTCTGCTGTTGCATGCAGTCCAATAATTTGGTCTTGCTCTTTTTTGGTTTTCTCCAAAATAATGATGCTTTTCAACAAAAATCTTGTAACTGCAGCTTGTTTTAAGCTGCAGTTACGAGGTTTTTGTTGAAAAGTGATGATGTATTATTCAGAGCAAGTTAACCCATTCCCAAATGGCAAAAATTCAGACTGTTCAAATCGGAAAAGTTCAGCAGACAGCAAAAAAAGGATGTTGATAAACAAAGGCTTTGTAAATAATATTGAGACAGAAGAAGAGTATGGTAGTTATCAGCATTTTCTTCTTGTGCCTCAATGTTTTCAAAAGCTTAAGCATTTCCTTCAAGCCTACCCCTGCGAAAACATTTAAAGAACTTATTTTAGTTCTAGAACTAATCTAAAACATTCTGGAACATTAAATGGCAGTTCTAGAACTGGTCTAGAACTGCCATTTGATTGTTCCAGAATGTTCTAGCAAGTTCTTGAACTGTTTTCACAGGGGCAATTGGTTAATTTGAGACTCAATATTGATAAAAAGGAATAAAGCATTCATCGATATTTATCGCACTACCGTTTTACAGCATTTCTGTCTTTTACTCTAACTTTCTATGGTTACAAAAAGAAGGTATGTAGCTTGCTGCCTTAGAATTTAAAAAAAAGTGATGACATGGACAAATTCAAAACTGGACAAAAATGAAAATTAAGGAATACATAATTGCTGAATTTGCAATCTGGGACAAGAAATAGTTTAAAGAATGTTACTGTTAAGCTGAAATTGATTTACAATAAAATAAGAATGCATTCTTCAGGCAATTCTCAATATTCAACTTACAGAAAGTGTTAATCAATGGACATTTTGGACTGTCAGTATGCTAGCATCTTCCCTCCATCAGATGCTATGTCAATTTAGAAGCTGATTTGACAGACCGGACAATATAATGAGTCCAAATACATTCTGGCCTAGTCATGTTGGTAGGCAGTATAATTATGGACATCTCATGCCTTTCATACATGTTCCTTAATATTACTTTTTTTCCATACAATGGAATATTCTTTTGATATTTGTTCCCTTTTCCAAACAATAAGCAAAATTGTCAGTATACAAGCATCTTCCCCACATCAGATGCCATGTCAATTTAGAGCCTGCTTAGACAGCCCGGACAATATAATAAGTCCAAATACATTCTGGCCTAGTCATATTGGTGGGCCGATCTCATGCCTAATTTCATACTGTCATGTGCCTTAACCCTTTCCCAAACAAGACCTTGTTTTGACGTCCCTAATGGAAAAGGCTTGGGAAAACATTGAAACAAAAGAAAAACTGCTGATAACCAACAGTTTCTCCTTTTGCCTCAATATTTTCTAAGCTAACTTTTACACGAATCTAGTCTTTATCAACATTCATTTTGTGTTCTGCAGCAGCTGGACCACCCTTAAATTTTGTTGTTTGGGAAAGGGTTAATATAACTTGTTTCCATTCAATGGAATATTCTTTTGGTATTCTATCCCTTTTCCAAACTATAAGAAAAACTGTACGGTGTATACAAGCATCTTCCCCACATTAGACACCATGTCATTTAGATGCCGATTTGACATGCGGGACAATATAATATGAGTTTGAATACATGTATTCTGGTGTAGTCATGAGCACTGCAATTGCAGCCTTTCATCCAAGTTTACTCCCCAAAATAGTTTTTGGAAGCAAATTTTCCAAATTTGCTTCTCTTAGCAGCCATGCGTCTCTGCACTTTACCATTCTCTGCATACCACACAACATCTTCCGGTCTTCCTCACTATAAATAGTTCTATCAAAAGCAAAGATTAATGAGGTAACAGTCATTCGAATATTCAATATGTAAGTCTGAAGTTATGTGTAGATATTGAATTGTGTGACTGAAAATGAAACATTCAATTAATCATGTCTCTGAGAGATGAAAAGATCCACGTAGTAATTTGCTTTATTATGGTTCAAAGAATTAGTCCAATGGCCTTCCTTGTAAATGGGTCAGTCGAGTTTACTGAACTATGAAATATATTCAGCTTACACAAACGATTAATATGCATGAAGCTGTGCTAAAAATAAATACAACTCCATCATGAAATCAAAGTATGCAAGGTATTCTGGATAATCAAAGTACTTAATCAAAATACTCTACGAATCAAAGTATTCAAGGTATTCAAATGGATAATCAAAGTACCTAATCAAACTACTCTATTTCTGGCCCCGGTTTCTCGGAAAAACTTAAGTATGTTCTCAAATCTGAGCACAGTCTCATGAGAATATACTTAAGTTTTTTTTCGAGAAACTGGGGCCTGGACAGGCCTACATTTTTGAAAAATTTGCTTCCAAACAGTACTGTCAGTACTTTGATTGGAACTTCTCATGAAGGAAGCTTTGAAAACATTAACATAGGCGTAGGAAGGTTCATAATATTGGGGGGGCCATTAATGTTTAAGTGAATGGAACCCGACCAAGGGTATCATTACTGGGGGGATCTAGAGGCATGCCCCCCAGAAAAATTTTGAATTTTAAGAAGCCATTTCCTGCAATCTGGGCACTTCCAGACAGCATTTTATATCTGGCCCTTTCTTGGAGGAAAATATTTTTTTTCATGGGTGAATTATTGGGGGGGGGGGCAAAGGATATGCTGGCCCCCCTTATAAGTTATTGGGGGGACCTAGCTGCCCCCCCCTCTTCCTACGCCAGTGATTAAAAGAATTATGAAGAAAATGCTAAATATCGTTCTGAAAGAGATGGCTGATTGACAAAAAGAATGAGAAAATAAATCACCAAGATCAACAGACAAGCAATTTTATATGGAGGGGGGGGGGGGGGCTGTCAAGCCCTTTTAGCTAGCTGTGTCTGAATATGGGGGGGGGGGGGGGGGGGCCTAAATTTTCGGTGTAAAATAAGGAATATGTGGCATTCTTGGCTTCATTTTATTCATTTGAATTTGTCATCTGCAAGACCAGTCTTATATAAGTCCAGTCCAAATTTTTGCCATTTAGTACTCGGAAAATGATCTAGATGCTTTTTCTGATGAAGCTCCCTTGCTTGGTTCTAGATTGGAGAAATTATGTTTACATAGGGTGAGGGGGTCAACATTGTTCTCCGCGAAGATGAGACATTGCCGCGGAAAAACCCGAGATCTAAATAACTGGACCATGATTGATTAGAAAATCATAATCCAACATCGAATTTCAGTCATGACAGGCATGCGGTGTCTTAATTAAAAAACTTGTTGGTTGCTCGAGTTACTTGACCCCCTCAGATCAATGTTCGGATGTTAGATCAGAAATTATGATATCTTATTTTCTGTTACAATATAAGATCTAATTGTAGACTGGCCTGAATTCAAAGCTGTTGTAGATTAATTACTTCTATGAGGCAATTTCCTTAGAAACTTAACCATTTATTTTGTTTAAAGATTATATTCAAAGATAATTTGAAATCATGCTACTTTACAGCAGTCTGTCTGTATGTCTATATGTTTGATCTGTAAGAGGAAAATAGGACTTCTCAAGTCTTGAAATAAAACGCATATAATTTGGTGTGGCCAAGGGTCAAGGTCAATAAACTCGAGTCATCTGTTAAAAGAAAATTTTATATATTTAGGTCTTTTACGTTTTGCTTTTTTTTACGTTTCTGTCTTAGAATTATTTCGTTAAAAATCTTTGTTGAGGATTATTGTTAGGTTTTTGCCTTCATTTCTTGGTAATTATACCCCCCACAACAAAGTTATGGGGGGGTATACTGGATTCAGGTTGTCCGTCCGTCCGTCCGTCCGTGGACATAATTTTGTGTCCTCTTCTCCTCCCACAGTTTTTGTCGAGCCCGCTTGCGGTGAGCTCGACATAGTTGTCACAATGGCGGTTCGGTGTATGTGCGTTAGTGCGTTAGTGCGTGCGTGCGTGCGTTAGTGCGTGCATCCGTCCGGATGGAGCTTGTCCGGGCCATAACTTCACCATGGATGGAGGGATTCAGAAATAACTTGGCACAAATGTCAAGCTCAGTAAGGCGGAGTGTCGCGTGCAAGAACCAGATTCCAAGCTCAAAGGTCAAGGTCAAACTTGGAGGTCAAATGTCAAAAATGAGAAGATTTTTGCTTGTCCGGGCCATAACTTCACCATGGATGGAGGGATTCAGAAATAACTTGGCACAAATGTCAAGCTCAGTAAGGCAGAGTGTCGCGTGCAAGAACCAGATTCCAAGCTCAAAGGTCAAGGTCAAACTTGGAGGTCAAATGTCAAAAATGAGATGATTTTTGCTTGTCCGGGCCATAACTTCACCATGGATGGAGGGATTCAGAAATAACTTGGCACAAATGTCAAGCTCAGTAAGGCGGAGTGTCGCGTGCAAAAACCAGATTCCAAGCTCAAAGGTCAAGGTCAAACTTGGAGGTCAAATGTCAAAAATGAGATGATTTTTGCTTGTCCGGGCCATAACTTCACCATGGATGGAGGGATTCAGAAATAACTTGGCACAAATGTCAAGCTCAGTAAGATGGAGTGTCGCGTGCAAGAACCAGATTCCAAGATGAAAGGTCAAGGTCAAACTTTGAGGTCAAATGTAAAAAATGAGTTGATTTTTGCTTGTCCGGGCCATTCCTTAACTTGGCACAAATGTCAAGCTCGGTAAGGCGGAGTGTCGCGTGCAAGAACCAGATTCCAAGCTCAAAGGTCAAGGTCAAACTTTGAGGTCAAATGTACTTTGGTTTTATGGACTTAGCATAAGGTCCCTTTTAGCGTGACGGGTCTATGGACTTAGCATAAGGTCCCTTTTAGCGTGACGGGTCACATATGTATACTCAAATTAATCCATTCTGGTATCTCGTTATAAATACATAGACATGTAATATTTTGTGAACAATAAACTGTCTCACCATGATCCCCATCATTCCAACTTATTTTGTCCCCACTTTTACAACGCCATTGTAATGACAGCTGTAGACATAGGTATGGTCTTCTTTCTTCAAAATGAGCGGGCTCGACATGTTGCCCTTCGGCATCTAGTTGACCGATTTTGCTGAAATTTTAGCAGGTTATTCCCTATCATATGAAGTTGTGCACCTGCAATTTTCATCTTGATCCAGGCAGTAGTTTCAGAGTTATGCCACTTTGAACTTTAGCACTTTTTCAGTGACAACGCGCTAGTGGGGGGTATTTGTCCGCTTTGCGACAGTTCTAGTTTGATATGTAGTACAATGTTGATGGTAATGTACTTTTGGTGCCCTAATATTTTGTTGACCAATGAATCTGTGCATGTTAGTGAAGTTTTGATGAAAACTCATGACAGCTCCTATAATGACTTGTTGACGAACTCTGATGGAATTGTCCTGTGATTGACACAATCATGAATAAACCCTTTACCAGACGGCAACATTTTAGACTTGTCCAAGTTCAAATATGTTGCTGAAGACGATTTCAGGTCAATCAAATATTACTTTTTTTGGTGTTTCTTTGAGGAAAACATTGTGGGAAATGAAGAAAGTGCTTGTCACAAGCAATTTAAAAACCTTTAATTTGAGGGGCGTCAAAAGGCGTCATTGTGTGGTAATGGGATAACCCCTTACCCGATAACCAATTTCTGTGTGGAATGGCACACTTTTGGTTGGCCCCAAAAATTCTAAATGATATGACAAAATAATATTTTATATCTTGAGTCACATTGAGTTAATAATGACAATTTCCGCAGCAAATGCCGAAATATTATCTACAATCAAGAAGGCTGCTGGAAAAAAGACCGAAATAGATTATTTATTGAATATCACACTGTGCCTTGTTGGATAATTATAACATATCGTCGCTTTTCTAAGAAAATCTCGTATCTGCAGTTTAAAACATTAGCTGCAGATACGAGGTTTTCGTAGAAAACCAGTGATATACTGTCCAATGAATGAGGTTTAATGCCTCTTTTAACTACATTTGGTCACATCGCTGCGGCTGAAGCACCTAACTGAGAGTTCCTTGCATTTTTCACACCAACTACTACAACATCGAATCTGAGCCTCCAGCTGCACTCTCACCTAGATGATTTATATCTGTTGATGAGAGACAAATGACTTTTGTCAAATGTCAGAATGGATACTGGCCGAGCCGCGGTTCGAACTCGGGACCCGCTGGATTGACAAACTCCTATGTAACTGAATGAGCTATCAGGGCTCGGCTATCATGGAATAGTGCATGTCTATAAGATGCATGTGCATTACATTAGTGTAAAATTCTTGTAATCACATCTAGAAATGTTTGAACTTACAACAGTTTTACACTTGAGCCTTTTTGTAAGGATGGTTAATGTTTACTCAATCATCAATAACTTTCCAAATACAAAAGTTCAAAAAGTCTTAACGAGCATTTCTTTAGCAGACTATCAGTAGCTGATCAAATTTTAGTTTGACAAGACGTCATTATTCTTGGGAAAATTTGCATAATTCATAACATTTGAAGATGTTGTATGGACTATAAAAGTTTCATTGCCCGGAAAAACGCAGAATTATCAGATCTTACTGAAGGATATTGAGATCTTTAACTGAAGGATATTGAGAAACTGCTAACCCTTTCTCATAGCAATTGACAAATTTTTAGGCTTTCTGACATTGACCAAGGACAAAGTAAAATGCTTTTGAAACAATAAATCATAATTTTAAATGAGAAAATAATCACAGGTATCCAATTGGTTAGGTGCTCCAGCCAAGCAATTATAACATTAAGACCATAGCAGTTGAAAGAGGTGTTAAACTCAAATCAATCAATCAATCAATCAATCAATCAATCCAAGAGAGACAATTTAACTGTGATTTTGTCGCACGTACAAGGCTGTGTTACAATCCTAGTTTAGGATTCCCATGACAACTAGAATTGAAGAAAAAAAGAAAGAAATTGATGCTATCAAATGAATAGATATTTTTCCCTGAGAAATTCGGTAAGGAATTATGTTTGTAAAAACTAATGATCATCGTTTTTTGGTTGATTCAAAAGTATTTATCGTAAAAATCAATGACAAAACGTCAGAAACAATATAAAAGAAATTGTTTCTAGCTGTGTTAAATCCCTTTCCTGATCGGCAAAAAATATAATGGTTTATCAATTGAAAAGCTGCTGCGTATGACTAAAAGGATGTTGTTGAGGATAGAATTTCTTGATAATATAGTACAGAAAATATTGAGGCAAAAGAAGAAAATGCTGATTATCAGCATTTTCTTCTTTTGCCTCAATGTTTTCCCTAGCCATTTCTGTAAGGAGCGTCAAAAGGTATCAATATTTGGGAAAGGGATAAATCCCCTATTTCATGTTCTTGTACTTATGTAATGTTCCTATAATATACAGACTGTAGATATATAATGCCATATAGACATGCAAACTTTATTTTGGTTACAGAAAAAAAACACTCCAATTTTGTCTTGTGATGTTGATCATAATTTAACTGAGAACATTTGAGTAATTCAATGCACTTTTCTCAACACTCATGGTAATCCGAGTCTTCTCTGATGTAAATACGCTCTTTGATATTTTGATTTTTCGCTATTTACATCAGAGAGCGTTGCTCTTTGAAAACAGCGGAAAGTTTGGTAACGTTACAAGTAGTGAAGCTTTGTTTTTGTGTATCATATCGAATCACTCGGTAAAACACTGTAGGGTATAGATCAATAAATCATTTTTTGTCTTAGATCTACCTGACCAAAAATTTCATTTCAAATCGGCCTGCTGGAAGAGTATAACCTTTGGTTTTGAATGGAAGGTCAAGGTAAACAAAGGCTGCTCAGGTGAGGGTTCTTGCAAAACATTGCCTATAAACCTTTTAGAAATACTTTTTGGTCGTAAATTTTTCAACATGTATGACAATAAATGGTTCATTGATCGATATCATCAGGGGTTTTAACGATAGCGTTTAAGATCGGACGGTGAACAATGCGCCACAATTTGTGGAGAACTTCTTGATTTTTTCAAAGAGCAACGCTCTCTGATGTACTAGTGAAAAATCAAAATATCAAAGAGCGTATTTACATCAGAGAAGACTCGGATTACACTCATGGAAGTATTGCAAAATCTTGCAACTCATGGTACAGTTTGATAATGCTCATATAAATTGATCAATTTCTCCTTTGTGGTCAGCATATTTTTGAAGTCATCAGGTTGATGTCATAGTTGTTAATTAAACATTTTTATCCAATGAAAATTGACACTCATAGTAAATTGTTAATGTGCATAATCATGGTAGTTTTGCATTGGAATTCTTACTGTGTACTAAAATTGTTGTTGCTGGAGAGTCCACGAAAATGAGAACTGTCTTGCTAATATGCAAGTGTGTGGGTTGACAATTTTCTCAATTTTATTTAATCTCCTTTTCTCATGTCAAATTCCATTTTATTCAGGTATTCTGATTTCTATTATATGGGGATATATCGTCTCAGACTTGAGCCAACAGACATAAAACTTACGAAAAAAAGGCATTTTGTTATGCTTTATGACGGATATGAATAATCATACTTGTGGAAAAACGCAACAAGTAAAGCGTCTTATAATAGGGTATACGGCTCGGGTAATTGATTGAATAATTCAATTATGGTTATCCCTCTCTAGGTAGAATTGAAATTCATCCGGCCCCGGTACGAGCATTGATAAACTTTCCTTTATCATTCCCCTTGCAGAGTGACGGTTTATGCAGTTTATTTCAAAGCCCCGTAAGAGGTTGCGTTTGATTTGTAAATTAAGAAGTGGAAAGCGAATTGATAGTACGCACACAAATGAAAAATAAATCATTTTTGCCGAAAATGAATTAATGAATATGGACAGATACCACGGGAAGTATGTTTTATTATTTTGTAAAGTGAAGAAGAAGAAGAAATCAAAACATTCCGAAAACGAAAGTAGAACACACAGCCTTTTCGAGACAAAGGACCATAATGCAATGCAGGGTAGAGAAGATTAGTGTTGATCTGATAGTGCTTTGAGTATCTTAAAATACATATCGTAACACACACCGGTTACATGTATAAATCAGCGGAGACGAAGCGATATAGACTATAGACTGGCAGATAACTGTAGACTGGATGACCTTACGCGACAGGATATCGCTTCGTCTCCGCTGATTTATACGTGTACCCGGTGTGTGTTACGATATGTATTTCAAGATACTCAAAGCACTTTCAGATCAACGCTAATCTTCTCTACCCTGCATTGCATTATGGGATTGTATTGTAGATTTTCCCTTTCTTTATATCTACATTCAGCGAAGCACTTCAAAATTCAGGAAAAGTGGTACAAAATAAGCGCGCCTCCTCGGCGTTTTGCATCGCGCTGGGGCGCGTCTATTAGGTGAAATACGGTATATTATTTGAATACATTGAAACTTTTTAAGCATTTTCTCAGTGCTCCTTCATGTTTTGGGAATGGAGTCATACATACCCTTTAGGGAAAGAAGCTGCAGTATTAAACATGTTTTGATGGCACATTGTCAATATGCATTGTTTTATTGACCTGCTTGCTTATTGTCTGCCCTGAAAACAAATCCAATATATTGCTGCTTTTCAACAAGAACCTAGTAACTGCAGTTTGTTTAACCCTTTCCCAAACGAAAAAAAAAATGACATCTCCACATAGAAAACCGTTTCAAGCATCAAAATGGATGTTGATAAAGGCGGGATTGTTGTAACATATAGCTCAGAAAATATTGAGACAAAAGGAGAAATTGCTGATTATCAGCAATTTCTTCTTTTGTCTCAATGTTTTCCCAAGCCTTTTCTATTAGGGACGTCAAAACCAGGTCTTGTTTGGGAAAGGGTTAAAGCTGTGTTTTTTGTTGAAAACAAATCCAATATATGATTGTTTTTGTTGGGGATCCTGTATTGTATTGGTTATTTGAGAAATCTTGTTACACCAAAATTGGGGTTCTAGTTTTGTATGAGACCCCTGTGGTATTTTGTTATTATCCCAGATGGTCAGTATAATAATCTGTAGATTCTGATTTCAACAACAACAACAACACGGTCAATTAATTAACCAATTGAATAATTCTTTCACATCTTTATTAAATACAAGTATTCTGTCAAAATTTTGTTGTTGTTTTTTTGTAATCTGCTGGCGCTGTGGGGCATTGAACCTGTATTGCAAATTTTGTGGAATGTTGGTTTGCCATAATGTTTATCTGTCTGTCCATTTGTCTGTTTGACTAAGGAAACTTTACTCAAAAACTTAACCCTTTCCCAAACGAGAACATTTTAGGGTGATCCACTTCAAAAACTGCCACATATGACAAAATGGATGTTAATAACGATAAGATTTGTGTAAAATATGACACAGAAAATATTCAGACAAAAGGAGAAACTGCTGATTATCAGCAGTTTCTTCTTTTGTTTCAATGTTTTCCCAAGCCATTTTCTATTAGGGATGTCAAAACCAGGTCTTGTTCTGGAAAGGGTTAAACATTTCAGGGGAGGAAAGATGGGATTTGTGTTTCACAAGCACATGATGTTTAATCATGAATCTGTGTTTCTAGAACACAGATCTTCCCCTTTTAAGAATTGTTCTAGGTTGGCAAATAACTTCCTCTGCGAAGAATGTTCAAGAACGCATTTGTAGTTCTAGAACATTAAATGGCACTTCTATAACAGTTCTAGAAGTGCCATTTAAAAGTTCTAGAACAGTCCTTGAAATTAAATGAACTTTTCGCAGGGGTAATGTGTCACTTGATGACAGTGTGAATGTAATATTTTGTTGAAAATGTTGTAAGTACAGCTTGAACATGATGGCGATATGACTTAAAGTTCTTGCATATTCTATGGTTTTGTACTTGTCTCACCGATTGATAAATTGTTCCTGATTTCTCAGAACAGGCAACATCAGATACTCCGCCAATATATTCATTCCTATCTGTGACGGGGATAATTGCTCTGCCTAATTTAGACGGCTACAAATTAATTTGTGCACAAATATTGATAGAAACGGAATAAAGCATTCATCAATCTTTCCTGCACTTTTGGTCACCTCTGCTGTTGCATGCAGTCCAATAATTTGGTCTTGCTCTTTTTTGGTTTTCTCCAAAATAATGATGCTTTTCAACAAAAATCTTGTAACTGCAGCTTGTTTTAAGCTGCAGTTACGAGGTTTTTGTTGAAAAGTGATGATGTATTATTCAGAGCAAGTTAACCCATTCCCAAATGGCAAAAATTCAGACTGTTCAAATCGGAAAAGTTCAGCAGACAGCAAAAAAAGGATGTTGATAAACAAAGGCTTTGTAAATAATATTGAGACAGAAGAAGAGTATGGTAGTTATCAGCATTTTCTTCTTGTGCCTCAATGTTTTCAAAAGCTTAAGCATTTCCTTCAAGCCTACCCCTGCGAAAACATTTAAAGAACTTATTTTAGTTCTAGAACTAATCTAAAACATTCTGGAACATTAAATGGCAGTTCTAGAACTGGTCTAGAACTGCCATTTGATTGTTCCAGAATGTTCTAGCAAGTTCTTGAACTGTTTTCACAGGGGCAATTGGTTAATTTGAGACTCAATATTGATAAAAAGGAATAAAGCATTCATCGATATTTATCGCACTACCGTTTTACAGCATTTCTGTCTTTTACTCTAACTTTCTATGGTTACAAAAAGAAGGTATGTAGCTTGCTGCCTTAGAATTTAAAAAAAAGTGATGACATGGACAAATTCAAAACTGGACAAAAATGAAAATTAAGGAATACATAATTGCTGAATTTGCAATCTGGGACAAGAAATAGTTTAAAGAATGTTACTGTTAAGCTGAAATTGATTTACAATAAAATAAGAATGCATTCTTCAGGCATTTCTCAATATTCAACTTACAGAAAGTGTTAATCAATGGACATTTTGGACTGTCAGTATGCTAGCATCTTCCCTCCATCAGATGCTATGTCAATTTAGAAGCTGATTTGACAGACCGGACAATATAATGAGTCCAAATACATTCTGGCCTAGTCATGTTGGTAGGCAGTATAATTATGGACATCTCATGCCTTTCATACATGTTCCTTAATATTACTTTTTTTCCATACAATGGAATATTCTTTTGATATTTGTTCCCTTTTCCAAACAATAAGCAAAATTGTCAGTATACAAGCATCTTCCCCACATCAGATGCCATGTCAATTTAGAGCCTGGACAATATAATAAGTCCAAATACATTCTGGCCTAGTCATATTGGTGGGCCGATCTCATGCCTAATTTCATACTGTCATGTGCCTTAACCCTTTCCCAAACAAGACCTTGTTTTGACGTCCCTAATGGAAAAGGCTTGGGAAAACATTGAAACAAAAGAAAAACTGCTGATAACCAACAGTTTCTCCTTTTGCCTCAATATTTTCTAAGCTAACTTTTACACGAATCTAGTCTTTATCAACATTCATTTTGTGTTCTGCAGCAGCTGGACCACCCTTAAATTTTGTTGTTTGGGAAAGGGTTAATATAACTTGTTTCCATTCAATGGAATATTCTTTTGGTATTCTATCCCTTTTCCAAACTATAAGAAAAACTGTACGGTGTATACAAGCATCTTCCCCACATTAGACACCATGTCATTTAGATGCCGATTTGACATGCGGGACAATATAATATGAGTTTGAATACATGTATTCTGGTGTAGTCATGAGCACTGCAATTGCAGCCTTTCATCCAAGTTTACTCCCCAAAATAGTTTTTGGAAGCAAATTTTCCAAATTTGCTTCTCTTAGCAGCCATGCGTCTCTGCACTTTACCATTCTCTGCATACCACACAACATCTTCCGGTCTTCCTCACTATAAATAGTTCTATCAAAAGCAAAGATTAATGAGGTAACAGTCATTCGAATATTCAATATGTAAGTCTGAAGTTATGTGTAGATATTGAATTGTGTGACTGAAAATGAAACATTCAATTAATCATGTCTCTGAGAGATGAAAAGATCCACGTAGTAATTTGCTTTATTATGGTTCAAAGAATTAGTCCAATGGCCTTCCTTGTAAATGGGTCAGTCGAGTTTACTGAACTATGAAATATATTCAGCTTACACAAACGATTAATATGCATGAAGCTGTGCTAAAAATAAATACAACTCCATCATGAAATCAAAGTATGCAAGGTATTCTGGATAATCAAAGTACTTAATCAAAATACTCTACGAATCAAAGTATTCAAGGTATTCAAATGGATAATCAAAGTACCTAATCAAACTACTCTATTTCTGGCCCCGGTTTCTCGGAAAAACTTAAGTATGTTCTCAAATCTGAGCACAGTCTCATGAGAATATACTTAAGTTTTTTTTCGAGAAACTGGGGCCTGGACAGGCCTACATTTTTGAAAAATTTGCTTCCAAACAGTACTGTCAGTACTTTGATTGGAACTTCTCATGAAGGAAGCTTTGAAAACATTAACATAGGCGTAGGAAGGTTCATAATATTGGGGGGCCATTAATGTTTAAGTGAATGGAACCCGACCAAGGGTATCATTACTGGGGGGATCTAGAGGCATGCCCCCCAGAAAAATTTTGAATTTTAAGAAGCCATTTCCTGCAATCTGGGCACTTCCAGACAGCATTTTATATCTGGCCCTTTCTTGGAGGAAAATATTTTTTTTCATGGGTGAATTATTGGGGGGGGGGGGGGGGGGGGGGGCAAAGGATATGCTGGCCCCCCTTATAAGTTATTGGGGGGACCTAGCTGCCCCCCCCCCTCTTCCTACGCCAGTGATTAAAAGAATTATGAAGAAAATGCTAAATATCGTTCTGAAAGAGATGGCTGATTGACAAAAAGAATGAGAAAATAAATCACCAAGATCAACAGACAAGCAATTTTATATGGAGGGGGGGGGCTGTCAAGCCCTTTTAGCTAGCTGTGTCTGAATATGGGGGGGGGGGCCTAAATTTTCGGTGTAAAATAAGGAATATGTGGCATTCTTGGCTAACTTTGGACCGGGGGGGGGGGGGGGGATTGTATAAGCAATTTCTTTATTTCCTAATATGTTTTCTACCCAGAAAGATGAGGTTAGTTGTATCATTTTATTCATTTGAATTTGTCATCTGCAAGACCAGTCTTATATAAGTCCAGTCCAAATTTTTGCCATTTAGTACTCGGAAAATGATCTAGATGCTTTTTCTGATGAAGCTCCCTTGCTTGGTTCTAGATTGGAGAAATTATGTTTACATAGGGTGAGGGGGTCAACATTGTTCTCCGCGAAGATGAGACATTGCCGCGGAAAAACCCGAGATCTAAATAACTGGACCATGATTGATTAGAAAATCATAATCCAACATCGAATTTCAGTCATGACAGGCATGCGGTGTCTTAATTAAAAAACTTGTTGGTTGCTCGAGTTACTTGACCCCCTCAGATCAATGTTCGGATGTTAGATCAGAAATTATGATATCTTATTTTCTGTTACAATATAAGATCTAATTGTAGACTGGCCTGAATTCAAAGCTGTTGTAGATTAATTACTTCTATGAGGCAATTTCCTTAGAAACTTAACCATTTATTTTGTTTAAAGATTATATTCAAAGATAATTTGAAATCATGCTACTTTACAGCAGTCTGTCTGTATGTCTATATGTTTGATCTGTAAGAGGAAAATAGGACTTCTCAAGTCTTGAAATAAAACGCATATAATTTGGTGTGGCCAAGGGTCAAGGTCAATAAACTCGAGTCATCTGTTAAAAGAAAATTTTATATATTTAGGTCTTTTACGTTTTGCTTTTTTTTACGTTTCTGTCTTAGAATTATTTCGTTAAAAATCTTTGTTGAGGATTATTGTTAGGTTTTTGCCTTCATTTCTTGGTAATTATACCCCCCACAACAAAGTTATGGGGGGGTATACTGGATTCAGGTTGTCCGTCCGTCCGTCCGTCCGTGGACATAATTTTGTGTCCTCTTCTCCTCCCACAGTTTTTGTCGAGCCCGCTTGCGGTGAGCTCGACATAGTTGTCACAATGGCGGTTCGGTGTATGTGCGTTAGTGCGTTAGTGCGTGCGTGCGTGCGTTAGTGCGTGCGTCCGTCCGGATGGAGCTTGTCCGGGCCATAACTTCACCATGGATGGAGGGATTCAGAAATAACTTGGCACAAATGTCAAGCTCAGTAAGGCGGAGTGTCGCGTGCAAGAACCAGATTCCAAGCTCAAAGGTCAAGGTCAAACTTGGAGGTCAAATGTCAAAAATGAGAAGATTTTTGCTTGTCCGGGCCATAACTTCACCATGGATGGAGGGATTCAGAAATAACTTGGCACAAATGTCAAGCTCAGTAAGGCAGAGTGTCGCGTGCAAGAACCAGATTCCAAGCTCAAAGGTCAAGGTCAAACTTGGAGGTCAAATGTCAAAAATGAGATGATTTTTGCTTGTCCGGGCCATAACTTCACCATGGATGGAGGGATTCAGAAATAACTTGGCACAAATGTCAAGCTCAGTAAGGCGGAGTGTCGCGTGCAAAAACCAGATTCCAAGCTCAAAGGTCAAGGTCAAACTTGGAGGTCAAATGTCAAAAATGAGATGATTTTTGCTTGTCCGGGCCATAACTTCACCATGGATGGAGGGATTCAGAAATAACTTGGCATAAATGTCAAGCTCAGTAAGATGGAGTGTCGCGTGCAAGAACCAGATTCCAAGATGAAAGGTCAAGGTCAAACTTTGAGGTCAAATGTAAAAAATGAGTTGATTTTTGCTTGTCCGGGCCATTCCTTAACTTGGCACAAATGTCAAGCTCAGTAAGGCGGAGTGTCGCGTGCAAGAACCAGATTCCAAGCTCAAAGGTCAAGGTCAAACTTTGAGGTCAAATGTACTTTGGTTTTATGGACTTAGCATAAGGTCCCTTTTAGCGTGACGGGTCTATGGACTTAGCATAAGGTCCCTTTTAACGTGACGGGTCACATATGTATACTCAAATTAATCCATTCTGGTATCTCGTTATAAATACATAGACATGTAATATTTTGTGAACAATAAACTGTCTCACCATGATCCCCATCATTCCAACTTATTTTGTCCCCACTTTTACAATGCCATTGTAATGACAGCTGTAGACATAGGTATGGTCTTCTTTCTTCAAAATGAGCGGGCTCGACATGTTGCCCTTCGGCATCTAGTTGACCGATTTTGCTGAAATTTTAGCAGGTTATTCCCTATCATATGAAGTTGTGCACCTGCAATTTTCATCTTGATCCAGGCAGTAGTTTCAGAGTTATGCCACTTTGAACTTTAGCACTTTTTCAGTGACAACGCGCTAGTGGGGGGTATTTGTCCGCTTTGCGACAGTTCTAGTTTGATATGTAGTACAATGTTGATGGTAATGTACTTTTGGTGCCCTAATATTTTGTTGACCAATGAATCTGTGCATGTTAGTGAAGTTTTGATGAAAACTCATGACAGCTCCTATAATGACTTGTTGACGAACTCTGATGGAATTGTCCTGTGATTGACACAATCATGAATAAACCCTTTACCAGACGGCAACATTTTAGACTTGTCCAAGTTCAAATATGTTGCTGAAGACGATTTCAGGTCAATCAAATATTACTTTTTTTGGTGTTTCTTTGAGGAAAACATTGTGGGAAATGAAGAAAGTGCTTGTCACAAGCATTTTAAAAACCTTTAATTTGAGGGGCGTCAAAAGGCGTCATTGTGTGGTAATGGGATAACCCCTTACCCGATAACCAATTTCTGTGTGGAATGGCACACTTTTGGTTGGCCCCAAAAATTCTAAATGATATGATAAAATAATATTTTATATCTTGAGTCACATTGAGTTAATAATGACAATTCCGCAGCAAATGCCGAAATATTATCTACAATCAAGAAGGCTGCTGGAAAAAAGACCGAAATAGATTATTTATTGAATATCACACCTGTGCCTTGTTGGATAATTATAACATATCGTCGCTTTTCTAAGAAAATCTCGTATCTGCAGTTTAAAACATTAGCTGCAGATACGAGGTTTTCGTAGAAAACCAGTGATATACTGTCCAATGAATGAGGTTTAATGCCTCTTTTAACTACATTTGGTCACATCGCTGCGGCTGAAGCACTAACTGAGAGTTCCTTGCATTTTTCACACCACTACTACAACATCGAATCTGAGCCTCCAGCTGCACTCTCACCTAGATGATTTATATCTGTTGATGAGAGACAAATGACTTCTGTCAAATGTCAGAATGGATACTGGCCGAGCCGCGGTTCGAACTCGGGACCCGCTGGATTGACAAACTCCTATGTAACTGAATGAGCTATCAGCGCTCGGGCTATCATGGAATAGTGCATGTCTATAAGATGCATGTGCATTACATTAGTGTAAAATTCTTGTAATCACATCTAGAAATGTTTGAACTTACAACAGTTTTACACTTGAGCCTTTTTGTAAGGATGGTTAATGTTTACTCAATTATCAATAACTTTCCAAATACAAAAGTTCAAAAAGTCTTAACGAGCATTTCTTTAGCAGACTATCAGTAGCTGATCAAATTTAGTTTGACAAGACGTCATTATTCTTGGGAAAATTTGCATAATTCATACATTTGAAGATGTTGTATGGACTATAAAAGTTTCATTGCCCGGAAAAACGCAGAATTATCGGATCTTACTGAAGGATATTGAGATCTTTAACTGAAGGATATTGAGAAACTGCTAACCCTTTCTCATAGCAATTGACAAATTTTTTAGGCTTTCTGACATTGACCAAGGACAAAGTAAAATGCTTTTGAAACAATAAATCATAATTTTAATGAGCAAAATAATCACAGGTATCCAATTGGTTAGGTGCTCCAGCCAAGCAATTATAAACATTAAGACCATAGCAGTTGAAGAGGTGTTAAACTCAAATCAATCAATCAATCAATCAATCATCAATCAATCCAAGAGAGACAATTTAACTGTGATTTTGTCGCACGTACAAGGCTGTGTTACAATCCTAGTTTAGGATTCCCATGACAACTAGAATTGAAGAAAAAAAGAAAGAAATTGATGCTATCAAATGAATAGATATTTTTCCCTGAGAAATTCGGTAAGGAATTATGTTTGTACAAAACTAATGATCATCGTTTTTTGGTTGATTCAAAAGTATTTATCGTAAAAATCATGACAAAACGTCAGAAAAATATAAAAGAAATTGTTTCTAGCTGTGTTAAATCCCTTTCCTGATTGCAAAAAATATAATGGTTTATCAATTGAAAAGCTGCTGCGTATGACTAAAAGGATGTTGTTGAGGATAGAATTTCTGATAATATAGTACAGAAAATATTGAGGCAAAAGAAGAAAATGCCTGATTATCAGCATTTTCTTCTTTTGCCTCAATGTTTTCCCTAGCCATTTCTGTAAGGAGCGTCAAAAGGTATCAATATTTGGGAAAGGGATATAATCCCCTATTTCATGTTCTTGTACTTATGTAATGTTCCTATAATATACAGACTGTAGATATATAATGCCATATAGACATGCAAACTTTATTTGGTTACAGAAAAAAAACACTCCAATTTTGTCTTGTGATGTTGATCATAATTAACTGAGAACATTTGAGTAATTCAATGCACTTTTCTCAACACTCATGGTAATCCGAGTCTTCTCTGATGTAAATACGCTCTTTGATATTTTGATTTTTCGCTATTTACATCAGAGAGCGTTGCTCTTTGAAAACAGCGGAAAGTTTGGTAACGTTACAAGTAGTGAAGCTTGTTTTTGTGTATCATATCGAATCACTCGGTAAAACACTGTAGGGTATAGATCAATAAATCATTTTTTGTCTTAGATCTACCTGACCAAAAATTTCATTTCAAATCGGCCTGCTGGAAGAGTATAACCTTTGGTTTTGAATGGAAGGTCAAGGTAAACAAAGGCTGCTCAGGTGAGGGTTCTTGCAAAACATTGCCTATAAACCTTTAGAAATACTTTTGGTCGTAAATTTTTCAACATGTATGACAATAAATGGTTCATTGATCGATATCATCAGGGTTTTAACGATAGCGTTTAAGATCGGACGGTGAACAATGCGCCACAATTTGTGGAGAACTTCTTGATTTTTTCAAAGAGCAACGCTCTCTGATGTACTAGCGAAAAATCAAAATATCAAAGAGCGTATTTACATCAGAGAAGACTCGGATTACACTCATGGAAGTATTGCAAAATCTTGCAACTCATGGTACAGTTTGATAATGCTCATATTAAATTGATCAATTTCTCCTTTGTGGTCAGCATATTTTTGAAGTCATCAGGTTGATGTCATAGTTGTTAATTAAACATTTTTATCCAATGAAAATTTGACACTCATAGTAAATTGTTAATGTGCATAATCATGGTAGTTTTGCATTGGAATTCTTACTGTGTACTAAAATTGTTGTTGCTGGAGAGTCCACGAAAATGAGAACTGTCTTGCTAAATATGCAAGTGTGTGGGTTGACAATTTTCTCAATTTTATTTAATCTCCTTTTCTCATGTCAAATTCCATTTTATTCAGGTATTCTGATTTCTATTATA
>OY804600.1:19844323-19989628 GCA_963680895.1 Fragum sueziense | reverse complement strand
ATTGTCAATATGCATTGTTTTATTGACCTGCTTGCTTATTGTCTGCCCTGAAAACAAATCCAATATATTGCTGCTTTTCAACAAGAACCTAGTAACTGCAGTTTGTTTAACCCTTTCCCAAACGAAAAAAAAAATGACATCTCCACATAGAAAACCGTTTCAAGCATCAAAATGGATGTTGATAAAGGCGGGATTGTTGTAACATATAGCTCAGAAAATATTGAGACAAAAGGAGAAATTGCTGATTATCAGCAATTTCTTCTTTTGTCTCAATGTTTTCCCAAGCCTTTTCTATTAGGGACGTCAAAACCAGGTCTTGTTTGGGAAAGGGTTAAAGCTGTGTTTTTTGTTGAAAACAAATCCAATATATGATTGTTTTTGTTGGGGATCCTGTATTGTATTGGTTATTTGAGAAATCTTGTTACACCAAAATTGGGGTTCTAGTTTTGTATGAGACCCCTGTGGTATTTTGTTATTATCCCAGATGGTCAGTATAATAATCTGTAGATTCTGATTTCAACAACAACAACAACAACACGGTCAATTAATTAACCAATTGAATAATTCTTTCACATCTTTATTAAATACAAGTATTCTGTCAAAATTTTGTTGTTGTTTTTTTGTAATCTGCTGGCGCTGTGGGGCATTGAACCTGTATTGCAAATTTTGTGGAATGTTGGTTTGCCATAATGTTTATCTGTCTGTCCATTTGTCTGTTTGACTAAGGAAACTTTACTCAAAAACTTAACCCTTTCCCAAACGAGAACATTTTAGGGTGATCCACTTCAAAAACTGCCACATATGACAAAATGGATGTTAATAACGATAAGATTTGTGTAAAATATGACACAGAAAATATTCAGACAAAAGGAGAAACTGCTGATTATCAGCAGTTTCTTCTTTTGTTTCAATGTTTTCCCAAGCCATTTTCTATTAGGGATGTCAAAACCAGGTCTTGTTCTGGAAAGGGTTAAACATTTCAGGGGAGGAAAGATGGGATTTGTGTTTCACAAGCACATGATGTTTAATCATGAATCTGTGTTTCTAGAACACAGATCTTCCCCTTTTAAGAATTGTTCTAGGTTGGCAAATAACTTCCTCTGCGAAGAATGTTCAAGAACGCATTTGTAGTTCTAGAACATTAAATGGCACTTCTATAACAGTTCTAGAAGTGCCATTTAAAAGTTCTAGAACAGTCCTTGAAATTAAATGAACTTTTCGCAGGGGTAATGTGTCACTTGATGACAGTGTGAATGTAATATTTTGTTGAAAATGTTGTAAGTACAGCTTGAACATGATGGCGATATGACTTAAAGTTCTTGCATATTCTATGGTTTTGTACTTGTCTCACCGATTGATAAATTGTTCCTGATTTCTCAGAACAGGCAACATCAGATACTCCGCCAATATATTCATTCCTATCTGTGACGGGGATAATTGCTCTGCCTAATTTAGACGGCTACAAATTAATTTGTGCACAAATATTGATAGAAACGGAATAAAGCATTCATCAATCTTTCCTGCACTTTTGGTCACCTCTGCTGTTGCATGCAGTCCAATAATTTGGTCTTGCTCTTTTTTGGTTTTCTCCAAAATAATGATGCTTTTCAACAAAAATCTTGTAACTGCAGCTTGTTTTAAGCTGCAGTTACGAGGTTTTTGTTGAAAAGTGATGATGTATTATTCAGAGCAAGTTAACCCATTCCCAAATGGCAAAAATTCAGACTGTTCAAATCGGAAAAGTTCAGCAGACAGCAAAAAAAGGATGTTGATAAACAAAGGCTTTGTAAATAATATTGAGACAGAAGAAGAGTATGGTAGTTATCAGCATTTTCTTCTTGTGCCTCAATGTTTTCAAAAGCTTAAGCATTTCCTTCAAGCCTACCCCTGCGAAAACATTTAAAGAACTTATTTTAGTTCTAGAACTAATCTAAAACATTCTGGAACATTAAATGGCAGTTCTAGAACTGGTCTAGAACTGCCATTTGATTGTTCCAGAATGTTCTAGCAAGTTCTTGAACTGTTTTCACAGGGGCAATTGGTTAATTTGAGACTCAATATTGATAAAAAGGAATAAAGCATTCATCGATATTTATCGCACTACCGTTTTACAGCATTTCTGTCTTTTACTCTAACTTTCTATGGTTACAAAAAGAAGGTATGTAGCTTGCTGCCTTAGAATTTAAAAAAAAGTGATGACATGGACAAATTCAAAACTGGACAAAAATGAAAATTAAGGAATACATAATTGCTGAATTTGCAATCTGGGACAAGAAATAGTTTAAAGAATGTTACTGTTAAGCTGAAATTGATTTACAATAAAATAAGAATGCATTCTTCAGGCAATTCTCAATATTCAACTTACAGAAAGTGTTAATCAATGGACATTTTGGACTGTCAGTATGCTAGCATCTTCCCTCCATCAGATGCTATGTCAATTTAGAAGCTGATTTGACAGACCGGACAATATAATGAGTCCAAATACATTCTGGCCTAGTCATGTTGGTAGGCAGTATAATTATGGACATCTCATGCCTTTCATACATGTTCCTTAATATTACTTTTTTTCCATACAATGGAATATTCTTTTGATATTTGTTCCCTTTTCCAAACAATAAGCAAAATTGTCAGTATACAAGCATCTTCCCCACATCAGATGCCATGTCAATTTAGAGCCTGCTTAGACAGCCCGGACAATATAATAAGTCCAAATACATTCTGGCCTAGTCATATTGGTGGGCCGATCTCATGCCTAATTTCATACTGTCATGTGCCTTAACCCTTTCCCAAACAAGACCTTGTTTTGACGTCCCTAATGGAAAAGGCTTGGGAAAACATTGAAACAAAAGAAAAACTGCTGATAACCAACAGTTTCTCCTTTTGCCTCAATATTTTCTAAGCTAACTTTTACACGAATCTAGTCTTTATCAACATTCATTTTGTGTTCTGCAGCAGCTGGACCACCCTTAAATTTTGTTGTTTGGGAAAGGGTTAATATAACTTGTTTCCATTCAATGGAATATTCTTTTGGTATTCTATCCCTTTTCCAAACTATAAGAAAAACTGTACGGTGTATACAAGCATCTTCCCCACATTAGACACCATGTCATTTAGATGCCGATTTGACATGCGGGACAATATAATATGAGTTTGAATACATGTATTCTGGTGTAGTCATGAGCACTGCAATTGCAGCCTTTCATCCAAGTTTACTCCCCAAAATAGTTTTTGGAAGCAAATTTTCCAAATTTGCTTCTCTTAGCAGCCATGCGTCTCTGCACTTTACCATTCTCTGCATACCACACAACATCTTCCGGTCTTCCTCACTATAAATAGTTCTATCAAAAGCAAAGATTAATGAGGTAACAGTCATTCGAATATTCAATATGTAAGTCTGAAGTTATGTGTAGATATTGAATTGTGTGACTGAAAATGAAACATTCAATTAATCATGTCTCTGAGAGATGAAAAGATCCACGTAGTAATTTGCTTTATTATGGTTCAAAGAATTAGTCCAATGGCCTTCCTTGTAAATGGGTCAGTCGAGTTTACTGAACTATGAAATATATTCAGCTTACACAAACGATTAATATGCATGAAGCTGTGCTAAAAATAAATACAACTCCATCATGAAATCAAAGTATGCAAGGTATTCTGGATAATCAAAGTACTTAATCAAAATACTCTACGAATCAAAGTATTCAAGGTATTCAAATGGATAATCAAAGTACCTAATCAAACTACTCTATTTCTGGCCCCGGTTTCTCGGAAAAACTTAAGTATGTTCTCAAATCTGAGCACAGTCTCATGAGAATATACTTAAGTTTTTTTTCGAGAAACTGGGGCCTGGACAGGCCTACATTTTTGAAAAATTTGCTTCCAAACAGTACTGTCAGTACTTTGATTGGAACTTCTCATGAAGGAAGCTTTGAAAACATTAACATAGGCGTAGGAAGGTTCATAATATTGGGGGGGCCATTAATGTTTAAGTGAATGGAACCCGACCAAGGGTATCATTACTGGGGGGATCTAGAGGCATGCCCCCCAGAAAAATTTTGAATTTTAAGAAGCCATTTCCTGCAATCTGGGCACTTCCAGACAGCATTTTATATCTGGCCCTTTCTTGGAGGAAAATATTTTTTTTCATGGGTGAATTATTGGGGGGGGGGGCAAAGGATATGCTGGCCCCCCTTATAAGTTATTGGGGGGACCTAGCTGCCCCCCCCCTCTTCCTACGCCAGTGATTAAAAGAATTATGAAGAAAATGCTAAATATCGTTCTGAAAGAGATGGCTGATTGACAAAAAGAATGAGAAAATAAATCACCAAGATCAACAGACAAGCAATTTTATATGGAGGGGGGGGCTGTCAAGCCCTTTTAGCTAGCTGTGTCTGAATATGGGGGGGGGGGGCCTAAATTTTCGGTGTAAAATAAGGAATATGTGGCATTCTTGGCTAACTTTGGACCGGGGGGGGGGATTGTATAAGCAATTTCTTTATTTCCTAATATGTTTTCTACCCAGAAAGATGAGGTTAGTTGTATCATTTTATTCATTTGAATTTGTCATCTGCAAGACCAGTCTTATATAAGTCCAGTCCAAATTTTTGCCATTTAGTACTCGGAAAATGATCTAGATGCTTTTTCTGATGAAGCTCCCTTGCTTGGTTCTAGATTGGAGAAATTATGTTTACATAGGGTGAGGGGGTCAACATTGTTCTCCGCGAAGATGAGACATTGCCGCGGAAAAACCCGAGATCTAAATAACTGGACCATGATTGATTAGAAAATCATAATCCAACATCGAATTTCAGTCATGACAGGCATGCGGTGTCTTAATTAAAAAACTTGTTGGTTGCTCGAGTTACTTGACCCCCTCAGATCAATGTTCGGATGTTAGATCAGAAATTATGATATCTTATTTTCTGTTACAATATAAGATCTAATTGTAGACTGGCCTGAATTCAAAGCTGTTGTAGATTAATTACTTCTATGAGGCAATTTCCTTAGAAACTTAACCATTTATTTTGTTTAAAGATTATATTCAAAGATAATTTGAAATCATGCTACTTTACAGCAGTCTGTCTGTATGTCTATATGTTTGATCTGTAAGAGGAAAATAGGACTTCTCAAGTCTTGAAATAAAACGCATATAATTTGGTGTGGCCAAGGGTCAAGGTCAATAAACTCGAGTCATCTGTTAAAAGAAAATTTTATATATTTAGGTCTTTTACGTTTTGCTTTTTTTTACGTTTCTGTCTTAGAATTATTTCGTTAAAAATCTTTGTTGAGGATTATTGTTAGGTTTTTGCCTTCATTTCTTGGTAATTATACCCCCCACAACAAAGTTATGGGGGGGTATACTGGATTCAGGTTGTCCGTCCGTCCGTCCGTCCGTGGACATAATTTTGTGTCCTCTTCTCCTCCCACAGTTTTTGACCGATTTTGCTGAAATTTTAGCAGGTTATTCCCTATCATATGAAGTTGTGCACCTGCAATTTTCATCTTGATCCAGGCAGTAGTTTCAGAGTTATGCCACTTTGAACTTTAGCACTTTTTCAGTGACAACGCGCTAGTGGGGGGTATTTGTCCGCTTTGCGACAGTTCTAGTTTGATATGTAGTACAATGTTGATGGTAATGTACTTTTGGTGCCCTAATATTTTGTTGACCAATGAATCTGTGCATGTTAGTGAAGTTTTGATGAAAACTCATGACAGCTCCTATAATGACTTGTTGACGAACTCTGATGGAATTGTCCTGTGATTGACACAATCATGAATAAACCCTTTACCAGACGGCAACATTTTAGACTTGTCCAAGTTCAAATATGTTGCTGAAGACGATTTCAGGTCAATCAAATATTACTTTTTTTGGTGTTTCTTTGAGGAAAACATTGTGGGAAATGAAGAAAGTGCTTGTCACAAGCAATTTAAAAACCTTTAATTTGAGGGGCGTCAAAAGGCGTCATTGTGTGGTAATGGGATAACCCCTTACCCGATAACCAATTTCTGTGTGGAATGGCACACTTTTGGTTGGCCCCAAAAATTCTAAATGATATGACAAAATAATATTTTATATCTTGAGTCACATTGAGTTAATAATGACAATTTCCGCAGCAAATGCCGAAATATTATCTACAATCAAGAAGGCTGCTGGAAAAAAGACCGAAATAGATTATTTATTGAATATCACACTGTGCCTTGTTGGATAATTATAACATATCGTCGCTTTTCTAAGAAAATCTCGTATCTGCAGTTTAAAACATTAGCTGCAGATACGAGGTTTTCGTAGAAAACCAGTGATATACTGTCCAATGAATGAGGTTTAATGCCTCTTTTAACTACATTTGGTCACATCGCTGCGGCTGAAGCACCTAACTGAGAGTTCCTTGCATTTTTCACACCAACTACTACAACATCGAATCTGAGCCTCCAGCTGCACTCTCACCTAGATGATTTATATCTGTTGATGAGAGACAAATGACTTCTGTCAAATGTCAGAATGGATACTGGCCGAGCCGCGGTTCGAACTCGGGACCCGCTGGATTGACAAACTCCTATGTAACTGAATGAGCTATCAGGGCTCGGCTATCATGGAATAGTGCATGTCTATAAGATGCATGTGCATTACATTAGTGTAAAATTCTTGTAATCACATCTAGAAATGTTTGAACTTACAACAGTTTTACACTTGAGCCTTTTTGTAAGGATGGTTAATGTTTACTCAATCATCAATAACTTTCCAAATACAAAAGTTCAAAAAGTCTTAACGAGCATTTCTTTAGCAGACTATCAGTAGCTGATCAAATTTTAGTTTGACAAGACGTCATTATTCTTGGGAAAATTTGCATAATTCATAACATTTGAAGACGTTGTATGGACTATAAAAGTTTCATTGCCCGGAAAAACGCAGAATTATCGGATCTTACTGAAGGATATTGAGATCTTTAACTGAAGGATATTGAGAAACTGCTAACCCTTTCTCATAGCTATTGACAAATTTTTAGGCTTTCTGACATTGACCAAGGACAAAGTAAAATGCTTTTGAAACAATAAATCATAATTTTAAATGAGAAAATAATCACAGGTATCCAATTGGTTAGGTGCTCCAGCCAAGCAATTATAACATTAAGACCATAGCAGTTGAAAGAGGTGTTAAACTCAAATCAATCAATCAATCAATCAATCAATCAATCAATCCAAGAGAGACAATTTAACTGTGATTTTGTCGCACGTACAAGGCTGTGTTACAATCCTAGTTTAGGATTCCCATGACAACTAGAATTGAAGAAAAAAAGAAAGAAATTGATGCTATCAAATGAATAGATATTTTTCCCTGAGAAATTCGGTAAGGAATTATGTTTGTAAAAACTAATGATCATCGTTTTTTGGTTGATTCAAAAGTATTTATCGTAAAAATCAATGACAAAACGTCAGAAACAATATAAAAGAAATTGTTTCTAGCTGTGTTAAATCCCTTTCCTGATTGGCAAAAAATATAATGGTTTATCAATTGAAAAGCTGCTGCGTATGACTAAAAGGATGTTGTTGAGGATAGAATTTCTTGATAATATAGTACAGAAAATATTGAGGCAAAAGAAGAAAATGCTGATTATCAGCATTTTCTTCTTTTGCCTCAATGTTTTCCCTAGCCATTTCTGTAAGGAGCGTCAAAAGGTATCAATATTTGGGAAAGGGATAAATCCCCTATTTCATGTTCTTGTACTTATGTAATGTTCCTATAATATACAGACTGTAGATATATAATGCCATATAGACATGCAAACTTTATTTTGGTTACAGAAAAAAAACACTCCAATTTTGTCTTGTGATGTTGATCATAATTTAACTGAGAACATTTGAGTAATTCAATGCACTTTTCTCAACACTCATGGTAATCCGAGTCTTCTCTGATGTAAATACGCTCTTTGATATTTTGATTTTTCGCTATTTACATCAGAGAGCGTTGCTCTTTGAAAACAGCGGAAAGTTTGGTAACGTTACAAGTAGTGAAGCTTTGTTTTTGTGTATCATATCGAATCACTCGGTAAAACACTGTAGGGTATAGATCAATAAATCATTTTTTGTCTTAGATCTACCTGACCAAAAATTTCATTTCAAATCGGCCTGCTGGAAGAGTATAACCTTTGGTTTTGAATGGAAGGTCAAGGTAAACAAAGGCTGCTCAGGTGAGGGTTCTTGCAAAACATTGCCTATAAACCTTTTAGAAATACTTTTTGGTCGTAAATTTTTCAACATGTATGACAATAAATGGTTCATTGATCGATATCATCAGGGGTTTTAACGATAGCGTTTAAGATCGGACGGTGAACAATGCGCCACAATTTGTGGAGAACTTCTTGATTTTTTCAAAGAGCAACGCTCTCTGATGTACTAGCGAAAAATCAAAATATCAAAGAGCGTATTTACATCAGAGAAGACTCGGATTACACTCATGGAAGTATTGCAAAATCTTGCAACTCATGGTACAGTTTGATAATGCTCATATAAATTGATCAATTTCTCCTTTGTGGTCAGCATATTTTTGAAGTCATCAGGTTGATGTCATAGTTGTTAATTAAACATTTTTATCCAATGAAAATTGACACTCATAGTAAATTGTTAATGTGCATAATCATGGTAGTTTTGCATTGGAATTCTTACTGTGTACTAAAATTGTTGTTGCTGGAGAGTCCACGAAAATGAGAACTGTCTTGCTAATATGCAAGTGTGTGGGTTGACAATTTTCTCAATTTTATTTAATCTCCTTTTCTCATGTCAAATTCCATTTTATTCAGGTATTCTGATTTCTATTATATGGGGATATATCGTCTCAGACTTGAGCCAACAGACATAAAACTTACGAAAAAAAGGCATTTTGTTATGCTTTATGACGGATATGAATAATAAACAGTCTACAGGCAGGAGAATTTTGCTGAGAAGGATAATTCGGATTTTCTTCCATTTTAAAATTATTCCATTTTTTCCCTAGATTTTTCAGGGTTCATTTGAAATTTGACACAATTGATCTGAAATGAACATTTTGAACAAATTGTTCTTTAAATGTTCTTGAAAGGTCGGTATAATGCCTGTGGAATGCATAGTAATTTTATTCTAATCTACATAAAGTGATGTGGTTTGTAAGACAGTCAAATTTTTGGAAGCAAATTTACCCTGCGAAAAGTTCATTTAAGTTCAAGAACTGTTTTGAAACATTAAATAGCACATCTAGAACTGTTCTACAACAGTTCTAGAAGTGCCATTTAACGTTCTAGAATGTTTTAGAACAGTTCTAAAACTAGAAATTTGTATTGTTTTTGAACTTTTTTTGCAGGGGTTGATATCCTTGCTTTTCAACAAAAACTTTATAACTGCAGCTTGTATAATTAAGCTGCTGCAGTTACAAGGTTTTTGTCGAAAAGCAGTGGTATTCTCATGTTTAACCATAAAAGCATGTCTAAATAGACCAAATTAGCCGTAAGGCTCCAACAGATGAAAGCTGAGGCCATGTAAGTGCTCTGGAATCTTTAACGACTATTTATGGTAGGATTTCCTGTTCTTGAAAGACTTCTCTCAAATTGTTACCATCAATTTACTGTAAAAGTGTTCCTGCAGCCCAGGGCCCCGTATTACTAAACATCTTACGATCAAGTTTTTGTGTAAACTGTGTAACAAGACATCTGATTGCATGAGAAATCCGACTGAGCCAATCAGGGCTGTTGTTACAAGTAATTATGCAAAAATCAAAAGCACGATCGTTAGTAATATGGGCCCCTGGTCTGTGATATCTTTTGAACAATAACATTTATAATATACTGCTCTAATTTGAAAGAAGTTGCAGACAATGAATTATTTCATGTCAAAGGCAGGACATGATTGGTGGTGGGTCGGTAGGTCAAAGGTCAAGGTCACAATTGAACTTTGTTTAAAATCAATTTCTTTGCTGAAACTAAAGAAGTATTTGACTTATAGCAGTTTTTTCAGTAACAAGGCGCTAGTGGAGGAATTTTGTCAGCTTTGCGACTAGCTAGCTGTTCTACAATTCTGTAGTTTGGAAATGGGTTGTACTTGATGTTGTGGCCTTGATATGCTGAAATTGATCAATTGATCTTAATCACAACATGTCTCCAGTATCCAAGAGCGAAAAAGGAAAGAAGTAATTAACAAATTGTTGATCAATGCAACAGTTCAGTAATGTCTAGACTGGTCCTTGGGTGAATCTGAAAACAATTCTTGCTAATTCCTGTTGTTGCATTTTTTATGACTGCATAATTAATGGGCTCTTTGGGAGTTTCGTTTTCTTCATTCAAATTCAGTGAGGAGTCTCTTCTTTTAATTGTAATCGATGCTGCATGACTACTTCAGCATAATGTCGCTTTTCATGAAAACCTGGTAACTACAGCTTTAAACAAGCTATAGTTACGAGGTTTTTGATGAAAAACGATATTATACTTTTTTAAACCTTTCCCCAAAGCCTAAATGTGTGGTTTTGGACAATTGGCTTCTTCTTTAATTCCATTCAGCGTAATTTTAGGGTGGTCTAACTTGGAAGCTGCTGCAGACGACATGCAAAATGGATGTAAATTAAGGTATAATGTGTGAATATTATAGCACATAAAACATTGAGGCAAAAGGAGAAAATGCTGGATATCAGCTTTTTCTTCTTTTGCCTCAATGTTTTCCCAAGCCAATTCTATTAGGAACGTACATCAAAGGCAGGTCTTGTTTGGCAAAAGGCTAAATTGTATGTCAGGGTGGCACAGAAAGAAAAGTCAAGTTTTTGTGACATTATGACATAAACCAATTATTTAGCAATTATAGTTTTCCTAAGTGGATATGAATTAATTATTGCAAAGTTCATTTAATTAGTGGCATATCATTTGGGCTGAAGATTTGATTATCAATTCAAAAGCAGAAAAACCCTTTCCAAATACTGGAACATATCGATGCTTTTCAACAAAAACCTCTTACTGCAGATTGCTTTAAGCTGCAACGACGAATTTTTGTTGAAAAGCCATGATAAGTCTGTGCTCCTTTCGGGTAATATTGAGGAAAAGGAAGAAGGTGCTGATTACTAACTGAAATGAACAAAATTTTTATGCCATCATAGTAAGGGAAATATATGGATGCATGCATTTTCGAAAGGATTAAAATGAAAATTAATGATTTAGAACAACCAGAATATTTTATTGGACCCAAGACAATTTGGAAACCTAGCTATCTCAGAAAATGAACACATGCAGTTTCATTATATTCCTCTATCAAGAGATTGAGTCACTGCACCTTGCCGGCCCGTAGGAACAGGGAGGGGGGGGGGGGGGGGGTAGGGGGGGCTTAGCCCCCCCAAAGTTGACCAAAAATGCCAAATTTTCCTTATTTCACACTGAAAATTTTGGGAAAATTCAATTTAGCCCCCCCCCCCCCCATATTCAGACAATGAGGCTTTAGGCCCCCCCCCCCCCCCCCCCCAATATGAAATTGCTTCCTACGTGCCTGCCTTGTTTTACCTTATCTGTCTTTGTCTGTTTGCATCAGAGTTGTGGATGGCATTTAGGAATTTGTTACGAAAGAGTCAATGGGCAATTAAATGCTGGATGATAAAAAAAAAAATCTTTGACATAATTTTGCACAAGATTTTGAGCTTATTGACAAAATAGAGAGGAGTTTTTAGGTCACCTGACCGAAGGTCATGGTGACCTATTGCGACCGTGTTTTGTCTGTCGTCGTGCGTCGTCCGTCGTCCGTTAACTTTTAACATTTTCGACTTCTTCTTGAGAACCACTGGACGGATTACAACCAAATTTGGCAGGGAGCATCCCCATGGGAAGCCGCTTCAGATTTGTATGAATCATGGAGTTATCTCCCTTTGGGGCCCCATAAGGGGCCTAAAAGGGGTTAAATAGGGTACATCTTAAAAAATCTTCTTCTCATGAACCGGCTGTTGGATTGGATTCACATTTGGAATTTAGAGTCTTTAGGGCAAGGACAACAAAGTTTGTACAAGAGAAAAAAATCCGTCCAGAAATGGCCGTGCTGGGGATGGGGGATGTGAGGGGGGGGGTCGCGTTATTAGTTAACTTAACATTTTTGACTTCTTCTTGAGAACCATTGGACGGATTACAACCAAACTTGGCAGGGAGCATCCCCATGGGAAGCTGCTTCAGATTTGTACAAATCGTGGAGTTATCTCCCTTTGGGGCCCCATAAGGGGCCTAAAAGAGGTTAAATAGGGTACATCTTAAAAAATCTTCTTCTCATGAACCGGCTGTTGGATTGGATTCACATTTGGTATTTAGAGTCTTTAGGGTAAGGACAACAAAGTTTGTACAAGAGAAAAAAATCCGTCCAGAAATGGCCGTGCTGGGGATGGGGGATGTGATGGGGGTCGCGTTATTAGTTAACTTAACATTTTCGACTTCTTATTAAGAACCATTGGACGGATTTCAACCAAACTTGGCAGGAAGCATCCTAAAATAGAAAGCCGCTTCAGATTTTGTACAAATCATGGAGTTATCTCCCTTTGAGGTCCCATAAAGGGCCAAAAAGGGGGTTAATAGGGTACATCTTAAAAAATCTTCTTCTCATGAACCGGCTGTTGCATTGAATACACATTTGGAAGTTAAAGTCTTTAGGGCAAGGACTACAAAGTTTGTACAAGAGAAAAAATCTGTCAATAAAAAATTAATGGTCGTGCTGGGGATCGGGGATGGGAGGGGTTCGCATTATTACTAAACTTTGAACATTTTCTACATTTTTTTGAGACAGATTTCTACCAAACTTGGCAGGAAGCATCCCATTGGGAAGCCGCTTCAGATTTATACAAATCATGGAGTTATCTCCCTTTGAGGCCCCAAAAGGGGCCAAAAGGGGGTAAATAGGGTACATATTAAGAAATGTTCTATTGTTGGATTGAATTCACATTTGGTATTTGAGTCTTTAAATAAGTTTGTACAAGAGAAAAAAAACTGTCAAGAAATGGTGGTGCTGGGGGGTGCGCTATTAGTTAACTTTTAACATTTTCCTTAACTGTGTCTGCTCATTTGATTCAGGTGACCGATAAGGCCCTCTGGGCCTCTTGTTTCTATATGCATTTCTTCTTTTGCCACAATGTTTTGCCAAACTTCTATTATGTATAGAGACAATAAACTGGAGAGTGTTTCAGATATGGCTAATTAACCTTTTCCCAAACGGCAAAATTTTAGGGTGATCCTCATAAAAACTGCCACAAACGACAAAATGGAAGTTATCAAAGACAGAATTTGTGTAAAATATGGCATAGAAAATTTTGAGACAAAAGCAGAAACTGCTGGTTATCAGCAGTTTCTTCTTTTGTTTCAATGTTTTACCAAGCCTATTCTCTTAAGGACGTCAAAACCAGGTCTTGTTTGGGAATGGGTTAAGCTTTGCTCTGATGGTCAACCTTAGGGACAACAAAATGGTTAGCACTATAGCTTAGTATTCACTTGCAAACAAGACAGTGTCATGCAGAGAAGAAATAAAAAGGCTCCATTTAATTTTGTAGAAGTAATCCAAATGAGTAAGTTCCTGTCTGTCTCTAAGGAGACTCGGCGGTAAATCACGGAGAATTTGTCAACTTCCTGCGTAGCGTATAAAACCCTCTTAAATACCAATCCATGTTTAGCAATGGTTTCTCTTGGAAGGTTTTATGTGGAAAGTTATTGACAAAATGGCCGACATGAATGCTGGTTTATGGCTGAGGTTTTTAGGTTCCTAAATAATTGTTACTTAGAATTTGCTGCTTTTCAACAAAAACCTTGTAGCTGCAGCTTAAAACAAGCTGCAGTTACAAGGTTTTTGTTGAAAAGCAATGTTATGGAATTTAATGGAAGCATTGTTTGTCTGTTGATTAGGGGACATCTTTCACGATACATAGACTTAGATTTTGTTATAATGAAAAGCTTTCAAACTAAGACTAGCAAAATTTTAGATTGAAGCAATCTTTTCATTTTCTACAATGTTTTCTGAAGCCTTCATCTTGAGGGGCATCAAAAACATTAATGTGCCGGTAAGGGTTAAATATCAATCCATGTTTGGCAATGGTTTCTCTTCGAAGGTTTTATGTGGAAAGTTATTGACAAAATGGCGGACATGAATCTTGGTTTATGGTGGAGGTTTTTAGGATCCTAAATAATTGTTACTTAGAAATGGAAGTTTGCGGATTCGTTGTTTGTCTGTTGATTTGTGGACATCTTGTATATATATATATATTACTGTACAATTACAGAGATTTCGTTATAAAGAAAATCCTTCAAACCACCACCATATACAATATTAATTAATCCCCCCCAAAAAATTCACAGGTCAAAATTGAAAGGATTTCCAGAGGACACTTCTTTTTCAACAGTGATTTTCATGAATCTGATTTCATGTTGGACTGACGAAAAACAATGTAATATATGTCCAACTTTTAATTGATCTCAAGCTACAAGGATGGACTCTCTTGCCTATGGAAATGGTATTTTCACTTGCCCATAGAAACTGTATACTAAAGGTCTTGAAAGCAGAAAAACATCAATAACTGCATGTATGTTTTGGACAAAAGTACACTGAAATTGCATTTTTATGGTTAACTCAAAACTATCGTATTGGCATATAACATTCATATGAAGTAACACATTTTTGCGCTAAGCCCTAGATTTGCATATACCATTGTTCCCACCCTCATGCCATCAAATTTAATTTCAAGACATTCCTCGGGTCCCATGTTCCCATTATTGCATTTAGCTTTCTTTTTTATTCCACATTTCCATTAAATCCTTTTGCATCCTCTCAACCCTAATGAAGTCTTCATTTAATTATCGGAAACCCCTGCTCCCACAATGCAAGACACGACAATGACCCAAATTGTAATAAAAGCGGGAAAACAGTTTATTTTTGCCCTCTAATGAGATAATGAGAAGAAGGCATGACGGCAACAATGGATTCCATTTGCTCATGCATTTGGTTATATCCTTTGTAAATGCAACTTATAAATGGTTGACTCCAGCCTCATCTGTAAAATTCAGATTTGACCTTGAACATTTACCCCCCCCCCCCCCCCCAAAAAAAAAAAAAAAAATAAAATAAAAAAAAAAAAAAAAAATAAAAAAAAACCCATGTCAACTCTTAAAAATCTAAAAAAGGTAATGTATTGCATTTACAATTATGTAGCGCCAAGTTGTGTTTGTATTAATCAAGGTACCCCGCTGCAGCTATTGGGTCCATATTGGGTAGAAGCATTCATGACTTGTCCTCTTGCACAAAATTAGGAGTCTCATAATTATTCTAAAAGAGTTCTCAAGGGTTCCCGTTGAAAACTGTTCTAGGTGCATTTTATAAAACACAACTACTTACAATATTATTGTGCTAACCAAGCATTATCATAAGCTACATTTGAAAATGCCATAACTACAGTTTATTCAAGCTGAAGTTACAACATTTTCACATGTAACCTAAAATATATCTCTAGCATGAAAAGTAGTCTTCTCATAATTGCTCCATCTCTAGAACGTCAAGTTTGTTGTCCTGACATTTGAGACAGAAAAAGTGTCCATTAGCGCATAATACAAACCTATTGTTACACAAGGGACAACTAAAATGACAGGGTGAAAGTGCTTTCGTCTGGCGCTACATTGTTACACTTGGGAGAGCTTTTATAGGCTTAGAGAGCTTTTTGGTGCTATTGATGACTCAAACTTGACCTTTAATGGACAGTTTTGACGACCTCTAGAGTTGAAGCAATTGAAAACATTCAGAGGGAAAAGAAGAAAATGCTGATGACCAGCATTTTCTTCTTTTTCCTCAATGTTTCCATTGAAATTCATTGATAGTTCTATCACCATTAGAGACAGAAAAAGTGTCCATTAGCGCATAATACAAACCTATTCTTACACAAGGGACGACTTTTACAGGATGAAAGAGCTTTTTTCTGGCGATACATTGTTACACATGGGACTGAGCTTTTATAGGCTTAGAGAGCTTTTTGGTGCTATTGATGACACAAGCTTGAACTTTAATGGTCAGTTTTTGATGACCTCTAGAGTTGAAGCATTTGAAAACATTCAGAGGGCAAAGAAGAAAATGCTGATGACCAGCATTTTCTTCTTTTCCCTCAATGTTTTTAATGTAAATTAATGAAAATTACACCCATTAGAGACAGAAAAGTGTCCATTAGCGCATAATATAAACCTATTGTTACACAAGGGACGACTTTTACAGGATGAAAGAGCTTTCGTCTGGCGCTACATTGTTACACTTGGGAGAGCTTTTATAGGCTTAAAGAGCTTGTTGGAGCCATTAATGACACAAACTTGATCTTTAATGGTCAGTTTTTGATGACCTCTGGAGTTGAAGCATTTGAAAACATTCAGAGGGAAAAGAAGAAAATGCTGATGACCATCATTTTCTTCTTTTCCCTCATTGTTTTCAAGTAAATTCATTGATAGTTCTATCAATATTAGAGACAGAAAAAGTGTCCATTTGCACATAATACAAACCTATTGTTACAAAAGGGACAGAAAAAGTGTCCATTAGCACATAATACAAACTTATTGTTACATTAGGGACGACTTTTACAGGATGAAAGAGCTTTAGTCTGGCGCTGCATTGTTACACATGGGAGAGCTTTTATGGTCTTAGAGAGCTTTTTGGAGCTATTGATGATACAAGCTTGACCTTTAATGGTCAGTTTTTGATGACCTCTGGAGTTGAAGCATTTGGAAACATTTAGAGGGAAAAGAAGAAAATGCTGATGACCAGCATTTTCTTCTTTTCCCTCAATGTTTTCAACAAAATTCATTGCTAGAGCTATCACGATTTGAGACAGAAAAAGTGTCCATTAGCACACAATACAAACCTATTGTTACACAAGGGACGACTTTTACAGGATGAAAGAGCTTTCGTCTGGCGCTACATTGTTACACTTGGGAGAGCTTTTATAGGCTTAGAGAGCTTATTGGTGCTATTGATGACACAAACTTGACCTTTAATTGTCAGTTTGCTGATGACCAGCAATTTCTTCTTTTCCCTCAATGTTTTCAAAGTAAATTAATGAAATTCTACTCATCAGAGACAGAAAAAGTGTCCATTAGCGCACAATATAAACCTATTGTTACACAAGGGACGACTTTTACAGGATGAAAGAGCTTTCGTCTGGCGCTACATTGTTACACTTGGGAGAGCTTTTATAGGCTTAGAGAGCTTTTTGGAGCTATTGATGATACAAGCTTGACCTTTAATGGTCAGTTTTTGATGAACTCTGGAGCTGAAGCATTTGAAAACATTCAGAGGGAAAAGAAGAAAATGCTGATGACCAGCATTTTCTTCTTTTCCCTCAATGTTTTCAATGAAATTCAAAGAAAATTCCGTTGTCCATAAGAGACAGAAAAATTGTCCATTAGCGCATAATACAAACCTATTGTTACACAAGGGACGACTTTTACAGGATGAAAGAGCTTTCCGTCGCTACATTGTTACACATGGGAGAGCTTTTATAGGTTTAGAGAGCTTTTTGGAGCTATTGATGACACAAACTTGACCTTTTAATAATGGTCAGTTTTTGATGAACTCTGGAGCTGAAGCATTTGAAAACATTCAGAGGGAAAAGAAGAAAATGCTGATGACCAGCATTTTCTTCTTTTCCCTCAATGTTTTCAATGTAAATTAATGAAAATTCCACCCATTAGAGATAGAAAGAGTGTCCATTAGCGCATAAAACAAACCTATTCTTACACAAGGGACGACTTTTGCAGGATGAAAGAGCTTTCGTCTGTCACTACATTGTTACACTTGGGAGAGCTTTTATGGTCTTAGAGAGCTTTTTGGTGCTATTGATGATACAAGCTTGACCTTTAATGGTCAGTTTTTGATGACCTCTGGAGTTGAAGCTTTTGAAAACATTTAGATGTAAAAGAAGAAAATGCTGAACACCAGCATTTTCTTCTTTTCCCTCAATGTTTTCAATTAAATTCATTGCTACAGCAGTCACGATTTGAGACAGAAAAAGTGTCCATTAGCGCATAATATAAACCTATTGTTACACAAGGGACGACTTTTACAGGATGAAAGAGCTTTCGTCTGATGCTACATTGTTACACTTGGGAGAGCTTTTATAGGCTTAGAGAGCTTTTTGGAGCTGTTTATGACACAAACTTGATCTTTAATGGTCATCTTTTGATGACCTCTAGAGTTGAAGCATTTGAAAACATTCAGAGGGAAAAAAAGAAAATGCTGATGACCAGCATTTTCTTCTTTTCCCTAAATATTTTCAATGAAATTCATTGAAAATTCTACCAAAATTCTACCACCTTTGCAGATGAAAAAATTTAAAGTGTCAATTAGTGGGTCAATATACAAAATTTTACTGTTGCTCCATTGTTACACAGGGAGAGAGCTTAAGTGGGATTAAAGAGATTCTTGTCTTTGTTGATGACACACATTTGACCTCTGTTGGTCGGTCTCTGTCACACTTATTTGTTTATATTCGTTTTAGACAACTTCCTCCTTTGGTCAAAAACACTCCTGTAGTCATAGCACAATTGGTAGTATATCAGTCTCTCATTTAAGTCACAGATCTAATCCACGGAATTTGAAAACATCCCTTCTGTCTCCAACTGATGGTCACAAATGTATACCGTAAAACTATGTTGGCAGGCAGCTGGAGGTTCGAAAAGGATGTGGCAGTACTGATGAGAGAACTGGAGTTCATGGTTAGGTGCTCCATTACTGCCGTAATATGGCCATAGCAGTTGAAAGAGGAGTTAAATGTTTTATTTACTGGTCAGCAAAATTTTGGATTTGACAATTCTACAGATGGCGCCACATCGTATGGCACAATGTTTATATTTTGTTCAAATGTATTTGAACGTTAAACAAAGCATAAACATGTGCCATACGATGTGGCACCAACTGTAGTATTCTACATTTTAAAAATTGTTGACACAAATTTGACCTCAGTTGGTCAGGCTCTGTCACACGTATTTGCTTATATTCACTCTGGACAGCATCCTCCTTATTGGTCTTCAAATCCTATCAATTTCTACAACTCTAAAATTCTGGATGAAACGGTTGTCTCACTCTGATTCAGCTAATGATGACACAAATTTGACCTCTACAGGTCAATAGATGTCACACTTATTTTGTTTATATTTACTTTAGAATTTCCTGTGGTCATTTGTGGTCATTCCGTCTGCCCTCTATGCATATGATCAGATCTTTGTCAAAAAGCTTAATATTTATTGAGATTTATTTCAAAATCAAAGTACTGCAAGCACTGTACTGTCTTTCAAGTGTTTTGACATGATTATTATAAGCCAATGAAGTATACATGCATTACTATGCTGGGTAATTGAAACCCCTGATCTTCTTCAATTCTTCTCCTCTTTTATAGCTCATGATAAACTACCTGTAAGAGCATCTCTAGCGCTTAGCTATTTACATTCTGCCATGCCATTTATTGTGAGCTAATTACAATTGTCTATGTGTGGTTGACGCCTAGCAAAGGTCATCTGGATAAATATGATACTTCTTGCATGTGGTCATATTACAAATATTAGTACAATGGTACTGTGCAAATAGTACAAGTGGCTTTTCTCAATATTTGTGGTCAATTGTCCATGTTTGACTAAGAACGAACTTCTGTAACCCTATTTGAAATAGCAAAATTTCATAGCCTGTTCCACTGTCAAAAGCTTAGGGTAATAATCATGAGAGTAAAGCAGAATGTTTTCTTTTCACCCATTCTCATTTTTTCGGCCGAAAACCACCGGCAAAATTTCAAAATTCCGACTTTACAGAATTGGAATACTTTTATTACAATATGATAGTATAACATCTATACGGTAAAAAATTGATAATTGCCACTCTTTTAAAGGTGACTGTCTTTACCTGTATCAATGATTTGAGGAACCCCTAAAACTACCATTTAATTTTACGTGACACGACTGTATTATATCAAATCTGGTAAAAAAACATTCAAGTAAGTTACAAAGGACGTAATGTTTTGGTAATTCAACAGGCGATATATAGCTGTATATTAAAGATTCAAGTGACTTGCATAAACTTGAGACATGTAAGAACAAGAAGCACCGCGAGTATGGGATTTATTAGAACTAATGGCCAAAAGCAGGCAATATTTAAAACACTTGCTTCTAATTCCTCTCGTGACTTATGATGGCAACAAATTAGTTTATAAGACTAATTATTTCATTAAGCAATATTTGTTCTATCAAACTCAAAACAAATTAACATGTATTTGGTAAAAATAAAAAGAATACATCGACCTAACGAAATTTGATCCTTTGTCACGTAATATTCAGTGAAAGTAACTGCTTTTGAAACAAGTCCTATTTTTTAATTGAGCAGTATTATTTGAAAGTGCAATAACTTAAAAATAAAAAGACAACTATTTGTTTGATTTGAAATACATACTATCACCATGAAATGAAAATTACCCCTACATTGTGGGTTATTGATATTTACATAGAAGTTAAGAAAAAAATCAAATTCAATCTTCTCCTAAAGCATAAAGCCATTTGGATTTCAGTGTGCGATATCGCCTCTTCCTACAATAATATTTCAAATTATCACTATGCAATGAAAACTTACATAATGGTACGGGTTCTCGTTTTTTAAATAGAAATAAAGGCATAGATACCAAGATATAAAGATAAAAATATTTTGTCTGTAACCCGTGTTACTATCGCAATATTCACTGTCTATCACTATTCGAATTCTTAAGATATAGATCCTTCGGGAATCTTCTATCTGCATTTGGGTTAATGTATTTGCATTTTGCATGTAGCTTGGACCGCTGGCTCTATCACAGGTCACTGCTAATAGAAATGTGGTTTTGTGACAAGCACATACGGTATTAGGAGGAGTATTATGCCCGTCTCTGGTGCTTCTTGTGTCTCATTTCTTTCTTTAAAGCTGTCCAAGTTCTTATTTTCTATAGATATGTGAAGGAATTCATGGAAAGAATAGTGAACTTTGTTTCAATGTCTGAAAAGTTGAGAAGCGGGTGTGTAATTTAACTTAACGAAACAGTGAATATTACGTGACGATCCTGATTGCAGCTAAAGGCCTGTTTAAAGGGATAAACATTCAGAACATGCAAGTGCATGAGAGAAATACTATTTTTGAGTCTTAGTGCAAGCTTTAAATATCACACCTGTCAGGAGATTATGATATTGAACCAACAATGTACATGACTGTAAATCCAACAAAACCTTCCTTTGTATTCGGATTACTGTCGTTGAATTTCAAAATGAATGGAAAAAACCTTAAACTTGACGCCATAGTACAAGTACAGATCATGAATAATAATTAGGTTGTTGTCAAACGAAGTTATGGTCGCTTTTGTTTTTCAGTGTCACGTTGTATTCAGTCACGTAAAATTAAAACTTACCTTTAAATCAGGATGACTTAACGTGGTTTCAAAGTATATTGTCGTACTGTGTGTAAATAGTGTGTATATACCAAAGGCTTTTGTATACTTAAAAAGATTTAGACATGGTCTTTACCATAAATGAAAAATCGCTGTCACGTACATATTCAAGCGAAAAAGTCCGACACTTGGTGGAGCTATTTCAAATGGCGACCATGAAGTAAATACTTCCATTATTTGGATACACATGTTCTGGGGCAATAGCTATATGGATAATTGATTTTAAAAAGCGGTAAGTGGTATGATATTGCTTCTGTTGTTAATTTAGTGCGCATACAAAAAACAAAGTCACGTAGAATTCGCCTGAGTTGTGACAGAGCAAGAAAAGACAATTTTTTCAAAGCAGCAAATTTATTTTATGATTCCAGGTAATTTTATCATATTTTTATACACCACATGTTGAATGAAACATATTCTGCATATATCGCTTTCTGGACAGAGATTTACCAATCCTTTGAAATTTGGAAAATTTGGTTGTGACACCGATTTTTACGGGGGGTCGTGTTATATAATCGCTGGTTAAGATCAAACGGAAGTTTAGATCGCCGTTGTTTGATATGAATTCATCAGATATATGGTCAAGGAAAAATATGGCATGCAGAACAAGTATATTTTACACTAACAATGTGCCTTTCAAATGGTTAGAATGCTTGTGACACGTTTTCGGCCCAAAAAATGAGAATGGGTGTTTTATCTGAATGTTTTCCAAAGATTTTTCTCCTATGCGGCCTACTATTTATAAGGTAATGTTTAGATATGGGTTCAAGCCTAATATTCTTCCCTTTGGAGTATCATTTACTTTATTCCCCCTTCCTATTTCTGATGGTTTTTGCTAGTTGATAAAACAATTGCTGTTAACAGAATAGTCTAAACTACAGGTTTTTACCCCCTCAAATTACCCAATTGTCAGTTTTTGGCAGAAATATGCGTTTAGAATACAATCATCAGTAAAAACTACAATTTCCAACAAAATTAGACAGTTTCCTGGAAACATCATTCGGAAATACAAATTGGAATTTGTTTTGTTTCTAAAACCGACAGTTGGTGATGAATATGTTTTAAATGCTTGTTGGCTTCCATGTGTCAGGACTGCATAAAGAATGGCTTGTTTTAAACCCTTTCCCAAGTGATTTTCAGTCCTAGTTTTGATGAATCTAATAGTTCGAAGAAAGCCTTGAAAAATGCTTAGAGAAAAGAAAGAAAGATCTTATTATACTTTTTCTCCTTTTTCCCTCAGTGTTTTTCATGCTGTATAACACACATATTTCTGCATGAGGGAGATGAAAATCACTTTTCATGAAAGTTCTTGGCTTAATATGACAAAGAGTTTCAGGACAATTTTAAATAAGGGGAAATTGAAATTTACGAAAAAAGCATTCTAAATTGATAGTATTTTAGATTACCATGCTCGGTAAGGAAATTACATACAAAGTCATAATATTATGATCTATGAAGATGCTGCATGACAATGTAAAAAGTTTTACAAACAAATTTTCCGAAATAGGGAACGATTTTATCAAGGTAACTTTGTCATAATTTCGCACAAATAAATAGTATTTCGTAGATGTTGTTATAATAGCTTGTAACTATGGCTTGATTCAAGCCGTTTTTGTAGATCTAACACCACCGGCGTTTTATCGATATATAACAGTAAACCAAGTCTATTTTTAGCACAAAATTCATTGCTATTCTGATTTAGATCATGGAATCCCATCAGCTGGTATCGGCCAAAGGTCATAGATACAAATCTGAACAATAAAAACAGAAGTGTTTTACAGTATAAAGTACAATGATTCACAGATAGCCTAGCTCATCTTCATCAATTATAAAACAGACCAATGGCACTGGATTAGGGCTTTTAAGGTTTACAGACCCTGAAAAAATCACCACTTTCTAACCATACGAAATGCATAAAATTACACACACTTGTAAATACACTTCACATAAGTTGATTCACCGTGCCGGATTTCAAGATAATGCTTCAAAAAGAAAATAATTTACAAATATTATTTTACTATATATTCATATGCAAGGGAGATAATTTTGAAAATTTTTGTCAAATATTTCCATTATTATGCATTATTTCAAAATTCTAAACCATACAAAATACTTATGTTTGTATTTGGAATGGAAATGTAACACAGTTTAGGAATTATTTGCGCTTTTCAAATTTGGCCTCTGGCTCCTTGGTGCTTTTGAGGGGTTGAATACCTTAAAACATTCCCTTATCTGTCCCTTGTTTTGATGCCTCTAGTAGAAATAGTTTGAGAGAAAATTGAAAGAAAAGAAAAAAAAAATCACAGAATGGACAATGTCAAATCTTTTAATATTTTCTATGCCGTACAATACACACTTTCTACTTTTGGCATCAATCAATATGTCGTTTGCAACTCATATAATTTTGAGCAGTCTGAAACTGGACAATTTTTGAAAGAGTTAAAACAGCTAGGGTAAAGGCACCAATATACACAAAATGTATGTTAATAATTTCTGAGAAGTTGCATTACAAATTGCTGATTTCAGTGTTTAGTATATTTTATTTAGTGACATTCCCAAATTAGTCAAAAGATATACCGTAATTACAAAGCCACATACATACTGGTTCAGTTTTGATGTTGCCTAGCTCCTTGATCACGGACTGTATGTTACATACATGGGGAATCAGCCTGTCAAGATATCTCCAAAACATCTTCAACCATCAGATATTTTTGATACTGAGCTCATTAATCATAGCCTTCTAGTTATGACCATGTAAAAATAAGTGAATTTCAGAGAAAATGATTCTTCCTTCCATCTGATAATATGTCATTTGCAATGTGGATTGTCACATCTTTGGTGCATTTAAGAAATGATTAGAATAGGGAACAATAATGATTGACATAATTTTCAGACAAACGATAGCATTTTGGTAGGTGTTGTTATAAAATCTCGTAACTACGGCTTGATTCAAGCCGTAGTTACGAGATGTTATAACAACACTGATGATTTCTAAACATGTAACAGTAAAACAAGTCTATTTTCAGAACAAAATTCATATCTATTTGATTAAGAGATCTGTAAAATAAAAAAAGATGTTTTCTTTGTGTATATTTCAGGAAATCTGATGGAAGTACATTGTAGATCTAGATGTAGTTTGTACCTCTTCAACAAGTAATAGTAAGTACTTTATCCTCATCTTTTTATGCATCCGTATTGAAAGATCGGGGTATACCGTAATTATTCTAATAAACGCCCGGGCGTTTATTAGAAACATGGTCGATGGGAAAGTATGGGGCGGCGTTTATTTAGAGACGTTCTAATTTTGTTAGTCAAAATTTGCGAACAAAATTTGCGAATCAAATGTCAATTCATTGACTCGAAGTTCACTAAGTTAGATTTGGCAAAGTTTTGTTATAAGGACTGCAAAATTTGATTTTACTACAAAAATCCTTCCATGCAAACATATTAAGGGCTAGACATTCTCTTTTTCATTGGTTTTGGAAATGATCTTCGTTTATGACTTATATTATTTCAATCTGTAATCGGGGGATGGGTGTTTATTAGAATCACCCTTTTTTGCTAAAATTAAGCTTGAAATAAGCAGATTTTCAGTCCAGATTTGGGGGATGGGCGTTTATTAGAATATGGGCGTTTATTAGAATAATTACGGTAATTGTTTTACTTGTTTCTGTCTGTACGTCTGTCTACCTGCCTGAACGTTGGTCTGTCATTCCAATAACTAGTGAACGTGAAAACTTAACATTGGCCTTTTCTTCAAAATTAGCCATTTCAGGGAGAGCAGTGTTTTGATATTTCAGTCTTTATCCCATTAATACACAGTGACGCTTTTTGGACCCCTTCAAGAAATATGTTATGGAAAGCATAATTTCTTCATTTCCCACAATATTTACTACCCAAAAAAGGCTAAAAATGTAAAATTTCCTTCACTTGAAATTGTCGTATGCAACTTCTTTGAATTTGGAACAGTCCTAAATTGTGCCGTCTGGTAATGGATCATCAAGCCATTACATCCAGTCAAATTGTTATCATCCCATGTAAAAAAGGAAAATAGCAAAACTGATTGAGTTGTTCATATCTTTACAAAAATGTGAATATTTCATGAACTTGTCAATCAATTCAAAGATACTGCTTTCTTGCCAACAATTGTTAACCCCAATAGTTGAATTAAACAATTTTTAACCCCTATAGTTTGATTATACATGTATCTGAACTTACCGTACTCTGAAAAGCTACTGTATTCTTTTCTTCCCAAGATTATATTTAAAATTCTCATGTACAATACCATACTGAAAGCCCACCATTATGTTTCTTTACTCAATCATTTTGAATGCTCTTTTCTCTTGAATTTCCAGAAAGTCTAAATCAATCATTAAGGAGTATCGCATGTCATTGCACAATGAGAATTCAATACTAACAGATAACGCGTTGGTAATAGAATAATTATCCCTTTCCCAAACAAGACCTTTTTTTGACATCCCCAAGAGAATAAATAGGCTTTGGAAAACATTTAGACAAAAGAAGAAAGTGCTGATGATCAGCACTTCTTTTGCTTCAATATTTTCTGAGCTATATTGTACACAAATCCAATCTAAATCAACATCCATTTGTCGTCTGAAGCAGCTTTCAAATTGGACAACCCTAATATTTTGTTGGTTTGGAAAGAAATAACAGGGGGTTGGCCTTCTTGTCTAATTCAACAGTCGAAGAATTCATCTTAATTAACAAAATTAATGGGTGGGGAATTTAATACTGCCAGTTCTTTAAAGTGGATTTAGAATGCCTCAAGTTGAGGTAATGATTTTCTTGTAATTTAAAACAATTGGGAAATGATACCTCTAAGAATATTTTTAGCAATTGGGAATTGATACATCTAAGAAAATGTTTGAGCAATTTGGATATGAAATGTCAAAGAATATTTTTAGCAATTGGGAAATGATACATCTAAGATATTTTTTGCAATGGGAAATGATGCCTCAAAGAATATTTTCAGCAATTTGGAAATGATACACCTAAGAATATTGTTTAGCTATTTGGAATTGATACATCAAGGAATATGTTTTAGCAATTTGGAAATGATATATATAAGAACAATTTTTAGGAATTAGGAATTGATACACCAAGAATATTTTTAGCAATTGGGATTTGATACATCGTAGAATATTTTTTAGCAATATGGAATTGACACATCTAAGAATAGTTTTAGCATTTGGGAACTGATACATTTAAGAATATTTTCAGCAATTGGGAATTGATAGATCTAAGAATACTTTTTAGCAATTGGGAATTGATATATCTAAAAAAAAAATTTAGCAATTGGGAATTGATACATCTAAGAATATTTTTAACAAAAATTACCTTCATAAAATTTCAGCTTGTATGTTTTAAATCTTTCCCACTTTAGCCCTGATCTTGACATACCTAATCAACAAAGATTTGAAAACCATTGAGTGAAAAGGTGAAAATACTGACTACCACCATTTTCTTCATTTCTTTCAAAGTTTCCTATGTTAAAGTGTACTGTAACATCGTCTGTTTACAACTTTGTTCTTCTGCAATTTTTCAAAATTTTAACCAATCTGAAATGACAGTGGAAAGATTTAAAGAAAAACATAACCTATATTTGCGGAAGATGTTATGCCCCCTAAGCTTTGTTGTCTGTGCCTGTACGTGTCTGTTTGTCTATATTAAACATTTCTTCTATGCACAACTGCTCCTACAGATTGAATAGGAATTTGATCAAACTAATTTGCCACATTGAATCTCCATGCTGTTTTAATTTTGCATGCTATTTTCCAAATTCAGATTACTCCTGTCATTCTTAAATCATCTCTCCTTGAATTGAAAAACTGACCAATTTCACTGACGAGCCCCTCTGGATGTGTAACATGCTCTGTGAAGTTGTTGCCAATTGCATTCTGCACCTGACTCTTGGTTATCAAAACCTTGATTGGTTGTCAGAAAGGGTAAGAACAATGTTTCATTTACTCTAGAGATATAATTAAACTTAATTAAGATGTCTTTGTCTTTTTTTTCTCACACAGCGGTGCAAGTGATCCAACAAAATAAATGGATATTTTGGCAACAGAGTCTTTAGAGTGTCATAGATCACAAGTTTTAATGTTAGGTCGTGGTATTATGGTGACATTAAGCACAATTTGAAACTTTGAATTAAGCAATAGCTCATTTTGAATTAAAACATCAAGAACTCCGTAACAGTTTGAAATAGGACATCCGTAACAGTTTGAAATAGGACATGAATGATGACCTTGTCGTTATTACCATACCCACATACTAAATATGAGCCATATAACATATAATCCATTACTTGAGAATTTTAAGACACAATTTTTGACTCATCCAAATTCAAAGACGGTGCAGATGACAATTTCAAGTGATTGGAATTTGACATTTTTTGGTCTTTTGGGATAGAAAACATTGTGGGAAATGAAGAAATTGCTTGTGATAAGCAATTTCTTCATTTTCCACAATGTTTTCCAAAGCTTTTTTCTTCTAGTGTGTCAAACAGCGTCAATGTGTGTTAATGGGTTAACAACATGAGAAATTTTCGGTAACATTTACATGTTTAAAGTTTGGCTGCACACACTGCACCCATGGTGACAAACAGAATAACAGATAGACTGACAGGAACACATAAAACACAAATGCCCTGATTTTTAGATACATTTTAACTCTTGGCAAAAAAATGCTGTTTGAAACAAGAGCTGTCACTGTAAGATGACAATGCCCCCGACACCGCTTTGATTTTAAATTATGGCCAATCTATGTTCAAGGTCAAGGTCATCCAGGGGTCAAGGTCACCAAAGTATGTGCCTACAGAAAGGTAATGTACCAAGGAATGTTGTGGTAAAGTATGAAGCGAATATGTTAAGTAATAAGGAAGTTATGGCCAAGTTTTTGGACGAAATGACGGACGGACGGACAGACGAACAGACGGACGGACGGACGGACAAGTCAAATTTATGATGCCTCCCTATCGGGGGCATAAAAATTCCTCAACATATTTTGAGCCACATTGTCCTCTTGTGTGATGAAATTTCCTCGACTGCCGCAGGGAAAGTTTTAAATCTTGTTTCTCCAAATTGTCTAATTTTAAAGCCCTCATAAAGTAAAACAAGAGTAATGTATTGGCACAGAAAAAACTAAACCCTCCTCTTGCTTGTACATGTACCAACATATGCTGATCCACAGGAAAAAAAATGTGAAAGCTTACTACATTATTCTTTGCTCAGTATAACTGTTCTAATTCAAAGGTAAAAATATTAACTTGAGTTGAAAAAGACATGCGTCCACAGCACATTAAATTGCTGGCTGTACAAAATGTGTTACATGACACAATTCAAAGACATATTAGATTCAGCAGAAAAATAGCCTGAATTCCTCAATGTAGAGTGATGTGACACCGGCATGGAAATTCTGACAGGCAAAAGAATAATGGTAACCATAAATTGGAAAACAAGGCAGGCGATTTAGCTAAAGTATTGACTAAGAATGAAATAAAAAATCATTATGTCACTCATTCTACAATTACATGTGATAGAAGGCAGAGACTTTATGTCGTTCCGGGGAGTCTCGGAATAAATAACCACAATTCGATGAATAGCAACAATTTTGGATACCGTTTCTCATGCTTTGTCCTTAATAGTGGTTTAGGTTCAAGCAATCTTATAGCCTTGGCGTCTTTCTGAGCGGCCTGAATCAAAGCTAGATCAACTTTGTATTTAACCCTTTCCCAAACAAGGCCTGCTTTTGACGTCCCTGATAGAAAAGGCTTGGGAAAACATTGAGACAAAAGAAGAAACTGCTGATAACCAGAAGTTTCTCCTTTTGTCTCAAAATTTTCTGTGTTATAGTATACACAAATTCTATCTTAAACAGTGTCCATTTGTCGCCTACAGCAGCTTTTGAAATGGAAATTTTGAAAATTTGCCGTTTGGGAAAGGGTTAAGGTAGAATACCTGTAATGCGGCCATTTTGAGATTCATAAAACATCATATTTTTCCGAGAGTCGTCGTTACGTATTAGAACCTATTCAGACGCTGGAAAGTTCCAAGCCAAATGTTTTGACTTCGCTCGAATAATTCTGACGTCGCATACTACCTTAGACTACCTTAACAATTTCTACTATTTTGGTGTCACATCAGAGAGAAATTTTGACAATATTGAGAGTAACAATTACCAGCATTTTCTCTTTGGTGACCCCATCTATTAAAGTTTGGTAATTAACACCATTTATGTTCTGTTATGCCTGGTGCCATTATGTCAGGGTGAGTTCCTGGATTTGGTAATGCAGACTTTAAACCCTTTCCCAAAGTCACAAATTCAGACTTTTACACTTACTAAGCTGCTGAAGGCCACAAAATGGGTGTTGATAAAATAAGAATTTATGCACAATACAGCATAGAAAATATTGAGACAAAAGGAGAAAATGCTGATTATCAGCATTTTCTCCTTTTGCCTCAATGTTTTCTCAATGTTTTTCTTAAGAACTGTTAAAAATTAAAAAGAAGTCATTGTGTGGGAAAGGGTTAAACCTGTCACAATTCACTCTGTCTATTTCCTCTTTTAAAGACAGTTGAGTGTTTTGAGCTTTGTATAATTACAGCTAGTTTTTGAGACAATAGCAAATTAAGAATTTTGTCAGCATTTTGGACATTGAAAGATCCAAATATGCTCCGTTTTTAAGTTCGTTCTGAAACAAGATAAAATTTTCATTTTCATGTCTTTGAGAAAATATTGAAGAAGAGAAGAAAACATTGATGACTGCCATTTACTCCAGTTGCCTCCACAATTGACCTCTTTCAATTATCGTTTTAGTGCGTACCTATGAGCCGCTTCCGGTGGCAAACAATGGGTTTATTGGAAATTAATATTGTATACACACAGACACGGTTCCATGCAATCAGTTACTAGAAATAGCAGCACATCAGCCGGTTTCTTTATGCAAGACCCAGGCTCTGACCCAATTCCAAGAAAAGCATCCCATATGCAATGGCAACGAACTGTGATTGGCCATTGTCAAAGGACGACTTCCGGTGGCTGTTGTGTGGGGGGTCTTAGTGGAAATAAGCTAATTAATGCTATGTACATAGCTCCAAAATAGTGCTTAGCTTAATAAGCTTTTGGTTCCAATAGTAATGAATTCTGTGCCAAAAATAGACTGTGTTTAAAATTATGTTTTGATAAACCGCCGTGATATATGAATTCACATATTGTCCAGCAAGATTAACCCGAGACATCTGCATATGTAATGACCCCACTTCGGCAATGTTTTGTTAAGGCACTCAACTAACGGACTTTGCACACGAAAATTAAGTTGTCCCGGGTTAATTTGGGTGGACAATAACTACTGCTTGCTTCAACCGGCAGTTTTGAGATTTTATAACAACACCAACGAAAAACTATTGTTTGATTGAAATAACGTCACAATTAACAGGTTAAAATTGTTCCCTATTTTTGTGAGGGTCATGTGACCATTATTTCCTGTATTTGGTAATACATTAGTTTATAGCTGTCACAATCCACTCTGTATTTTTCCTCTTGTATAATCATTTAGATCTAGATTGTTATAAACTTTGAGCTTTTTGTGTTGTTATGAGGATCACATGACCTTAGATTTCCTGAACTTGCAAGTATATCCGGAATCTACAAATTTACAACTGCCACAATCCTCTTGTTAAAGAGCCCTAACTTGTACAATTATACTATAGTTTTCTAGTTTGGATTTTATCTTTATTTCTGAGCTCTGCAAGATTAGCTATTTTCTGAGTACCAAGTATCATAGAAATTTGTTCAATACATATTTGATCGACCCATTTTAAACAGGTTCTGATAATAAAATTTTATATGTCCTTTTAGAGTTCACAATTTCGTTTCTAAGTATTTTGCCAGAAAGTGCTTAGTTGAGAGTAGGCCTATTTCGTAGACTGAAGAATCCTTCGTCAATTAGAATTAGAATAATTAAGTGGCGTTGAAGGATAGCGTTTAAGAATGAAGTCGAGTAAAACATATTAGCGCTGTATTGTATAAGACATGCTGGTTCTGAACCCTTTCCCAAATTGCAAAGTGTAAGGGTGGTCTAATTGAAAAGTGGTTGCAGACCACAAATGGATGTTAATTGATAAAGACAGGATTTGATAGCAATATAGCATGGAAAATATTGAGGCAAAAGAAGAAAATGCTGATCATCAGCATTTTCTTCTTTTGCCTCAATGTTTTCCCAAGGCTTTTGTAATTAATAGGTATGTTGAATCCCGTTCTTATTAGGGAAAGACTAATTGATATGCAGCTCAGCAACTAGATCTGACACTTGTAAAGGTAAACTTTAATTAAATATTTCACTTCCATTCTATTCTTTGAAGTTCAGTCTTTCAAGAGTTCTTGATTACTGGAAATATCTTCCCTGCGAATCAATGGAAAGAAGAAGGTTTCTGTCATGAAATGCTGCAGGAAAAACATGGAAAGAAGATTTGCAAATGTCAGTCTTCACAATAATTACTTTGCTTATGCCATCTCAAACTGTAGTAAGGAAAAAATAATAGATCATAGAATTTCAAGTTATAATTCCACTAACCCATTCCCTCTCATTGACGCTTTTTGATGCCCCTAAGAAAAGACAAGTTTGGATAAAATTTTCGCAAAATGTTCGTAGTAAAATCTAATCATGCACCTATATTGTCATGGTTTTGACATTTCACAATGAGTAATGATCACAGAGAAAAGGGGACTTTATGAAAAAGCTGTGTATATTGCATTGACTGACTGTGCTGATTGTGGGATTCTTGATAAATTTTAGTCATGCAGCATAATAAAGTGGATTCATTTCCTTTATAGGATTAAAGCCAAATTGAGCTATAAGCATCATAAGCTGCATCTAATAATGTACTGCAAATAATTAATGAAATCTTTATTCAAAATCATCAGCCCCTGTCATCACCTGCATGAGTCTGTTAAAGGGACATTTCATTCCAATTTCAATTTTTTAAAGTATGTCTTGATGCCAAGATTGGTTATTCTAATGAGTATAAATACTATTGGTTTTTTGAAGTTGTTGCCAATAAGCGAGAAACACCCATTTAAAGTTAAGACATAATTGATAAATTGCATATAAATCCGAACTGTTGTCCACAACAATTTGTTCAATTTTAACACAAAAATATAAATTTCTCGTAAACGGCGCAATATTTTGGCTCGAAATTTTCAGAATTTTCATAAGGAAATATGCTCTTTCAGATAAAAATAAAAGTAAAATTTATGACAAAAAATTCTGAAATGTCACTTTAAGATACAGAACAAAAGACTAAACCAATTATCGGATCAATCATTCGAGAAAAAGGAAATTCTGTGAGTGCACCATAATGGTAAAACAACATTATTTCTACAATTTCTGCCAGTGGCAACTGAAGCCGGTAACAATGTAAAAATGGAGAAAAATAACAGGCTTGATTGACTCGCTATTATTGAGAGGAAATGGGACAAGAAGTCTTACCCTTTTCCTAACATTGACACTTTTTGATGGCCCTACGTGATAAAGCTTTTGAAAAATTTGCATCAAGTTTATATAGTCCTTCTAAAAATGAGTCTGCATCTTTTTACTCTACTTTCATCTTTTATTTCTGGTGACATTTATGGGAAACTGCATGGTCCTCCATACAAAGACAAAAACTAGAAATAAGCGCTTTTTTCTTGGCCCTAGATAATGTCATGTACTTCACAACTATTCAAATTCGATCGTTAGATACTGTTGTTCAAATGTCTGAAAAATACCATTCTAGCATATTGCGTCTCTATAAATCTGAGAAAGATACCTTCAGGCCGTTAGAGTTAGGCCTACAGAATTACTGTGATTGTTTAAGGACAAGAATTGACAGTCAAAATCAATGAATATTGTAATATGTCTGGACATTCGGCTCAATAATTCAGGCTTAAGCTAAAACCCTTTCCCAAACAGAAAAAATAGACTGTTCCCGTTTGAATGATTCTAAAGACAACAAAACAGATAATGATAAAGATAGGATTTTTGCATAATTTTATACAGAAAATATTGAAGCAAATGGAGAAAATGCTGATTTAATCAGCATTTTCTCCATTTGCCTCAATGTTTTCTCAAGCCTTTTCTATCAATTGCGCCAAAAGGCATCTCTGTTTGTGAAAGGATTAAGGAAGTAATTTTAATAATGACAGTGACCGGTTCTTAAAGTGGCAACAAGTCCTCTCAATTGGTGTGAAAATTGCCCACTTCACTTGATCGATGAACGCTGAGTCAATCAAGTCGTTATAGCCCTCGTGAAATTCTGATGGACATCTCGGGTTTGTCAAATCTGCTTGCAGCAACCTGATAATATAGTTCTCAAAACAATTTTTAGAAATGTACTTTTGCATCTCTGTCTGTGAAGATTTGTGGTGATCATGAACTCAACATGATTTTCAAATAGATTTTTGCATAATTTTGCACAAATCGCTGCTGTTCTTCGAAAACCTCGTATCTGCAGCTAATGTTTTCCGCTGCAGATACGAGGTTTTCGCAGAAAAGCGACAAAATATTGGTTCACTTTTCTGCCCCTGAATAAAAAATTACCAGTTCAGTCAATTGTCTGTCTTAAATTTCTTCTGTGACCATAATATCAGCTTCTACCAAAAGAGTAATTAATAATTACACTGACATTTAATTTCATGGAATTTTAATCATCACACTTAGAAATTCTTTAGTTAGTTTGTACTGCTATTATATAGGGTTAATTCACGTTTTTGAGGTCGTTAACATTCTCAGAGGCCCAAAAAATGCGTTATCGCCTGAGACCGGAGGTCGAAGGCGATAACCCATTTTGTGGGCCTCTGAGAATGTTATCGACCGAAAAAACGTGAATTGACGCTATTATTGCATAAAATATGAAGAATTTGCAAAGAAATGTAATAAAATAAGACGAATAACTAAAAAACTTTGTGAAAATTTAGCCACATTTACACCGACAGATACCAGAGTTTTCCGGCATTCGACTCGACATATATCGAGTAAGTATGGGCCGTTAGATTTTCATCTGGTAGCTATATAGTCAAGTTTCATCGCATTTTTACTGACATAATCTTCATTTGGGTTGGCGAAATCGTAACAATATTCGACTTAGTTTTCTTTTGGAAACATACTCTGGATATTCTAACGTTCATTTCAGTGCGAGTAATAAATTAAAAGGTCGGAATTTTCGAGGTAGATCTCTGGACCATCTGATTCGTTTCAGACATTCGTTCATTTCAATAAAAAAAAGTTGTAAAGGAAAATTTGCAGTAACTAAAAGAAGAACAAGAAACACACAGGCTTACCACCACGTTTGACCTAGACCACAACCACTCAATTCTAATTTCTATCCTTCCATGTCCACAAAATCCACTTTTAGTTTAAAATCTGTCAGCTGCCCGTTTGTTTACTTTTTGATTCCAAGAATTAAACCTACGTCACTATATTACGTCATCAGATATGGTTACACTGGGAGACCTAGTTTACTATTTATTGGGGTGTAAACTGGAAATGGGGTCTTACAAGAATTTACAACGCGGAAAAGGGAAATGACAAAATTTCGGCTTTATTTTCAATTTTCTGAAGCACTCACAACAAGTCCCCGATCGAGGATATTTGAGTGCAAAACCGGTCCGATATCGCACGTGAATCTGCCGATTAATGCACGATTTCTCTGGACATCCGCCCTGTTTCTGCTCGTTAAACAATGCCAATAACAGACTGAAAACACACATTTTAGGCAATAATATCTGTTAAAATTGTATTTCTGCTAGAGCTATTGCTATTAAACTTTGCACATTTATGGTTCTGTATGATTCTGTGATCATGATAACAGTCTGTAGCTCAAAAACTGATTACTCTGACATTTAATTTTGTGGAATTTTACCCTTTTTGACATTGAATTCTTTCACTTTCTAGCACTTAATAGTTGCGCTTTGTTATCCCCTGACTTGTTTCTAGCACCTTTAAATTTTTACCAGTCAAATTTGTCATTTGGTAAGGGTTAAGTTAACAGGATTAAGGTCATATAGCTCAGGTCATACAGTCCCGCTACTTGTTAATAGGGTGCAGGAAAAGTCCCGTCTCAGGGGACAGAATTATGGTAAGGCGGAATTAAATTTGAAATGCATGACTTGTACCAATACCCTGACAGTGACAGGCTACAAAATCCGAAAATCTTCATTAATGGGATTTTATTAGTCCTTTGGTTTTACTCCGGCTGTTTGCATGTCCTGAGCAATGTCATATTGCTGCAGTTTCGAGGTTTTTGGGAAGCAAATTTTGCAAAATTTCCTTCTCAGTGCAGCCACCTCTCTCTGCACTTTACCATTCTCTGCATACCACACAACATCTTCCGGTCCTCCTCACTTTTAATAGTTCTATCAAAAGCAAAGATTAATGAGGTAACAGTCATTCGAATATTCAATATGTAAGTCTGAAGTTATACATGTAGATATTGAATTTGTGTGACTGAAAATAATCATGTCTCTAAGAGAAGAAAAGACTGATGTAGTAATTTGCTTTATTATGGTTCAAAGATCAGTCCAATGGCCTTCCTTGTAAATGGGTCAGTCAAGTTTACTGAACTATGAAATATATTCAAAGCTATAAATAATTAATTTACACAAACAATAAATATGCATGAAGGTTGTGCTAAAAGTAGATCCAACAACTCCAGCATTGAATCAAAGTATTCAAGGTATTCAAATGGATAATCAAAGTCTGCCTGTCTGTCTGTCCAATAGTGTCAATAGACTTTTTCATTTCTGTGTTCCAACTCAAGAGGCGTTAGATTCAGGACCATGAAACTTTGCACAATAAATTGTTGCCCTTGACCCAAGGAGGTACCCTATTGGTTTGGTCCACTTAGGTCAAAGGTCGATGTCACAAATGAACTTTGTTTAAAAACGTTAGCCATGATGTTTTACCTAGGACCTTTCAACTATACAAAATTGTAGTATTTGAACCATGGAGTGCCCTAATATTAAGGGTCATATGGGTCAAAGGTCAAGGTTACCATGCTATAAATGAAGAAATCTTCTAGTAGAATAGTCAGTCAATTTCACACAGGGATTATTTGGGAAAAGGTTTAATACAAATATTAATAAAATACAAATTTCCCTAATAAGGCAAAAAAAGGAAAAGTATTTCATTAATAAGTTTTATAGCTTTCTGCAAATTAAAGACAGTTCATCAAATGGAAAATGGTTGTAAAAATGTTGTAGAATAGTTTATTATAAAAAATATGGAGGATGTGAAACCCATAAAATCGCCATAAACAACAAAATAACCATGGTAATGAAAGTTTGTCATTTGTTTTTCTGCTTGTATGATCTGCATAAAATCTTCAAAGCTTTGCATATAAAATATCGATGCTTTTCATCAAAAACCTATTAACTGCAGCTTGTTTTAAGCTGCAGTTACAAGGTTTTTGTTGAAAAGTGACTATATAGGAGATTTGACTGCAATTTTGGTCATCAGCAACAGGCAATCACAATGTTAGATTTTTCCCTCTTGTTCAAGTTGTGGACTTCGAATGAACTGAAAATTATGTATTGCCTTTGCGGCCACCTTCACTTTACGTTTGGTATCATGTCAGACTGCTGTACTCCTGGACCCATGTTGGAACCCATGATCCTGTGAAGGCCATTTCCATTGTAATTAAGTGACCCTAATTTGAATTTCTTGCAAGCAACAAACAAAGGCCAACACCACATGATCAAAAAGAGCATAATACTTCATGAAGAAAAGAAAGGAAATGCAGATGATCATTATTTTCTTCTTTTCTCTCAATGTGTTCTCAACCTTTTTTTCTCAGGTTATATAAAACTCAGGTGTTACTTGCAAAAGGGTTAATTAGTATGTTGACAACCTTTAAGGGCCATAACAGTCATGCCCTGTAATTGATTTGTAACATGGAAGAACAAAAATTGTTGAAATGTTCATTATCTCTCAAGTATTTTTCCTCTCATGGCAAAACATAAATCATATCAAAATCAATTAACCCTTTCCCTAACTATGAATGTTACACTGGTCCAAATTCAAAGATGATGCAGACTGCAATTTCAAGTAAATGAAATTTCCCATTTTCGGTCTTTTAGTAGAAAGTACATTTTGGGAAATGAAGAAATTGCTTGTGACAAGCAATTTCTACATTTTCCACAATGTTTTACAATGCCTTTATCTTGTGGTGCGTCAAAAGGTTTCAATGTGTGGTAATGGGTTAACCTTTTTCAAAATGGCAATCGGTCACTAATCTAATTTGAAAGCAGATGGAGACAACAAAATAATTTTGACAAAAATAGAATTCAAATAGAATATTAGCACAGAAAATATTGAAGAAAAAGAAGGAAATGATAATAATCAGAATTTTCTGCTTTTGCCACAATGTTTTCTCAAGCTTTCGTTCGGGATGTCAAAACCAATTGCCCTATTTGGGAAAGGTTTCGACCTTTTCAAGTCAACAAAAGTAGAAGAGGCTGTCGTCACAACTGAAAGCCCACACAGATGACAGAAATCTAATTCATGTGATAAAGAATTCAAATTTTGATTCATCAGACGAGAAATTTTGAGGGAAAAGGAAATAATGTTATTACAGGCAATCTTTCCTACAAACAAGAATTGTATAGGAAAGAGTGAAGGCATAAATCATATCAAAATCAATTAACTCTGTGGAATAGCAGGTAGTTTTTATTCTGCTATAAAACATGGCTGAACGCAGGAAGGAAGAGGAATTCTGGGTACTGGTTCTCGTCAATTCAAAGTTCAGCATAATTGGACCTAAATGACAGTAAATTGTGATGTGGCATGACAAAAAGCTCAAAAGGTCGGCAAGATCAACAAGCATAGACAGTGAATGGGATGGGTAAATGAGTCTTATTTAGAAATTGTACAGGGAAATGCTGAAACAATGATAGCACAGGTCTAGTTTGAAAATATCTAGCTGTAACAGTTAGGACATTTTTAAATGTAACGCGTGTAAGATGATCAAAAGTTGGAATAAAAGCAAAAATTATTAGTTAAAAAGAATCATCTGGCAGAAATTATTACTAAAACAAAGACACAAAAATCAAGGATTGCAAAACATTTTTACAGGCTTAACCGATTCCCACATATTGACGCCTTTCGATGCTTCATAAAATCTATGGAAAACATTGTAGAAAATGAAGAAATTGCTTGTGACAAGCAATTTCTTCATTTCCAACAATGTTTTCTATCCTAACAGATAAACAAATGGAAAATTTTATTCACTTGATATTGTTGTCTGCAACATCTTCGAATTCGGAACAGTGTAACATTTTGCTGTCCAGTAATGGGTTAACAATCGGGCACTCACATAAATCTGTGTCAATAAGCCACCTTTTGGCATGACATCAGTGTCCTCAGGGATGACCAATAAATAACGGACAGTATTCATTAAGTACCCACATCATTATAACATGGAACTGAATCTACCAAGGTCATAAACGAGACATGGGTCCAGCCATGTAGTTTTAATTAACACTGGGTCTGGTGTAGTCTTTTGCAGTGGGGGGAGGGAGGGGGGGGTACAAGGGGGATTAGCATTTGCAAGGTTTTTGATGATGAAAAACAACCATGTAAAGAAATTTTTCAGTCATAATGATAGGACAGAATCTTTTTTAAAAAGCAATATTTGACCTTATGGTATGCATGTTATTCTTTTTAACCCATTCCTAAACATGGCCTAGCTGGTGTTGACATCCCTGTCATAAAAAGCTAGGGAAAATATTGACACAAAAGAAGAAAATGCTGAGAATAATATTGAATGCATTAAGAGCGTATAACATCAACGATAGCAAGTCGACAACATCGAAGCATTTACACAACTTTGAAGCATTTCGCCAGTCCCAGACTTTCTGTTGCCGTAAAGGGTTAATTAAGACCTTGATGCAGTTGGGATGAATCTCTTCCTGGTTCTGGTCAGATAATGACTGCAAGTGTGATATGGTCGTCCAATGATTCATTAGAGAGTCTTTCATTCTGGAAATTTGTCAACACTGTTTGCAGAAACCCATTACATATAATTGGTCGACTTAAAAAAAAAGAAGCCAGTCCAAATTCCTGCTGTTTGGGAAAGGGTTAATTAAGACCTGGATGCAGTTGGGATGAATCTCTTCCTGGTTCTGGTCAGATAATGACTGCGAATGTGATATGGACGTCTAATGATTCATTAGAGACTCTTTCATACTGGAAATTTGTCAACACTGTTTGAAGAAACCCATTACATATCATTGGTCACTTTAAAAAGTTTGAATCAGCCCAAATGTCTGCCGTTTGGGAAAGGGTTAATTAAGACATGGTTGCAGTTGGGATGAATCTCTTCCTGGTTCTGGTCAGATAATGACTGAGAGTGTGATATGGTCGTCTAATGATTCATTAGAGACTCTTTCATACTGGAAATTTGTCAACAATGTTTGGAGAAACCCATTACAAGCAAGCTGCAGTTATGAGGTTTTTGTTGAAATAGGAAGGGACAATATTGTTGGTCATGTTTGAAAATGTTGTAACTATAGCTTTAATAACTTGTAGTTATGGCACTTCATAATGTGACAGATGATAAGCATTGCTTGTATATTTGTTTTGAATATAAGGATGATGACTTTGGGACTATAATACATTCACAATTAAACGAGAATAGTTACTTTTACCTATGTAAAATTAAAGCGAAACAAAGGTAACTATTCTCGTTTAATTTTGAATCGATTATACATTTGGACACATCATATTTTGATAAAAAGACAAATCAGAATTAAGAGCAACAACAAAATAACAACAGCATCATCAACAAAAAACTATTTTTGATCAATCAAAATGACCCTGGAAATGTGCTAAATCATTAGCTGTCTATTGAGTCTTTAAAGACTCTTTCTCACCAAAAATTTGGCAGCACTGTTTGGCGCTACATGAACAGTCTGATTTTTACCTTTCAGTAAAGGGCTGATAATGGGATCATAATCCTATTTCACAGCAAGGCCTAACCCCACCAGAAGTGTGACTATGTGACCACTGCTGTTAGTAATCCAATAACCTGTCAAACATTCACAAATGGCCAGCCTCCACTTGTAAATGCGACATTGACAGAATGTAATCAATATCATTTCTCCTATTCCATCAATGTAACATTATAGGGGAGGTCAGAGAGGCTATGATCAAGTCATCCATCATTCACCAGGATTTTTACAGTCTTACTGGAACCGAGAACTGAAAATTTTATCTGGCATTCTCAGATTTTGTTTATCAGCGACTCAAAATAAACCAATTGCGTTGATATTTCATAAAACCCAGTAATTGCAAGTGTCATTTCATTTTCAATGTTTAGGCCTTCGAGTTCTTTTATATTGTTGACTCTATTTTCTAGCTTTGAATGCATTTGACTTTGATGGCTAAGGTCTGGAAGTCATACATACAACTGCTGTCTCAATAGCGTATATATAGTTGTCATACAATAGTTGTCCCAAAAAACAAAATATTCTATGTAAATATAAATAAGGACCAATAATCTGTTTTTCTCAGCAGTGGTGAAGAATCATCGATGATTGTAGTATCGTATTTGTAGTTCAATGGTAATGAATGAATCCATCAATACACTTGGCCACTGCACTGGAACAATTGTCCCCAGGGAAGCTCATTAAACTTATATTTGCATGCAGATTTCTTATGATGTATCCCTTTCCCATGCCAAACTGATTTTGACAACCCTTAGACAAAATACTTAGAAAACTTTTATAACAATCATATTATCTTTGAACAAGCACTGGCATTTCATTGGTTCAATCATTTTATTCTATGATGACCAAATGAATCCTCAGGCACCAATAAAGTGGGGGGGGGGATTTCCAATTCTGCAAAAATGATGTCATAGTGATGTAATATCTTTTTCTGTATGTTGGCTTGAATTGGCAGGACTCGGCCATCTAACCAATCTTGGTTTTCATTGGCAACAAATTGTTTATAGAGAGAACATATTTAATTTGGCAGTTTGCTCAATTTTTTCCTGCATTTGATTCTTAGTTTTTAGCTCACCTGAGCAACATGCTCTAGGTGAGCTTTTGTGATCACCCTGTGTCTGGCGTGCGTCGTGCGTCGGTCGTCCGAAGTCGTCAACAATTGCTTTTTTTAAAAACATCTTCTTCTCCTTAACCACTGGGCCAATCCTGACCAAACTTGGCAGAAATGTTCCTTGGGTGGCCCCTTTCAAAACTTGTTCGTGAATTTTTGATTCGTCAAAAAATGTGGGCGTGGCAGGGCGGGGCTTATCAGACTTAAAGAAATTATTAGATAATTCTTAAAAAAAATCTTCTCCTCCTCAACCATTGGGCCAATTCTTTCCAAACTTGGCAGAAATGTTCCTTGTGTAACCCTTTTCAGAACTTGTTCGTGAATTTTTGATTTATCAAAATTTGTGGGCGTGGCAGAGCGGGGCTTATCAGACTTAAAGAAATCTTTAGGTAATTCTTCAAAAATCTTCTCCTCCTCAACCACTGGGCCATTCTTTCCAAACTTGGCAGAAATGTTCCTAGGGTGACTCTTTTCAAAATTTGTTCGTGAATTTTTGATTCGTCAAAAATTGTGGGCGTGGCAGGGCGGGGCTTATCGGGCTTAGAGAAATCATGTGAAAAATCTTTAAAAATCAATTATCAGGCCAATTTGAATCAAGCTTGGCAGAAATGTCCCTTGAGTGAATGTTTTCAACACATGCTCATGAATTTTTGATTGGGTGAAAATTGTGGGCGGGCCAGGGCGGGGCTTATCAGACTTCGAGAAACCGTAAGATAATTATTAAAAAATCTTCTTCTCCTTAATCATTGGGCTAATTCTTACCAAACTTGAAAGGAATGTTCCTTGGGTGACCCTTTTCAGAACTTGTTCGTGAATTTTTGATTTGTCAAAAATTGTGGGCGTGACAGGGCGGGGCTTATCAGACTAAAAGAAATCTTTAGGTAATTCTTCAAAAATCTTCTCCTCCTCAACCACTGGGCCAATTCTTTCCAAACTTGGCAGAAATGTTCCTAGGGTGACCCTTTGCTCAAGGTGAGCTTTTGTGATCACCCTGTGTCCGTCGTGCGTCGGTTGTCGGAAGTCGTCAACAATTGCTTTTTAGCTCACCTGAGCTCAACGAGCTCAAGGGGAGCTCTTAGGGTCAGTCACTATCCAGCGTCCGTCGTCCGTTGTGCGTTGTGCGTCGTGCGTCGTCAACAATTTCTTTAAACATCTTCTCCTCCTCAACCACTGGGTCAATTCTTTCCAAACTTCGCAGAAATGTTCTTTGGGTGACCCTTTTCAAAACTTGTTCGTGAATTTTTGATTCGTCAAAAATTGTGGGCGTGGCAGGGCGGGGCTTATCAGACTTAATGAAATCATTAGGGAATTCTTCAAAAATCTTCTCCTCCTCAACCACTAGGCCAATTATTTCCAAACTTGGCAGAAATGTTCCTTGAGTGACCCTTTTCAAAACTTGTTCGTGAATTTTTGATTCGTCAAAAATTGTGGGCGTGGCAGGGCGGGTGTTATCGAACTTAGAGAAATCATGTGAAAAATCTTTAAAAATCAATTATCAAGCCAATTTGAATCAAGCTTGGCAGAAATGTCCCTTGAGTGACTGTTTTCAACACATGCTCATGAATTTTTGATTCGGTGAAAATTGTGGGCGGGCCAGGGCGGGGCTTATCAGACTTCGAGAAATCGTAAGATAGTTATTCAAAAATCTTCTTCTCCTTAACCATTGGGCTGATTCTTACCAAACTTGAAAGGAATGTTTATTAGGTGACCATTTTTAAAACTTGTTCGTGAATTTTTGATTTGTCAAAAATTGTGGGCGTGGCAGGGCGGGGCTTATCAGACTAAAAGAAATCTTTAGGTAATTCTTCAAAAGTCTTCTCCTCCTCAACCACTCGGCCAATTCTTTCCAAACTTGGCAGATGTGTTTATTTGGTGACCCTTTTCAAAACTTGTTCGTGAATTTTTGATTCGTCAAAAATTGTGGGCGTGGCAGGGCGGGGCTTATCGGAGTTAGAGAAATCATGTGAAAAATCTTTAGAAATCAATTATCAGGCCAATTAGAATCAAGCTTGGCAAAAATGTCCCTTGAGTGACTGTTTTCAACACATGCTCATGAATTTTTGATTCGTCAAAAATTGTGGGCGTGGCAGGGCGGGGCTTATCAGACTTCGAGAAATCGTAAGATAATTATTCAAAAATCTTCTCCTCCCTAACCACTGGGCTAATTATTACCAAACTTGAAAGGAATGTCCCTTGGGTGACCCTTTTCAAAACTTGTTCGTGAATTTTTGATTTGTCAAAAATTGTGGGCGTGGCAGGGCGGGGCTTATCGGACTAGGAGAAATCATGTGAAAAATCAATGGGGGGTATGATCACTTTCTGTGATATTCTAGTTTACAATAATTTAATTTGACATAATACTGACATATATATTTGTTTACAACAAAATTTATATTGTACACAATCAAATACACGAAGAATTCAGGTGAGCGATATCAGTGCCTTTCAGGCACTCTTGTTTTAAAAACATCTTCTTCTCCTTAACCACTGGGCCAATCCTGACCAAACTTGGCAGAAATGTTCCTTGGGTGGCCCCTTTCAAAACCTGTTCGTGAATTTTTGATTCGTCAAAAAATGTGGGCGTGGCAGGGCGGGGCTTATCAGACTTAAAGAAATTATTAGATAATTCTTAAAAAAAATCTTCTCCTCCTCAACCATTGAGCCAATTCTTTCCAAACTTGGCAGAAATGTTTCTTGTGTAACCCTTTTCAAAACTTGTTCGTGAATTTTTGATTTATCAAAATTTGTGGGCGTGGCAGAGCGGGGCTTATCAGATTTAAAGAAATCTTTAGGTAATTCTTCAAAAATCTTCTCCTCCTCAACCACTGGGCCAATTCTTTCCAAACTTGGCAGAAATGTTCCTAGGGTGACTCTTTTCAAAATTTGTTCGTGAATTTTTGATTCGTCAAAAATTGTGGGCGTGGCAGGGCGGGGCTTATCGGGCTTAGAGAAATCATGTGAAAAATCTTTAAAAATCAATTATCAGGCCAATTTGAATCAAGCTTGGCAGAAATGTCCCTTGAGTGAATGTTTTCAACACATGCTCATGAATTTTTGATTGGGTGAAAATTGTGGGCGGGCCAGGGCGGGGCTTATCAGACTTCGAGAAACCGTAAGATAATTATTCAAAAATCTTCTTCTCCTTAATCATTGGGCTAATTCTTACCAAACTTGAAAGGAATGTTCCTTGGGTGACCCTTTTCAGAACTTGTTCGTGAATTTTTGATTTGTCAAAAATTGTGGGCGTGACAGGGCGGGGCTTATCAGACTAAAATAAATCTTTAGGCAATTCTTCAAAAATCTTCTCCTCCTCAACCACTGGGCCAATTCTTTCCAAACTTGGCAGAAATGTTCCTAGGGTGACCCTTTTCAAAATTTGTTCGTTAATTTTTGATTCGTCAAAAATTGTGAGCGTGGCAGGGCGGGGCTTATCGGACTTAGAGAAATCATGTGAAAAATCTTTAAAATTCAATTATCAGGCCAATTTGAACCAAGCTTGGCAGAAATGTCCCTTGAGTGACTGTTTTCAACACATGCTCATGAATTTTTGATTCGTCAAAAATTGTGGGCGTGGCCAGGGCAGGGCTTATCAGACTTGGAGAAATCATAAGATAATTATTCAAAAATCTTCTCCTCCTTAATCACTGGGCTAATTATTACCAAACTTGAAAGGAATGTTCCTTGGGTGATCCTTTTCAAAACTTGTTCGTGAATTTTTCATTTGTCAAAAATTGTTGGCGTGGCAGGGCGGGGCTTATCGGACTAGGAGAAATCATGTGAAAAATCTTAAAAAATCAATTATTCGGCCAATTTGAACCAGAGAATTTTTGATTTATTGAAAAAATGTGGGCATGGCAGGATGGGGCTTGTTGATTTTTAAATAAGTTATGTCCTTTTGTTGAAAATTGGTATTTTTCGCAACATTTACATGTGTTGTTTGGTCTGGGGTTTTTTTGCTCTTTTTCCCAATTGATCAGATCAAATGAAATGTACTTCTCAAAATGTACCAAAACAGTGCTATTTGGGGGTATGATCACTTTCAGTGATATTCTAGTTTACAATAATTTAATGTGACATAATACTGACATATATATTTGATTACAACTAAATTTATACCGGTATTGTACACAATCAAATACACGAAGAACTCAGGTGAGCGATATCAGTGCCTTTCAGGCACTCTTGTTCTAGCTAGTTGTCCAAGGGGTTAATATTACAGCAGCATAATTTATGAGGAGACCAGGGTATCTGATGGAGGATGGGTTTCATGAAATTGTGCACATGCGCACTTGTAAAATATAATTTAAAAAAATTGAAAGGTAAATTTCTGAAATATGGCTTCTGCTATTGACAGATCAATATTTATAGAAAATTGTCAATCATAAAACAAAGAATTAAAGAGAGCAATTTAAACATTATTTAATGGAAGGTTTCAATTAGTATTGATGAATTTTAGATTAAATGGAAAGCATTTACATCATAGGAGGAAAAGTTTAATAGTTTAACCCTTTCCCAAACAACAAAATTTTAGGGTGATCTAATTTGAAATCTGTTACAAACGACAAAATAAGTGTTGACAAAGATAAGATTTGTGTAAAATATTGCACAGAAAATATTGAGGCAAAAGGAGAAACTGCTGGTTATCAGCAGTTTCTTCTTTTGTCTCAATGTTTTCCCAAGCCATTTCTATTAGGGACGTCAAAACCAGGTCTTGTTTGGGAAAGGGTTAACCCATTACCCGATGACAAAACACTAGACTGGTCCAAATTCAATGATGTTGCAGACAACATTTTCAAGTGAATGAAAGTACGTTTTTCGGTATTTGATGGCTAGAGAATATTTAGGGAAATGCAGAATTTGCTTGTCACACTCAGCTTCTAATCTGTTCAAATCTTTCCTTTACAAAACCTCAACAATGTAATATTAATAAGAAGTATTTATAAGAAGTGACATTTACATGTGACATGACACAATTTTCTGATTAACCCATTACTGCATAATGACACCTTTAATTTGACTCCCTCGCATGAAAAGGCTTGGGAAAACGTTGTGGAAATTGAAGAATTTGTTTGTGACAAGCAATTTCTTAATATTCCACATTGTTTTCTACCCCAAAATTGAAATATTTTTAAAATTTCATCAGCTTGAAATTGTCGTCTGCAACACCTTTCAAATTGGAACTGTTCAAAATTTTGCCGTTTGGGAAAGGGTTACACTGAAGGCACTTTTGTTGTAAGAGGAAAAGCCTTTTAAAGTCTATTGTTACACAGGATGTTTACATAAAAAACTCAATTTAAAAGTCTCCTAGAACTATTTCCAAGACAAACACAGTTTGATGGGATCAGATCAATGTAATAGTTAACCCTTTAACAAAATTATGAATTGAGAAATAGACTTGTCTTAATTCAAAGGTGTAAATTAAAGGTTTTTATTAGCGTGCACTGTGAAATTGCAGGGGTGCGTACTATAGACCCAGAAATACAAATTTTGCAGTCTCATAGGTCAAATGACAACCATTTTGAAAATAAAGTTTCATGAGCTAAACTCACCCAGAGTGAAACTGTTTATGAACAATACCAAGAAAAACAAATTGTCAATTCATGAACCCTTCAGACCATGAACTGTTCATGCTCATGAAACTTTTTTTTGTGCACTTAAGAGGCAATTAAGAACAAATAGAGGCAATTGGGGTTGAAATACTGGCCAGCAACATTTTCTTATAAAATTGTCTCAATACCTTGTCAATAGCAATTTCCTATAATTGTCAAAAACATTTACAACAAAGCCTTTATTTTCATGGGGCGCCAACAGTGTGATTATGTGGGAATGGGTTACACATTAAAGGATTTTTGCAGGCCAAAATGACATAATGTAGCATCCATCCTGTTTAAATTGCAGCATTAAATGGCAGCATTAGACTTAATTAAATTGTCTTCATTTAACCCTTTCCCAAACAAGACCTGGTTTTGACGTCCCTAATAGAAAAGGCTTGGGAAAACATTGAAACAAAAGAAGAAACTGCTGATAACCAGCAGTTTCTCCTTTTGTCTCAATATTTTCTGTGCCATATTTTACACAAATACTACCTTTGATAACATTCATTTTGACATTTTTGGCAGTTTTTGAAGTGGATCACCCGTAAATTTTGTTGTATGGGAAAGGGTTAAATTGTCTTCATTTAAATGCATGACACTCTTTCTGTTATAATTACCCATCACAAATTTCTCTCATTGGGAAAACAACATTCCTGCAGGCTTAAATTTTAAAACTTTAACTATTTCCCGAACATTGGGATATAAAAGGATCCATACAAAAAAGGCAAACATTTTGTTAATGTTATTACAAAGGCAAGCATTTTATTAAAATAGAAACCTTAAGGAAAAGAAAGAAAATGCACGAAGTCATCAATTTCTTCTTTTCCCTCGAGGTTTTCTTAACAAAAACCCATTTGTGTTGTCAAAACTTTTAGTTGCATAGAAAAAGGTTAATATAGTTTATAATTAAGCTTCTAGCAAATGCTAGTTTGATAGACTTGTCTAAAATAAATGCTGCAGACAAAGGAAAAGAAAACAGAAAAAATGTAAATGACATGATTACTATGGGAGACTAAATATGGTTGGAAAATAAAACAAATCTTTAAAGGAGTTCATTTCTATTAATTACAGTTTATGTTATTGCAGTGATCAAAATGATTCAATACTAGTTGAATTCTGTAATATACAGAACTTCCTCTGCGAAAAAAGTTCAAGAACACATTTAAGTTCTAGAACTGTTCTAGAATGTTCTGGAAGGTTAAGTGGCAGTTCTAGATCAGTTCAGAACTGATTTCTATAATATAAGGGACATCAAAACCAAGTCTTGTTTGGGAAAAGGTTATTTTGGACTGTACAGTTGGGTCATTGATTTCTTAGTGACCATTTCATAAATGATTCATCAGCTTTGATGTCCAGGAAAAATTAAGAAAACATTGAAAGAAAGGAAAAAATGCACTGGGATCTTTTCATGCATGTTGACAGCTGGAGTAGAGTTGAAGAAAAGATGCACTGCAGTCAATAAATGACAATAATATTATCAATAGAGCTTAGGACAGTGCACAGTAAGGGTCATTGATTTCTAGTAACACTCTCGAATCATTCCTGGTTTTGATGTCTATGATAGAAAAAAGGCAAATATTGAGATAAAAGAAGAAAATGCACTTAGATCTTTTCACACATTGACAGCTGGAGTGAAGTTGGATAAAAGATGAACTCGGGAACAGCTCAGGACTTAATTGGCATAGTTGGTCATTGATATAACCTCTTACCGAAAGTATTTCTGGTTTTGACTTTTGGTTAGCAGCATTTTCATTTTTCTCTAATTTTTCCTCTTTCCAAAGATTAAGTCACAGATAAATGATTTATACAGAATCTAGCACAGAAAATGTTGGTTATCAACATTTTCTTCTTTTGCCTACATATTTTCCAAAGCTCTAACATTACGATGCACCAAAAGGCACCTTTGATCTGTAGAGGATTTTACAGAAAAATATTGAAGAAAAAGATTAACCATCAAGTATTTCAATAAATAACAATAATATTATCAATAGCCTTGCTCCGGACGACCGGTTGGTCATTGATTTCCATTACCCAGTCTAAATGTCTAGGAGTAAATAAAAAATTCATAGCTCGTCTTTGATAGCTCAATTAGCCAATAGCGATAAACTGTGACGGTGATCAAGTTGGACGTGATACTCGATGTTATGACAATTGTGGGAGAAAAGAGATATTTTTGGTGAAAAAAGTTTTGTGGAAAAAGATATACATGTAGATCTATTTTTTGGTTAAATAAAGAGCAAATTTGTGTTTCCAACTGGTTTATTAGCTCACCTGAGCACAAAGTGCTCAAGGTGAGCTATTGTGGTCGCTCACCGTCCGTCGTCCATCCGTCCGTCCGTCTGTCCGTCCGTCCGTCCGTCCACAATTTCTTTAAACATCTTCTCCTCCTATACCATCGGGCCAATTTTTACCAAACTTGGCAGGAATGTTCCTTGAGCAACCCTTCTCAAAACTTGTTCGCAGATTTTTGATTGGCCAAAAAATGTGGGCGTGGCAGGGCGGGGCTTATAAATCTTAAGAAAATTCTTTAAAAATCAACCATTGGGCCAATTTGAACCAAACTTGGCAGGAATGTTCTTTTAGTGACTCTTTTGAAAATTTGTTCACAAATTTTAAGATTTGTCAAAAAATGTGGGTGTGGCAGGGTCAGACTTCCAGAAATCCTACGAAAATTCTTAAAAAATCAACCAGGTATAATATGGTTAGTAGGAGTCAAAACCTCATAACTACAGCTCGACAAAGCTGGAGTTACAAGGTTTTGATCCCCCACTGGGGATAGGTCTAATCCCCATAATATCAACAAAGACGAGAAATGTTTACTTTTATGTTTACACTAGACAGGCCAGAATGGGGAGCTGCAGGTTAAAAGGGGTTAATACAATTCTATTTGTTATTTAAACTATCCTTTGTTGTTGGTACTCATTTAAATAGTTTTGGTTAGATCATTCAAATGAATACCCTCATCACAGGGTTTGATAAACATTGAAAGATATTTTACAATTAGGAAAGCCCTTAACCTCTCCTATTTGATTAAACCCTTTCCTGAAAATGCCTGGTTTGACATCCCTAAATAATTAGAAAAGGCTTGGGAAGATATTGAGTCAAATGAAGAAAAGGCTGATAATCAGTAATTTTCTCCCTTTGTCTCAATATTTTATCTGCTTTATTGTGCATGAATCCTTTCTTTATCCATATCAATTTTATGTTCTTTTTTTAACCCTTTCCCAAACGACAAAAGTTTAATTTTTCCAATTAGAAATCCACTGCAGACGTCAAAATGAAAGTCAACAAAGACAGGATTTGTGTAAAATGTAGCACATAAAATATTGAGACAAAAGAAGAGTCTGCTGGTTATAAGCAGTTTCTTCTTTTGTCTTTCCCAAGCATTTTCTATTAGGGACGTCAAAACCAGGTCTTGTTTTGGAAAGGGTTAATTGGAACAGTCTATTCCTTTTCAGTTTGGGAAGGGATTAAGCAGGTTTTGGCTCACTTATTGAAAATGCTGGGAAAATGTTATAGCAAAAGGAGAAAATGCTGATAGCCTTATGATATTTGCATCTTTTGCCTCATCATTTTCTGGCCACTTTTGTACACGAATGCAGTCTTGCTCAACATTATGTTTTGTTAGTTACAGCAGATTTTAATTCTACTGCTCTGATGTTATGCTGTTAGGAAAAGATTTAATCTGAATCAAATTGTAACTGCTCAGTGAATAGTTTCTCTATGTTGTGCACGGTGGGGATTGTGCATGATGGGAAGGATAACGACTACCGACAATAGGGAACGATTTTATCAAGTAAACAGTGACGTAATTTCGGACAAATGAATAGTATTTCGTTGGTGTTGTTATAAAATCTCGTAACTACGGCTTGAATCAAACCGTAGTTACGAGATGTTATACCAACACCGACGGTTTATCAAAACATAACGGTAAACTCAGTCTATTTTTTGCACAAAATTTGATGCCAACTCGCCTCGCTTCAGGTAAGACATTTTGCAATAACTCTGTTATTTCTGTATCAATTTTCAAGCGGTTTGCTGCATGTACCCCGCCTTATCGAGCTCTTTCATCGGATGTATGACATATTAGATAACTCATGATACTTTTTCCGAAATATTGTCCCAACCGACCAGAAAGCGAAATGGTAACGACTACGGCCAAATTAACCACGCTTCAGGTAAGAATTTGTGCAATAACTTTCTTATTTCTTCGTCAATTTTCATGCGGTTTGTTGCATGTACTCCGTCTTACTGAGCCCTTTTCTCAGATGTATTATTTATCTGGAACTTCCCTGTACTTTTCTCAAAAACCGATCCCAACCGACTAGAAAAAGGGCCTGAATTTTTTGTCGTTTTTCTGGTCGGTTGGGATCAATTTTTGGACAAAGTACAAAGATTCTACGAACAAGTCATATATCCGAGGAAAGAACTTACTAATGCGGGGTACATGCAACAAACCGCTTGAAAATTGGAGCAGAAATAAGAAAATTATTGCACAATTTCTTACCTGAAGCGAAGCAAATTTTGTCCGTATACTCAATATTTGTTATCCATCCCATCATGCACAATCCCCTCCGTGTTGTGGGTTGACTGGGTTCCATATAAATATGATAAAGAGGGCAGTGTTTGACAATCTTTTCTCAAATTATAAGACAATCTTTTCTCAAATAATTATCCCTATGCTGTAGCTTCTGATCAGAACAGAAAGTCCTTAGTTATATGCCTTTTCAATTGACAAAATTACCATTTTTGCTCATGTCACCTATGTTCAGGTGAGCGATATAGGACCATCATGGTCCTCTTGTATTCATAGCTCGTCTTTGATAGCTCAATTAGCCAATAGCGATAAACTGTGATGGTAATCAAGTTGGACGTGATACTCGGTGTTATGACAATTGTAAGGGGAAGAGATTTTTTGGTGAATAAAAGTTTTGTGGGGAAAAAATTCATTGCAAAAAAAATTAATTTTTGTTTCAGTTTATCTATAGGACATTGTCTTTGATATCTCAATTAGCCAATAGCGATAAACTGTGACGGTGATCAAGTTGGACGTGATACTCGGTGCTATGACAATTGGGGGGGGGGGGGGGGGGAACAGATTTTTTTTTGTTAAAAAAAGTTTTGCGGATTTTTTTTTTGTGAAAAAAAAGAGCAAATTTTTGTTTCAAACTAGTTTATCCATAGTTTAATTTGTCTTTAATAATTAGCTCAATTCTGCCAATAGTGTTAAACTGTGACAGTAATCAAGTTGGTAATCAAGTTGGATGTGGTATTCTGTCTTATGACAATTGTTTGGGGAAGAGATTTTTGGGTGAAAAAAAGTTGGGTGTTTTTTTGTTAAAAAAGAGCTGGTACTTAAGGTGTTTCAAACTAGATCATTCATAGATTTGTCTGTCAAAGCTCATTTAGCCAACAGCAAAAGTTCTTGATGTTAATCAAATTGGACACAGGACTTGGTGTTACGTACGAAAATAGTTTTTAGTGAAAAAACTTTAAGGAAAAAGAAGTAATTTGTGTTTCAAATTGGATTTTCCAATATTTGTGAGTCAATAAAAAATCTATAGGTTGTCTTTGATAGCTCAATTAGCCAATAGTGTTAAATGATGACAGTAATGAAAATTCACCAGGGACATGATTATACTGACATCAATATTGTTATGACAGTCAAGACTTTTTTGTGGAAAAAAATATTAATTTGTGGTTAAATTTGCGGTTATTTTGTGATTTTCTGGAGATTATCAAATTTTTGTGACTAAAGAAAAATTGGACTGAAATTTGATTTTGCCAAATTTCATTATTTTAAGTGCTCCAAAATGGAAGCTAAAGAAAGCTTTGGGAAACATTGAGGCAATTTTAAAAGAAGAAATATTAAATGCTTGTTACCAACATTTTCTTCTTTTATCTCGATATTTTCTCTGCTAAAATGTTTGTGTGTAAATAATAGCTTTATTTGCCAATTTTGATAAACTGTCACAGTGATCAAATTGTACATGAAACATTGATAAGATTTTATGGATTTTTGTTTTGTTGTAAAAAGATCTTCATTTGACTGTTTCAAACTGGATTATCAAACAATTGATGACTTAAAAAAGTCAGCGGGAATTAGATTTAAGGATTACAGAGGAAAGGAGTAAAAGAAAAAGAGAAGACATATTATTAACTTGGAAATAATTTTGGTTCAAATTACTAAAGAGAATTTTACAAGACAGTATGTAATTGTTTTAAAAATTATGATAGAAAAAAGACTGATACTTTAGACTAATGAAACTGAGGGATTGATATGGAATTGGAGCAGAAACAAGTAAGGCTAATTTATTAACTCCTTTTGTGCACATCCATTAACCCTTTCCCAAAAGACAAAATTTTGGACTGTTCCAAATTCAAAGATGACAATTTCAAGTGAATGAAATTTAAATTATTTTGGTCTTTTAAGGTAGAAAACATTGTGGGAAATGAAGAAATTGCTTGTCACAAGTAATTTCTTCATTTACCACAATGTTTTCCCAAGCCTTTTCTTGTGAGCGAGTCAAAAGGCGTCACTGTGCAGTAATGGGTTAAGCAGGATTTTTCTATATTTTAGCAACATTCATTTTGTGGTCAGCAGCAGCTTTGAATTTGGAACTGTCTAAAATTGTCACCTGACAGTCGTCCAGTGTTAAAAGTTGATAATTACGGCTATCACCAGAACCAGTGTTCATTATCAAGGCTCCCCAATAAAAGCTCTTAGACCCCAGTATCACTGACGACAATAATTTGGACTTATGTCCAAATTAAAAAATGTTGCAGATGACAATTTCAAATGCATGACATTTAGCATATCTAATGGTTTGAGTTTATTGGGGTTTTACGCCGTTTTCAACTACCATTGTCATATCGCGGCGGCTGGAGCACCTACCCATGGGTTCCTGTTGTTTCTCAAACCAGTACCACCACAACACCCTTACCGAGCCTCCAGCTGCTCGCCCACTTAGGTTAACGATATGAAACCCATTGGTGGGTGACAATTTTGTCAGAAAGGGTATTAGCCGCGGCCGGGTATCGAACCCGGGACCTCTCGAATGAGGGTCAGATGCGCTACCAACTGCGCAGGCCGCGGCCCAGCATATCTAATGGTCTTTCTGTGTAGAAAACTTCGTGGGAAATGAAGAAATTGCTTATAACAAGCAATTTCTTCATTTTCCACAATGTTTTCCGAAGTCTTTATCATGATGATGTCAAAAGATATTCTGCTTTGGGAAAAATCTATCTTTTTATATGCAGTTTCTTTCATTCAGTCTAAAATTCGTTCTCTTCAAGAAAACGTGGTTAAGAGTTGATAATTACGGCTGTCACCAGTACCAGTGTTCATTATCAGGGTTCCCCAATAAAAGCTCTTAAAGATAATTCTTGCCTTTATTACAAAAGGAATTTTCATTAAGCCTCGTGGCTAGGCAACATTCTTTAATACAAAAATTAGGGCTGGTATTTTGATTCATCCAGATGTCATTTGTCAGTGATTTTATTAACCACCCTCTGGAGATTTTGAACTCTTCTCTCTTCCATGGTGGAGATTGTGCATCAGGGGATGGATGACGAATACGGACAAAATAATCTCGATTCTGGTAAGATAATTTGCGATAACTTCCTTATTTGTGGGTCAATCTTCGAAATTGATGCAGAAATAAGAAAATTATTGCACAATTTCTTACCTGAAGTGAGGCAAATTTGTCCGTATTTGTTATCCATCCCATCATGCACTATCTCCACTGTGTCTTCTATGTTCATCTAATAAATGTTCCCTATAGATGACATTTTTTTACCGGTCCAAATATGAAAAATCCTTCATGCAGACAATGAAATTGATGTTCATTACAAAACGTAAGATTTGTATCAAATTTACAACTGAACATACGAGAGTCATCCAATAATAAGTGAGACTGTTGTCATATCTCAAAAACTGTCTGACAGATTTTAATGAAACTTTGCACTTACATGACCCAACATATAAGCTTACGAAAAATTGCACCAAATGTTGTTATGGTATTACATCACCTTTATGACGTTACTTCATGTGACACAAATAATTGTGACGTGGACGCGTCTCATGCAGCTTGCCAGTAGACAAAAATGTGCATGTATAAAAATTGCGTTATTTTAGGGCAATACTAGGATGGGGTATTTCAAATCTAACAAAAAATATTTTGGACAAAGCTAAATGTCATGTACAGCTGTTTTCTGGTGTGTTCCAAAGTTTAAAAACGCAAGGATAAGTGTACAGAAGCAACCGACCTCTGATCGGTAAACAGAAGCGAAAAGTGAAGAAAAATATCCAAAAATGGCGATTTTGGTCTATGCATGTAAATCAGCGCATATAATCTGAAAATTGGTCCTATCTGGTAAAGCAATCAATGTAGAGTATTGTTGTATATTTGAATGGCTGCAGTGTCTTGAGATCGGTCTTTCACAAGAAGCGACAAAAAATGCACGAACGTACAACTTTTGTTCTGCCTGACGTCATAAGGCAGGTAGGGTGACGTCACTTTTGACGCTCTATAAACATCAAAATCTTATGCACATAAGTCCGCCAGACTTTAATCATTGTTCTAAATGAAAAGAGTCATTGCGACGTGTGCGTTTTGAGGATTTCAATGCATTGGAAGTAGATGTGGTCAGTCTGATGTGGTGCATAAACTTTGGTTGCCTAGCAACCGAAATTAGAAGACTTTCCTCCTGATTGAATCCTGTCATTAAAAAGGGAAGATCTTATAATGAAGGAATTTAGGGACTTTGAAAGCATATAAGTCAAGATATTTCTGCAATAGGAACAGTCTCACTATTTATTGGATGACCCACGTAGTTGAGGCAAAAGAAGATGATGCACAAATTTTTCCAAGCGTATTCTATAAAGACTCTCTACTGATCTTGTTTGGGAAAGGGTAAAACCATTCACAGAGAACAGAAATGATAAAAAAATTATGCAATTTATGCTTTATCATAATTCTGATATTCAATTAAGATGATGAAATTTTAATGGTAATAAAATTTCTGATTATTAAAATATCGTAAATTTTGTAAATTGTTAAAAGTTCCCCGCCTGTGATCTGCACCTTGAACACAGATTTTATTTAGCAGTTAAAATTGAGATGAGTCTTAACGAAGACCCGATAGCTCAGTCGGTAAGGTCAGAGTCTTGTAAAACCAGGAAATCATTGTTAGGTGCATTTTAATGTAATGACATGTCTTTGTTCTTCTATGATTAAAACATAATACCAAATGTAGCTGATGGCAGTTTTATGCCAGATTAACAATTCTATGAGCTAGTTATGGGATTTTGGTCCCCTTATTAACTCCTTTCTGTCATAAATGGGCTCCCCTGTGATGATCCCTCATGATGTATTGACATGATTTTGCAAAAATCCCTGGAAAAATAATTCCCCTGCGAAATGAAGAGGTACTGTTCATGAATTACCCATGAACAATTCATGGGTACTTCATTTCCATTTGACCATGAAAAGTTCTTAACTAGCCCATGAACTGCAAATGAGACAATTCTTGATCAGTTCTTAAAATCTGAGTTCATGAACTGGCCTAGTTGAATTCATGAATTTTTGTCTTTAAATGGTTCATGAGCATTTCTTGAACTTTTTTAAGGAAAATATCTTTTCTTCTTTTCATAGACAGTTCATGAACTTTTCTTCTTATGAACCATTCAAAGATTTTTTCAAATAGAAATCTATTGTCTCATTTGCACTTCACATCTTGAACATGAACAATTCATGAACTCTTATCCATGAAAAATTCTTGATTAGTTCTTTCTTGAGGATCTGTTATAAGATAATGAACTGTTCATGAACTTGTAATGAACTCTCAAACAAGAACTGTTCAGGTGCTTTTCATGAACATGAGTTCATGAACCGTTCATGTCCAAGAAGTGAAGTGCAAATGAGACAAATGGAATTCTGTTACAAACAATTCTTTAACAGTTCATGAGAATAAAAGTTCATGAACTGTCCCTGAAACGAAATTATTTTCTTTAAAAAAAATCATAAAATGTTCATGAACTCTTTAAAGACAAAAATTCATGAACTCAACAAGATCAGTTCATTAACTTCTTTTTAAAAACATGTCTTAGGTCATATAAAAAAATACTTACAAAACAATTTGTACAAATATGTTGCTGACAGAACAAAACTAGAAAAACTTTGAGTAGAACAAGTAGTTTCAGAACTATGATAAGTAACAGGCCATTAAAAATCAATGATTCCTATTTATAGAAGCAAAATGATAATATTCATTTTACAGGATAATTATGTGGGTGGGGAATGGTAAAAATGAACATTTGAATTTGTTATATTTAGTCTAAAGAACACTTACCAATGTTGCCTTCCTTGGTTCTATCATTTAGTGAGCTCCTTAATCACTTGATAATAAATAACAATATATGTGATAATTCTGCTCAATAAACATAATTATTTCACACCCGAAAGTAGTAAACCAATCAAATCACCCCATTCGTACCACGTGAGTATACAATACCTAGAGCCGTATTGCACGCACGAGATAATTGCGTGGACGCACGGGATTCTCGATATTCCAAAGCGGCTAGATCGATATTGTACGATGCACCGGTTGAACCGTCCAAATATGCATTGCACTCATTTGAACCCTACAAATATCGATTGAACCGTACAAATATGGATTTTTTCCCAAATCGAGGCTGCAGTACAAATTATCCATATTCGCATCGAAGAGTAATCTCCCTTTAGTAGAGTTCTCGTTTGCAAAAGCAAAATTGTGCATTAGAGTTGAATGTTTGTTTCAACATGATAGTTTGAATTCACTGTCCTAAACAAGACATAGCTTTGATTCTGTGATTGAAAAAACACATTGGCAATACATTAAGACAAAAGGAGAAAATGATTTTAAACATCACGAAAGAGATTATTTTCATTTCAAAACATTTCTGAATTGTAGCGCATTTAATTTGCAGCAATGATAAAAATCACACTTAACCCTTTCCCAAACAAGACCTGGATTTGATGTCCATTAAAAGGCTTCACAAAAAAGTTCTAAGAGAAAAGGAGATTTGCCGTTTATCAGCAATTTCTCCTTTTCTGTCAATGTTTACATTGTTGATTTACGCATGACATGATAGATAGTTTATATGACAAATTTCATGTACATTTCACACTATCATAATTTATAACGGTCGATTCAATCTTTTGAGACAAACATAAATCGATAAATATAGATTTAATGTCAGATGCCATGTATATTTCACAGCGTTAGAAATGTACATGAGGCCTACATTTTTTTCATGACACAGGCCTATGTTGTTTTCTTCCTTTTTTCACGTTGGAATTCTATTTAAAAGTTATTAGATCTAGATCTTAATTTTATACAAAATTAATCTTTGTCATGTTTTGTGTGAAAAAAATGATGTGAAATAAAGAGGTCATTTAACATGTCTTTGTACAATACCGAATTCTATTGGATTCATATTTTGCAGAACAAGTCTATATTTAGACTCGCCTATCGGCTCGTCCAAATATAGCCTCGTTCTGCAAAGTATTCATCCAATAGAATTCAGTATTGTACAAAGGCATGTTAAATAACCTCATATTATTGAAAAATAGTCAGACAAGCAAAATTCCCTCCATTATTTTCTAAAGCACATGTCATAGACTGGAACATAAATTAGACTGGGAGATCATGAACGTTTTAAGAGCATTTCAAGAACTGTAACAATCCTTTATCAATTCATGATTAGTTCATTTTTTTTTCAAAATGGACACATTAAGAATATTTACAAAACTGGGTCTGATTATTTATCAGTCCTTAGTCACTTCTGAAATATTATAATGTACCTTTTTTAAGAAATGTAACAATCTATTTTTAATTCAGTTCTTAATCATTTCTTTATCATTTTCCCAAACAAGACCTGGTTTTCACGTCCCTAATATAAAAGACTTGGGAACACATTGAGGCAAAAGAAGAAAATGCTGATTTTCAGCATTTTCTTCTTTTGTCTCAATATTTTCCATGCTATATTGAACCAAAAGCCCATCTTTTTCAACATCCATTTTGTAGTCTGCAACAGCTTTCAAATTGGACTACACCAAAATTTTGTCATTTGGTAATTAGTTATTCAAACTATGGACATGTTAGTGACATGTTAGTGATTTTAAGAACTGAAATAATCCATTGTTAATTCATGATCAGTTCATGTTTTTAGCTCCACTGGCCTTTCAGGCCAGCGGGCTATTGTCATGGCGGTGTGTCCGTCGTGCGTGCGTGCGTGCGTACGTAAACTTTTTCTTTAAAAATCTTCTTCTCAAAAACTACTGGATGGATTTCAAGCAAACTTCACAGGAATGATCCTTGGGTGACCCTCTCTCAGATTCCTTCAAAGAATATGGATTGAATCATTATAACCTGAGTTGTCTGCCCTTGAATGTCAAAAATAGCAGGTTTTGACTAGTTTTCTTCTAAAATCTACAAATATTAAATAATCAAGACAAAACTTTGACAGAATCATGCTGACTACAAGATCTTGCCTTGGTAAAATTTTCAGCTTGATCTGAATTTTACATCATGAGTTATGTGCCCTTGAAATTGACCAAATTGCCATTTTCAGCTGTATTTTGACTTTGTTTTCACTCTAGCAACTACAAATATTGACTAAACAAGACACAACTTTAATAAAATAATACTGACTATAAGATCTTGCCTTGGTAAAATTTTCAGCTTGATCTGAATTTTATAGCATGAGTTATGTGCCCTTGAAATTGCCAAAATTGCTATTTTTGGCTCTATTTTGCTGGTTTTGACTTTATTTTTACTCTAAAATCTACGAATTTTAACCAATCAAGACAAAACTTGGACAGAATATATATAAGCATTATATGCTGCCTGGGTGTAATTTTCAGCTTGATCGGAATCTTACATCATGAGTTATGTTCCCTTGAATTTGACAAAATTGCCGTTTTCGACTTTGAAAATGTTTTCACTCTAACAACCACAAATATTAACCAATCAAGATGATACTTGGAAAGAATTTTGTTGACAACAAGATCTTGCTTATGTGTAATTTTTAACATTATCAGCTTATCACAATCTGAGTTATGTGCCCTTGAAATTGACAAAATTTCAGTTTTTCGACACTTTTTCCGCTCTTGAAGCCACAAATATTGACTAATATAGACAAAATTTGAACAGAATGATAGTGACCATAACATCTTGCATGTGTTTAATTTTCGATTTGATTTTAAATATACATACTGAATTATTGTCTTTGAATATGGCAAAATCACAGTTTTCAATTTTATTATCGCTCTAACATCCCTAATATATTATTCAATCATTTACTTTCTTTTTGCATTGAACACATGATTGCTGCATTTGACTTTGTTTTTGCTGTAAGAACCATAAGTATTCAAAAATCGAGTCAAAACTTGGATTTGATATTAAAAGAAATTCAGGCCTGTGGAGCGACTCAAGACCTTCAGGTCTTTCTAGTTTCAAATTGTACCATATTCTTTAGGAGTTCTTAATGAGTTCTTTATGCTCAATATGGACATCTTATGAGCTGATTTAGAACTTCATCGGATTCATAAACAGTTCTTTATCAGTTCATTTAAACAATCTGTGATTGATTCATGATCAGTTCGTGTTTTTTTCAAACTGCACCAGATTCTTTAGGAGTTCTTAATGAGTTCTTATTGCACAATACGGACATCTTATGAACCAATCAAGAACTTTATTGGATTCATCAACAGGTCTTAATCAGTTCATTCAAAGTTGGAAGATTTTATGACTTGTTGTCTTCGTTCTTCATTTATCCATGAACTATTCATGAACCTGTTTCAGGGATAGTTCATCTCCAAACGATCATGAACAGGAATCAGGAACTGTTTAAGGTCAGTTCATGAATAATTCATGTTTGGCATGAAAAGTGCATGATTTCATGAACCTCATTTCGCAGGGGTTGACTTGAAAATAAGGCCATAAGATAATTAAAACAATGAGGATTTTCTAAGGACACCATCAAGATAATTAGTGTCTTAAAATGGTCATAAGTGTATTGCTAAACTCTTTTGCTGCTTAAACTCCTGGAATTACCCATATTCAAATGCCAATTGATTGAAATTGTGTAATAGGACTGTCTTATCAGATTAAAATATTATAGAACCATATATTAAATTTTGATGAATGTTAGGTATGAAACTTCCAGGAATAATTGCACATTAACTCAGATGCATATTAGAATATTTCTGAGTTTGATCTGATGACCTTGACAGGAAATGACCTCATTTTCATTAAAAGGCAGGTGGCCAATTGGCCACATTGACACTCTATAGTATATATCGTCGTTGTAAATGCAAAACCTCATATCTCGATTTTGGAAAATTTCAAAGGGGATGGAAAAAAGTGTAATAACTTTTCCCGAACTGAAATGTTTTACTTGAAATTTAGACATATTGTTCACAAATGATTTGTCATCTATACTGATCAGAAAAATATCTCAAAACCTGCAAGAATTGTCTGTAACTGGGCACACAAGTTTGTACTTCGAAAATCGCGATAATCGACATACGAGGTTTTGCATTTACACCGACGATATGCTGCTCATCAGTGTCATTGGCATAAGAAAGAGTTAACCAAACATTATGCTTAATTGTAGCAATGATTGCAAAGGTTAAGGTCACTGGTTAAAGTCAATGTATCAAGGTCACATTTTCATAATTTTGTCGATTATATGTTTCACTTTTGACATATCTTACTTCCTCTATCTTCAGGTTCTGAAGGTTTTTAGTTGACCAGCAACACTAAGGTAAGAAATATGTACTTCAATAAAGCTACCTTAGAAGCTGTCATTCTATCTGTCCATCTGTCTATCAGTTCCTCAGTGCTTTGCCACTTCAAAGAAACAACTACCTATCATAGCATGATATTTGTTCACTAACAAAATGGCTGTGAAAAAAATAGTCAATTTACAATGTATTGTCACCATAAATTTGAGGTATTTTGCCATACCAATAATATGCTATTGGTCATGAATGTTGTTGAATTGAATCATTTTGTTTAGAAAACATAATGGGAAAAAGAAAAAACTACTCAAGGTTAGTTCCTTTCCCTTGAAGGTTTATGACCTTTCTGTCAAAACATTTCAATTAAGCTTGGTATTAATTGGCTAACAGTTTTCATGCCATATGGCTGCGAGCAATGAACACTTTTATGACAATTTAAATATTCATGTGTGATATAAAAGTTTAGCATGACTCTGAGCCATTATGTAAGAGATAGCATTGATAGTACAGACATGATTGTGTCATCACTGGCTGTAACCTGATCATGAACATGTGGAAGGGGTTTCTATTGGAATAATTGATATGGAAAATGAACAGGTGATTTCGATAAATCCAAATTGAAATGCAAGCTTGCGGCAAGCTTGTGCAACCAATAGTTTCATAGAAAATAAGATTACTAAATGCTTAAATCAAGTATCTATCGCACATGACCAAGCTCCCGGTCTGTGAGCTACTTTCTTGTTTGTATATTTCATGTTCTTTCTATATACTATATGATTTACTTATCTTTTGCCTACCCAATAAAAGAAAATCTGAAAAATTAATCGCCCATACAAGTTTCTTTGAATTACATGATTTTGATTCAGCTCTCTGTTGACAAAGGCATAGTGGGACAGTGCAGTATGCAAGCTTCATCAGGCATTCCTCATTGGATATTGTGTTTGTTCTACATCATTTTAGAAATCCTTGGAACATATGGTTATGTGCACCAATGGCCACAATATAATGAGATATGATTTCAATCAGATCATCTCTGGATTTGGGGCAAGTTACGCCAAATTCCAGAAGGAATTCATAATCTGTAAATGGGTCAAGATTAATACCAGATTAGTGAGTTTTTTTGCCTGTCCCAATTTGCAAAATTAATTATGGATGAATTTCCAATTATCCACAACCATCTTTGATTACTCTATAATTATAGTTTTATGGTCAAACGGGGAGTTTAACACTTTCCCATGCAAGATCAGGTTTTTCATGTCCCTAATAGAATAGGCTGGAGAAAACATTGAGGCTAAAGAAGAAAATTCTGATAATCAGAATTTTCTTCTTTTGTCTCAGTTTTTTCTGCACTTAATGGAATACAATATTCTACCTTTGTCAGTATCTTTTTTGTCCTCTGCAGCAGCTTTAACATTGGAATCGTCCAAAGTTTGGCCATTTTGGAAAGGGTTACAACATCATCTTGATGAGCATTTTGCTGCTTTTCAACAAGAATCTTGTAACTGCAGCTTGAAACAAGCTGCAGTTACAAGGTTTTTGTTGAAAAGCGACAATTTCTGATATTGACCAAATCCAGAGTTTTCTCCCTAGTTATTATGATACCTAATTGATTTAGACAATTCTAATCCTTTCTTTGATAATTCCTGGTTTTGACATCCCAAAGAGCATGGGTGATAAACAAGGGAATGTGCTCCAAAAGGAGTTAAAGATTTTGTTACCTAATGTCATACGGGTACGAGACAGCTGCATAGAGCGAAAACCTGTCAGTTAAAGGTAGGTGTTGCTCGCATTTTTCTGCAATTATTGGGCATTCCTTTCAAAGCAAGTTTCTGAAAAATCTTAATTTTTATGCCCCCGTATCGAGAGATCGGGGGCATATTGTTTTACTCGTGTCCGTCTGTCTGTCTGTCCGTCCGTCTGTCTGTCCGTCTGTCTGTCCGAAAACTTAACCTTTGCCTTTTCTCCGAAAACTTAACCTTTGCCTTTTCTCCAAAAGTATTTGACGTACAATTAAACTCAAATTTGGTATGCAACTTCCTTTCAATAAAATCTATCTGTTCCATGCAATTTGACCTTCCTCAAAGTCATCACTGAACCCTTATCAACCCTTTACTCTACGAAAACTTAACCTTTTACTCCGAAAACTTAACCTTGGCCTTTTCTCCAAAAGTATTTGACATACAAAGCTCACATTTGGTATGCAACTTCCTTTCAATGATATCTATCTGCTCCATGCAATTTGACCTTTCTCAAGGTCATCGCTTAACCCTTAATAACCCTTTGTTCCACGAAAACTTAACATTTTAGAAAAATGGCCATTTCGGGGGCATTTGTGTTTCACAAACACATCTTGTTGTTCTTGCAGCTACCTCAGAAGTACCCATAATTGTCATGAGGCAACAGAAATCACTGACTCTTTTTTGAGTAGATTCCCTTGTTGACCACCCTTGTAAGAGACTATTAGTTAAGAAACCCTTCAGGAAAAAGGAGAAAATAGTAAACACCAAACATAACTCTTTGGCTCTATGTCTTGCCCATAATTCATTGCATATAATTGATCTAGACACTATAAATTGATAATTATGTTTCCAGACTGAAGGTATTTTTGTTGTTGTCAATAAACATAGACTTATTATTATCGTTATAATGAGCTCTATAAATCTTCATTGTAACGACTGAAGTGTCTGAGACCATATTGACCATTTTCAATGAAAACCTCGTAACTGCAGCTTGTTTTAAGCTGCAGCTACGAGGTTTTGGGGAAGCAAATTTTGCAAAATTTGCTTCTCTATGCAGCCACATCTCTCTGCACTTTACCATTCTCTGCATACCACACAACACCTTCCAGTCCTCCTCACTATAAATAGTTCTATCAAAATCAAAGATTAATGAGGTAACAGTCATTCGAATATTCAGTATGTAAGTTTGAAGTTATACAATGTCATGTAGATATTGAATTGTGTGACTGAAAATGAAACATTCAATTAATCATGCATGTCTCTAAGAGAAGAAAAGACCGACGCAGTAATTTGCTTTATTATGGTTCAAAGATCAGTCCAATGGCCTTCCTTGTAAATGGGTCAGTCAAGTTTACTTAACTATGAAATATATTCAAAACTATAAATAGTTAATTTACACAAACGATAAATATGCATGAAGGTTGTGCTAAAAATAGATACAACAACTCCAGCATGGAATAAAAGAATTCAAGGTAATCAAATGGATAATCAAAGTACCTAATCAAAGTACTCTACTTCTGGACAGGCCTACATTATTAACAAATTTGCTTCCCAACAGTACTTTCAGTACTTTGATTGTTGAAAAGCAGCAATATAATGCCATGGTGAGATGGACCTGAATGTTTACAACAGTTTTGCCTGTATCCAAGTGTCTTTCTGTATGTACATCTTTGCCTGTACTTCTTTGTCTGTATGTAGATCTTGCAGATTCATCTGGTCATAGAGAAGAACTAGAAGATCTGCTATGAATCAAATTGATATAACTGGAACAATGAATTTCCTGTCAATCGTCAAGGTCAAGCCTAAAAGTCAAAATTATGTCAAAATTATACAAAATGGCTTTATGGTAATATATAATGATCATGGATGGTCATTTCCTCAAACAAGTAGATATAATATGATTTCTTCAAGCAATTTTATTCTTATTCGGGTAGTGCAAAGGTCAAGGTCATTGTCTAATTATGGTAAAACTTTTTGAGCTTGAATGAAAGTTTTCCCTTGACAATCAATCATCTACTTTCAAGGCAGACAGTATTTCTTTGAAATTTCTTATAACGTTATGTAAACAAAAAAGATCAAACATAATTCAAATTCTCCCAAGCATGACCCTAAAATTGATTGTCTAGCATTTCTCTGCAGATATTGGAGATGGTTTCTGGAAAAAGGCCCCTAATCATTGTATTTGAAACCAACAGACACAAACATAGATCCAGATTAGCCTGTTCTTATGCACAGTCTGATCAACATCCATGTTATTCTCTTTAAGCTTCTATAGCAACTGTAAGATTGTGGCATATAGATCATGATGAGGCTGCATATATGCACTCTTTTAAACCCATTACCAGTCGGTAAAATAATAGACTGGTCGAAATTCATTATAAAGGTGTTGCAGAAAGCAATTTCTTCATTTTCCACAATGTTTTCAAAAGCCTTTCACTTGTGGGATTCTTTTGACGCCATCATGTGGTAACGTGTTATAGCACTTGAAGCCAACCTCGATCTAAAAATTGTTGGTCTCAATTCCATAAATACCATTTCTCAAGATCTCGCACAATTCTTGACTATTCTAGATAGTTCATAGATATAAAATATCAATATTAATAATATTTCCGATTCCAGTGTAAGTATCTGGTTCTATTTATTGGCCATCGTTGTGGAAAAATACATTATATCTGTCTATCTTCCCGAATATAGGAACGTGAGTCATAAATGCTATATTGTTGCCAGGCAAGGAAATTTGGTCCTTTGAAGAAATTGAATTGAAACAGAGAATGAATTTGATGATTTTGTATTTCGTCAGTGTTATTACTTTATTCAAGCTGGAGTTACAAGATTTTACAATAACATTGACAATATTCTTTGCAATTCAATTCAATTTCGAATTAAAATCGGATGAATGAGTATAAACATATCTTTGGGCAACAGTATGATTTTACAAATATGAACAGAGAAACTTTTGCTGAATTAAATCAGTCATATCACTGAGGCTGGTGCACCCCAACCATGATTCCTCAAATATTTCTAAGACTTACATAATTTATAATAAGAGGGGGATCAGGTTGGGGACGGAGGTGGGGTGAAGACAACTTTGCCTTGACCTTCATATGATTTCAAAATTTCTTTATACAACAAGTCTTCTGTATAAGCTAAACTAGAAGACAAGATGGCATGTATTTTGTAAGAACAAAGGTCTTGATGGCTGAAGGTCACATTTGAAGCTAGGTAAACCATTTGTAGGCTCAATTGTAATTGTCCTTCCATTGGACAATATTTCCAGTTTTACGATTTTATTTGGTCATTCCCTGGGTGTGATCCTCGGCTGCGGCAAATATACCTTTTCTGAAAAAATTGTCTCCCAAAAATGGTTTGATAGTCATTAACTTATGTAGGCGAGCAGCTGTCACTAAGACTCGATCAGTAAGGGTGTTTTTGTAGTACATGTACTGGTATGAGAAACAACAGGAATCTATGGTTAGGTGCTCAAGCTGTTGCAATACAACAAAAGCAATTTAAAGAGCCGTTAAACCTCAATCAATCAATCACTTGGTTATTCATTGAGATAGCAGAGCAAGTTTCTCATTCTCTTACAGTTATGGAATCATTAAATTGAAATCCCAATGGCACAGTTGTTTGCATGCATTTATTCAAATAAGGCAATTTTATTACACAATGATGATTCCTGCCAATATAGGACCAATGAAAACTGGTATGAAGCTTCTCATCTATTAAAGTACATACCATTCTGTTAAAGTTATATGAAAGCTCTCTCATCAATTTAATTTTGACATCCCTATAATCAAAAAGGTTTAGTAAAGCACTGAGAGAAAACTATGGAAATACTGAAATTTTATATTTCTTCTTTTCTCCCATTACTTTAAAAGTTCCTCTTTCAAAATACACATTATGCATATTTATAGTAATATTTATTATTTCGTTTGTATAACCTTGTCATTTGAATGATTCAAGAAAAGTTGTTTTTTGAAGGACTTCAAGGGCGATTCATAAAAAAAGGTCAAGGATGAAAAATTTGACTCTGGACTCAACTAAATGGTCAGAGTCTATAACAGTGCAACCACATTTATTTTTGTGTTTTTGGATAGAAAACATCATTGGAAATGAAGAAATTGCTTGTCACAAGCAATTTCTTTATTTTCCATGATGTTTTTCAAATATTTTATCTTGTGGAGTATCAAAAGGTGTCACTGTGTGGTAACGGGTAATGATGGGTCTAAAATAGTGCAAGCTAGTACACTAAAAGCAAGTCCTTTGACATAGATATAACTTAATTGCTATGTAATCAAGCTAATGATGTTTCTTTTCCCATGGGTCATTTTTAGGTGATAGCTTAACAGGTCATAAATATGGACCGATAAGTCTTCTTTGCCTTCAACTTTTTTCAAAATTTCTCTTAGTTAAAGTTGGTACATGATTTGACATAGACCTATTATTTGAAAAATAGTTAAATAACACTTTAATAATTTCCATGACATTATCAATTAGGTCAATTAATAGAATCGCTATGTATGAATCAAACTAATGATGCTATAATTCCCAATTGTGACATGTAGGTGATTGCTGGTTTTGTAAGTGGGTTAAGCTGAGCGAGAAGGAGAAAATGCTGATTGTAAGTATTTTTAAAATACTTTCTCTCCTGTATTCCGTCAATGTTTGGAAACCAAAAGTCACTGAAGCCACACTCAGATATTGTTTGTTGAGCTGGAATAATTTTCATGATATAGACACAATACTTATACTATGTAATCAAGTTAATGATGTTTGAATCCCCAAGTGTCATATTTAGGTGATAGCTGGTGTTGTTTGAGTGGGTGGTCATATATGTTAGAGGTTATCAGCTCCATGTTATCGTTGCTTCTCAACGAAAACCCCGTAACTGCAGCTTGATTTAAGCTGCAGTTACATGATTTTGGAAGAAAAGCAGCGTTATGCTATGTTCCCACTGCTGATCAGATTAAATCGATCTAGCCTGATCAACCAATCCAGAAAGATCAACTTTGTTTAGCATGGAATATTGGGATGATCGAGCTTGATCTACATTGCTTGTGCTTCCTTCTTGAATTGTGTGATATGTTTAAAAACACATATCCACATGCAGCTTTCCTGGATATAACCAGCGCTTGGCTGGGGCTCTGATATGCCATGCCTATCATTATAAGGACATACCCTCTGTCAACATTAAGGTTCATTTGTGGCACTCAAATAAATGACATCTTTATACTTCTTAAAAGCTCTATCTTTTGCTTGAATTTAATCATCACTTATCCACATGCAGCTTTCCTGGATAATACCAGTGCTTGGCTGGGGCTCTGATATGCCATGCCCAATGAAGGACATACCCACTGTCTGCAATATGGTCCATTTGTGGCACTCAAATAAATGACCTCTAGATTTTTCTGCAGGAGCAGAGTACACTAATCTGTGTACCACCTGACCTCTCAGGATCCCCAATTCATTTTTAGCTCCACTGGCCGTCAGGCCAGCGGGCTATTGTCATGGCGGTGTGTCCGTCGTGCGTGCGTCCGTCAGTCCGTCCGTAAACTTTTTCTTTAAAAATCTTCTTCTCAGAAACTACTGGGTGGATTTCAACCAAACTTCACAGGAATGATCATTGGGTGACTTTCTGTCAGATTCCTTCAAAGAATTTGGATTGAAGTAGAATAACCTGAGTTATCTGCCCTTGAATGTCAAAATTAGCTGGTTTTGACTTTATTTTTACTCTACAATCTACAAATATCAACCAATCAAGACAAAACTTGTACATTATGTTGGTGACCATAAGATCTTGCTCTGGTATAATTTTCAGCTTGATCTGAATTTTACATCATGAGTTATGAGCCCTTGAATTTGACAAAATTGCCGTTTTTGACTGTTTTTGACCTTATTTACACTCTAGAATCTACAATTTTTGACCAATCAAGACAAATTTTGGACACAAGGTCGGAGACCATAAGATCTCATATGAGTTTGATTTTCAGCTTGATCTGAATTTTACATCATGAGTTATGTGCCCTTGAAATTGAAAAAATTGCCATTTTCGGCCCTATTTTGACATTGTTTTCACTCTAGCAACTACAAATATTGACCAATCAAGACAAAACTTGTACTGAATGTTGTTGACTATAAGATCTTGCTTTGGTATAATTTTCAGCTTGATTTGAATTTTACATCATGAGTTATGTGCCCTTGAAATTGACAAAATAGCCTTTTTCGGCTCTATTTTGACATTGTTTTCACTCTAGCAACTGCAAATATTGACCAATCAAGACAAAACTTGTACCGAATGTTGGTGACCATTAAAGATCTTGCTTTTGTATAATTTTCAGCTTGATCTGAATTTTACATCATGAGTTATGTGCCCTCCTTTGAATTGACAAAATTGCCATTTTCGGCCCTATTTTGACATTGTTTTCACTCTAGCAACTACAAATATTGACCAATCAAGACAAAACTAAGAATGTTGGTGATTATGAGATCTTGCCTTGGCATAATTTTCAGCTTGATATGAATTTTACGACTTTTACGTCATGAGTTAATTGCTATTTTCGGCTTTATTTTCACTTTTACAGCCATTAGTATTAACTAATCAATACAGAACTTTCACAGAATCTTACTGACCATACGATCGTACTTGCTTGTAATTTTCAGCTTGGTCATATACTTGCTTGTTTGCGCAGCCTGAACCTTTGAAATTGCATTCAACAAGACAAACAATCAGGCCTGTGGAGCGCGTCCAGACCGCCAGGACTGTCTAGTTAATAAACACATTTTGGTTCTAGAACTGTTCTATATCATTCATTGGCAGTTCTAGAACTGTTCTAGAACAGTTCTAGAACTGCAATTTAACAATCTAGAACATTCTATATCTAGTGCCTGTGGTATGTCCACAGCATAGACAAGAATTATCCAGAGTTATGTGCCCTAGACTAATTGTGTCTAAAATTCATTGTCTACCCGGTTCCAGGATAAGGAGAAATAAAGCAGTGGGGGTCTGTAGACTTTCAAATGAAACAATCATTTGATATGCTTAATATTTACTTTGTTATTAGGGCAATATAGATTTCTACTATTTTAACACTTTGCCAACCAAAATAATATCTGGATTTTGATGTCCCTGGTAGAAATGCCATGGCATTGACAGAGCAGAAGAAAGGGCTGATGATAAGAATTTTCATTTTCCCCCATGATTTTCAATTGCTACATAATACACAGTTTGCTCTTGATGCAGCACTATTTTGTTGTTTGCTTTACTTTTAAATCTGTCCAGTGGTTTGTCGTTTGGGAAAGGGTTAACTTATTGACTGTAGACCTGTAGACTGGTTAGAGCTCTAAAATTACAAGAGTCTATAAAACATTAGTGGCGCCTACTAGCCCTTTCCCAAACACCAAAATTCTAGGTTAGTCAAAGTTCGAAGGGATGCAGATAATAACAATAATGTATAAAAAGGCAGAATAATCTAACTTTGTGGCAGAAAATATGGTATGGGAAATTAGTTATCAGTTTTCTCTTCTTTCCCCTCAATGTTAAATATATTATGTCTTATTACCGAGACTCATCAAAATCCAGGCATTGTGTGTGAAAGGATTGAATTAATTGGGAATTGTATCATACTCGCTCATCAAACTCAATTTTAATTTTTTACCTGCATTAATGTTAAAATTATCTTCATTTTCTTCTATATAAGTAGATAACAACATTCCTCGATTACTTTTAATGTTGACGCTTTTGCAAATGGCAAAAAGTTTGAAAGCAGTTTTGAAAACTCTATTTCAAAAGCTGTTGCTGTTGACAAAATTAATGTTCATAAAGAAAGAATAAATGTAGAATATTATTATATATAATTATATAAAGCTCAGAAAATTTATTGGGACAATATTTTCCTATGGTGAAGAAAAATATTGCTGCTTTTCAACGAAAAATCTCGTAACTGCAGCTTGTTTTAAGCTGCTGTTACGAGAAGTGGCTTCAAAGGGGACCCTCTTTGTATTAGTGCTCTGGCAGTGATTAGATAGTTAAATGTCAAAGTGTATGTGACTGGGTCTTTATGGCCAGCTGGATCGATGTTCATCTGGTCTCAAATGCATATGAACAGGGAGGGCTATGGGGAGCTTAGCCCCCCCCATTGGCCAAAAATGCTGATTTTTCATTATTTTACACTGGAAATGAAGGAAATTCCAAGCCCTCTAATATTCGGGCGGCCCACACCCCCAATAAAATTGCTTCCTACACCTCTGTGAACCAAGGAAGTGTTCTCCAGCTTTTAGCGCATTTGTAATCATAAGTCTTAGAGATGCAAAATATATAGATAACGCATGATTGACAGAAATAAAGAATTATTTTTCTAGAAATGTAAGTTATTTTTCTTCAAACACAAAAATGGAGGAACCTTAATATTCTCCAAGTCTATGCAGTGTGCTTATAGACATAAAATAAATTGTTGTTTTTCCTGGAAAACCTTGTAACTGCAGCTTATTATAGCATTTTTTAAAAAGTGAGTTTCAAGATCAGACTGTTGTCAATGGCAGTCCAATATGCATCCACGCTGCTATCTTTAAGTTACTACAGTTCACGGAGAAGCTGTTTGAGAACAACATTGATCTAGATCAGACTGTGCGTATTTATGAGAAAATTCAATTTTTTGTCTGCCTCTCTCTGCTTCTGATTGGCTGATTGTGTTACATTGTGCAGAAGTTTACAAAATGTCGTTTCTTTTTAACAAAAAACCCGTAACTGTAGCTTAAAACAAGTTGCAATTACTAGTTTTTGTTGTTGAAATTAGCAACAATATGAGACATCTATATTACATAAATTTCTAAAACCAGACAAAAAATTGAATTTTCTCATAAATAATGAAATCAAAGAGCATGTACAAGAGCCAGGAACCAAACAGAGACTGTGATACCCTCTCCTGGGAACCAGCTACATCTTTAGATCTAGTCTGGTACCCGAATTTATTGTCTATATCATATTCTATACAAGATAGCAATGCCCCAATTTGTACATTATATCACTATCTTTTTATGCTCCCCGAAAAAATTTCCGGGGAGCATATAGTCGCCATGCTGTCCTTCCGTCCGTCCGTCCGTCCTTCCGTCCGTCCGTCCACAGCCAGATCTCAGCAACCCTTGGACCAAATTCAATGAAACTTCACATGTGAACTCCCTGGGACAATACCTAGAGACCTTCTTCTCCGTTTCTTAATTTGAGGCTGCGTCACGGAAAAAGGGGCCTTAACGTAAAAATTAGTTTTTCTCTAATTTCTCTTCATCTAATGGGCAGAATTTAATGAAATTTTATACTTGTGTGATAAATAAGCTGTTCTACACCATATTCTACAAATAATGTGTGTACAAAAAATCTGTCATGGGAAAAGGGGCCTTAATGTATGATAGGTTTTTTTTGTGTGACAAGCACTTATTCGGGGAGCATAATCCGTCTATGACGGCTCTTGTTTATGCTGCTCCAATTATATTCATATTGCAGACATCCTTATTCGGTGTTAAAACATTGACTCCAAATTTGATGCCCCGCAAAAATAAACAGATACTCAGTCCTTGAAACTACAGCTAGATTGAAGGCATTCTGGACTAGGAAAATTATGCTTGTATCTGATTCAAGTCCCTGTGGTGTGTCTGTTTACCATAGCACTGTCCCTATATATGTCTGAGATAAGCAGGTAAAATGTGGTAATTTGACCATATATAGACAAGATTGTAGGCTAATGGAGACGCCTCTAGACATCCTTAACCATTACCAGACAGTTACGCCTTTTGACGCATCTCAAGAAAATGTCTTTGGAAAACAATGTGGAAAATGATGAAATTGCTTGGTGTTCTGTCTACTATAGCACTGTCCCTATGGGTCTGAGATAAGCAGGTAAAATGTGGTAATTTGACCATATATAGACAAGATTCACGGTGGGGATTGTGCATGATGGGATGGATAACGACTACCGACAATAGGGAACGATTTTATCAAGTAAACCGTGACGTAATTTCGGACAAATAAACAGTATTTCGTTGGTGTTGTTATAAAATCTCGTAACTACGGCTTGAATCAAACCGTAGTTACGAGATGTTATAACAACACCGACAGTTTATCAAAACACAACGGTAAACTCAGTCTACTTTTTGCACAAAATTTGATGCCAACTCACCTCGCTTCAGGTAAGACATTTTGCAATAACTCTGTTATTTCTGTATCAATTTTCAAGCGGTTTGCTGCATGTACCCCGCCTTATCGAGCTCTTTCATCGGATGTATGACATATTAGATAACTCATGATACTTTTTCCGAAATATTGTCCCAACCGACCAGAAAGCGAAATGGTAACGACTACGGCCAAATTAACCACGCTTCAGGTAAGAATTTGTGCAATAACTTTCTTATTTCTGCGTCAATTTTCATGCGGTTTGTTGCATGTACTCCGTCTTACTGAGCCCTTTTCTCAGATGTATTATTTATCTGGAACTTCCCTGTACTTTTCTCAAAAATCGATCCCAACCGACTAGAAAAAGGGCCTGAATTTTTTGTCATTTTTCTGGTCGGTTGGGATCAATTTTTGGACAAAGTACAAAGATTCTACAAACAAGTCATATATTCGAGGAAAGAGCTCACTAATGCGGGGTACATGCAACAAACCGCTTGAAAATTGGAGCAGAAATAAGAAAATTATTGCACAATTTCTTACCTGAAGCGAGACAAATTTTGTCTGTATACTTCGTATTCGTTATCCATCCCATCATGCACAATCCCCACCGTGAGATTGTAGGCTAATGGAGACACCTTTAGACATCCTTAACCAATTACCAGACAGTGACGCCTTTTGACGCGTCTCAAGAATACTTTGAAAAACATTATGGAAAATGAAGAAATTGCTTGTCACAAGCAATTTCTTCATTTTCCACAATGTTTTCTATCTAGAAAGATCAAAAGCCTTTAGATATCATTGTAACCTTGCAGCTTGATTGATGGCATTCTGGTTAAAATCCTGTTTTTATCTGATTCAAGTCCCTGTGGTGTTTCTGTTTACTATAGCACTGTCCCTATGGGTCTGAGATAAGCAGGTAAAATGTGGTAATTTGACCATATATAGAAAAGATTGTAGGCTAATGGAGACGCCTCTAGACATCCTTAAAATCAGACATTAGACATATGTTATGAGATTCTAATAAATGACAGAGAATTTAGACTTTTCCATTCAACAAAAAGACTTCTCCAAATTATGCACAAGATGAATTCCATTAAAGTTAATGTATAGCATTTGATTTCATATGGTACAAAATACAGAGGAAAAGGAGCAAATACTGGGGATTTTTTTATACCCCCCAAATTCAATTTGGGGGGTATATAGGAGTCAGCTTGTCCGTTGGTCTGTTGGTCCGTTGGTCTGTCTGTCTGTCGGTCGGTCTGTAGCATTTTTGTCCGCTCTATATTTCCTAAACCACAAGTCCAATTTTATTCAAACTTCACATGTGAACTCATTACCAAGTGGAGATGTGCATCTCATATTTTGTTTATGGTCCATTGATTTTTCACAGAGTTATGGCCCTTGAGTGAATGTTCTTGTCCGCTCAATTTCTCGGTAATTAATGGATGGATTTCAAAAAAAAACTTTACAGTTATGTTTAGTAGCTCTCAAATATGTGCATATCAAATTTTGGTAATGTTTCATTGATTTTTGACTGAGTTATGACCCTTTGTTGAAAATTACCATTTAACTCTACTTCAGTGTGTGCTAATCAGGTTTTTCATTTTTTGTCCACTCTATTAGACATAAACTACTGGACCAATTTTATTCATACTTCACATGTGAACTCATTACTAAGTGGAGATGTGCATATGATATTTTGGTCACGGTCCATTGATTTTTCACAGAGTTAAGGTCCTTGAGTGAATTTTCTATTCCGCTCAATTTCTCGATAATCAATGGACGGAATTCAGAAAAACTTTACAGTTATACTTAATAGCACTCAAATATTTGCATATACACTTAAAGACACTTCTAACGCAACACTTACCTTTTTGGTAATAACTTGATATTTAACCAACCATTCTTTATCAAATTTTCAACAAATTTAATTCATTCACAATTGCATAATATCTGTAATTTTCATAAAGAAACATTGAGTAGAAATGATCAAATTTGCAGTGCATATAATATGACTTGAATACAAAAAGTCGCAAAAAGGCTGTGCGAGCTGATAAAGAAAATTCATGTTATTCAGGCCCGTATGAAGCCATTTCATATTGGGGTGGCTGAAGCCCCTGTGTTTGGATATTGGGGGGCTAAATTGGATTTTCCATACATTTTCAGTGTAAAATAAGGAAAGTTTGGCATTTTGAGCAACATTATGGAGGCTAAGACCCCCCCCCCCGACCCCCCCCCCCCCCCCCCCCTAGCCCCGACTGTTCCTACGGGCCTGTTATTAATGTAACAGCAGTAAAGTTTATGACTTTATGCTAACATTCTGTGTGTCCGTCATGAACCTAAATGACACGAAGACACACCCTTCTCATTGATAAAACATAATTGATGGCGAATCTTTGCGGGATCATTCTCAACTCGTCCCTATTAAGTTCCTGTTGCAGTTGTTGAAAATTTCTTGGAGCAAAAGGGTGAAAAGCTAATGTCTGGTAACAAATTAAATGATTTTGTGCAATTCTGACACATACAAAACATTAAACAAAATAGGTGCGACTGAATTCTAGTATTGCATCGCACATGAAAGCATGTTATCAAATCTTATGAAGCAGTGATATGAGTTTTGAGCATGATTTGGTGATGCTGCTTTGATGCTATTGAATTCTGCAATTGCCTGGGGTTTTGTGACTTTTCATATTTGAGTCTTAGTGAAAAACCTAAATATTTTTTATGTTCGGATCTGTCGATTTTCTTGAAACTTACAGAAAACATGTAAACGTAATTGATTGATATTTGCTGAAAATTTCATCAAATTTACTGCATTATTTATTTAGTTATGATGAAAAATGTAAGTGTTGCGTTGGAAGTGTCTTTAAGTGTATAATTTTTGGTTGTGGTTCATGAATATTTTACTGAGTTATGGCCATTTGTTGAAAATTGCCATTTTACGCAACATCAACATGATTGTGTTGATCAGTTTTTCGATTTTTTGTCCACTCTATTACTCATAAACTAGTGGACCAATTCTATTCATATTTAATATGTGAACTCATTACCAAGTGGAGATGTGCATATGATATTTTGGTCACGGTCCATTGATTTGTCACAGAGTAAAGGCCCTTGAGTGAATTTTCTTGTCCGCTCAATTTCTTGGTAATGAATGGACGTAATTCAAAAAAACTTTACAGTTATGCTAAGTAGTGCTTAAATATGTGCATACTAAATTTTGGTTATGGTTCATTGATTTTTGACTGAGTTATGGCCCTTTGTTTAAAAATGGCATTTTTCGCAACATTAACATGTGTTGATCGGTTTGTTGATATTTTGTCCGCTCTATTTCTCATAAACTATAGGTCCAATTATTTTTAAACTTCACATGTAAACTTATTTTAAAGTGGAGATACGCATGAAATATTTTGGTCACTGTCCAATTATTTTTCACGGAGTTATGGCCCTTGAGTGAATTTTTTTGTCTGCTCAATTTCTCGGTAACTAATGGATGGATTTCAGAAAAACTTTACAGGTATGCTTACTGGCTCTCAAATATGTGCAATTCAAATTTTGGTTATGGTTCATAGATTTTTTATTGAATTATGGTCCTTTGTTGAAAATAAGCAATTTTTGCAACATTACCATGTGTTGGTCAGTTTGTTTGCTCTTTTTCTCTCTTGATCATTTCATAGTTCATTGGAAATGTACATCTCAAAATGCACAAACATAGCGCTTTTGGGGGGTATGATCACTTTCAGTGATATTCTAGTTTCTTTTTATGCAATTTATAATGATAACAGAGAAATGGCTGTTTTCTGTTCTCGTATTTCTAAAGCATTATCTGACGGGAATGTCAAATAACCAAGATGTTTTTGGAAACAGTTAAAAAGTTTGAGAAGGAATTCTTTAAAAATGTTCACTTGAAAAACATATTATATTAACTTTAAAGGATAAATTAGTGTTGTACATTTTGATAACCATAAATCATAATCTATATGTGAATTACATGCTTCAAAGAAACAAGATAAAAAGCAAGCACCACTGAATTCCCCAGACATTACAAGAACGATGCAATTTTAATTAAGATATCAGACATTTTGTAATTCAAGATGCCTAACTGTTTACCATGATCCAAATTAATTTGAGAGGGAAAAAACATGAATCAGACTTTCTTTAACATGTAGCAAACAGCATGCCATAGTATGCAAATTTTGTGAGTTTTGGGGTTTAATTAGGTAGTCCACCTCTAATAATATTCATGCGATGTTGGAATTATTTGGTCGAAGGTGAAACATTCGGCTGTGGAATGTCCTACCATTGAATTGATAACGGCTGAATAGGTTTAGATATGTGACATTTTTTAAAGCTGCTGTGACATATGTTAGCGATGTTGCATGAAAAAATCTGAATATCTAGCGAAACTCATTAGGGTTGGTCTACCTTAATGGCAATCAAGTCAGTCCTTGATGACTGGAAGTACCTTCATGGATTGCCGTCATTTTTCTTAAATGCTGAGTACTTACCACAATATCTTTTTAAAGCCCTCAATTGTTATAAAACTAAGATTAAATACAATTATCCACCAATTGGTTGTAGACAAATGTCTAAAAGCATATTGGCCTTGGCCTGGGATTGCGCCAAGTACCCCATTGCACCAAGTACCCCATGATTTAAAACTACAGCATATACTACCTGAACTATTAGTCTACGGACTTTAAATCCTACGATGACTCCTGATGGCATTCTTTGTTAATGCTCGGCATCCATGCTAGAATTGTTCCTTAGACTATTACAAACAAGATAGGGGTGGATGCCCAGCGTGATTTTTCGATTTAAAGTCACAGTGAGGTCAAAGGTCAATGAGTGCAAAAATCAAGAAAAAATGGCTTATAGATAAAGCAGAATTATTTGCGTCCACACAAAATGAAAGCAATTGAAACGAAATCAAATAAATTGAATCAGGAATGGACTGAGGCTCACCCAGGGCCTATATTGTCATTTTCAAACATCATTTTACCATATTTATGCTAAAAAAGCCCAGGTCAATAACAAAATAAAGCAGGATACTTAATGAAATACATGTTAAACTTGAATAAAGGCTTTAGTTCTTTTATTACACACAAATAACCCAAGACATTCTTGTAACCAAAGGTAGCAATGCTAGAAATATTCTAGACTACTTCAAACAATGTTCGGAACCTGCTTAGTGTCTCTTTCGAATTCCAGGTCAGAATGAGGTCACAGGTAAATTACGGTACGTTCAAACGTGCGAAACTGGTAAAAAGCTTTAGCAGATATATGCAAAAATCATGCACTTGATGATGCAAGCATCAAACTTGGCACACGCATCTATAAAACCATGTAGCTAAATAAAAACCAATTAGCCATTCAAAAAGTATAGATGGCCGCCATTTTTCAAGATGGCCGCCATTGACGTATGAAAGATACCGCTTTTACCATAAAAGCTAATATAATTGGCCGATTTTTGTCCTTTTCACAACAAAATAATTATTGACAACAACAAATTATTGACAAACATGAGAAAACAGAATTTTATAATGTTTTGTGCCTAAAAATTACAAGATGGCCAATATTTTCCAAGATGGCAGCCATTGACGGGTAGGAAATACCGTTTTTACTATAAAACTTGATATCATTGGCCGCTTCTTTTAATAACTTTAATGTATGTTTTTAAACACAAGATAACTTAATTTGAAAATGTTCCATGCATAAAATTACTATTTCCTATATTTTGAAAAATACTTTTTGGCAAAAAATAGAAAAATTATCAACCCGGAGGCAGTAATAAATTTCGTGCAGACAAAACGCAATCTTTTAAACTAAGACCCTTTTAATTTCTAGAAATGGTTATGGTGAAATATTTCTCAATGGGAAGTGTTATACTTAATACCAGTTCTATGTTTCCTTTCATTTTGGTCAGAAATAATGTGATGTAAGCCTGATGCATGAATTACCTAACATTGGTCTCTTTAAATTGTAGCGTGCATAGCTCACCACTCTGAGTTCTTGGAGCGTCAGCATTTACATCTGCATAATCCAGTGCAGCGTAGGCTTAACCTATAGCACCAATCTTTGCATGACTTCTTGTACCCACAACAATTGACGGAAGTTAATCCAAATCCATACAACATGCTATGTGATTCTTCATCGCTTCCTTCCCTATTTAGGAAGGCTCATTACTTCCATTTTGGGGAAAGTTATTTGACCACAGGTGTATCCTACTTGGTAAAATAGATATTTCCAAAGTTGCGCTAGTTGGGGATTACGCATCACATAGCTTTGCTGGCAGACATGATAAAAAGAGAAGAACTAGGCCCCTTGTCCTATAACCATAAAGCTGAAACAATATCACAGCCAGTGAAAGCATGAAAGACTCTCTCTTTCTTCCCAAAACCCCCTAGTTCATTGTATGTAGGGGCGTTTAGCATAAGTTTATAATCATAAACGAAAGCTTCTCAATACCAATATCATATAGTCTTTTAAATGCATTGGTTATTATTAAAAGGACGTCTGTGCAGCTGACTTTGATTATCAAACATGCATTTGCTCATGATTACTACAAGGTGCAATTTTCCCAAGACTGGCTACCTATAACCCTTTCTTCCCCTTTTACAATGACAATATTTTGCTGACATATCTGAACAATCTTCAACCTGAAAGGTGCTGAAATCAGTCTTGTTGTCATTGTCTAAATAAAATATATGTCATACTTAAGATGGAATGCATTTGTCAGTCACTCTGTATTTGATGTCTATACTGTCCTTTGACCTTTGTTTCAGCATTAAGGCTGGCGTATCTGTGTACATCGACAAACCAAATCAGTTAGCCTTTAAAAGCCCATGAAGGTTTGACACATTCAGCTGCATCTTTTTTCACAGCTGATCCATCAACTATGATAGGAAAGACTTTTGGTTTTGTATCTGCAGCTGTAATTTTGGTTCCTAGAACCGAGGCAAGCTGGAACTTAGTACTGCTGTGAAGTATTTAGTTCCAACCAAGCACAACCGGAGAATTAAAAGAATTAGCTTCCTCGTGATTTGCAAGCTATAACCAAGTTCAAGAAAGACTTACAATTTTACTTTTAAATCATAAATTGCTTTTGACCACAGGGAGTTAATTCTGGTTTACATTACTCAAAAGAAGTCAAGTAGTGACTAATAATTATCATTATCTTCAGGTAAAGAGTAAACAAATCAGGATATTCTTCTTAAAAAGGATTCCCCTTATCATTCATGACATCGTCAGCGTGCACCTTTCCAAAATTGCTGAAGAGTTGCTGTTTACCCCAAAATGTGTGTTCATGATATCTAGAAATTCCATTTAAGGCTGGTCATAGTGAAATCGATTTGCTCAGATTGAAAGAACTGAAAGACAGCTGAGTACTTTGAGTGTTCTAAAGATAAAATGCCTCTAAGATGAACAGATATCCCAGTTTGATTATCTTCAAAAAGAAACTGTAAGAGGAGTTGAGCACCCAAGAAATTGCTAACGGACAAAAGAACATACAGATGGAGGATTAGACACTAATTCCATGACATTATTCGACCATTCGGGTGTATTTAGATGAAATCGTTGAGTCTTATCTTGAGGCGCTTGTCGTATCAGGGCTTACTAAGTAATAGAAAGATTTGTGTCATCATTTTTCATTGATTGTATTGTCGTAATAGTTATACGTACCTTTAACTCTTTCCCGAACAACAAAATCTTATGGTGCTCCCATTTGGAAGCTTCTGGACAAAACGAATCTTTATGAACGTTTGTGTATCATATAGTCAGCATTTTCTTCTTTTGTCTCTATGTTTTCCCAATCTCTTTCTACTAGAGACATCAAAACAAGGTCTCGTTTGGAAAAGAGTTTATGTACTTGTACAGACAACTTGATATCTGGACTGGTCTTGTTTCAAGATTATGCTTCTAGAAGAAAATCATTTACAAATATTATTTCACACTATATTCATATGCAAGGGAGGTAATGTTGAACATTTTTTGTCAAATATTTCCTTAAGTATGCATTAGTTCAAAATTCGAAACCGCACAAAATGCTTATGTTTGTTTTCGGAATGGATATGTAACACAGTTTAGGAATTACTGGCACTTTTAAAATTTCGCATCTGGCTCTTTGGTGCTAATGAGAGGTTTGATAACTTAAGACCTATACGCCTATCAGCCTCTAAAATAGCACTGCTACAACCACTAGAATGTAATTGAGTACCAATAGACTTCAGAGCAACCATTTCGATAGGAAGACTACAAAAGATAACAACGAAATTGCATTCACCGTTCTGTTCTGACCACTGCCATTGAACCATTTTAGCAAAGATGTGTTGATTAGGGCAAAATTCAATGATATAACAAAAGTTTTGGACGAGATGCAACTTCTGTGACCATTCCTGAACAGGAACATATTGCCATTTCAAGTGCAGACGTTATGAAGTAGGATATGCATAGCATGCCATGAGTGTTCGACTCACTAGATAGCATTTGGGACACTTACCGATCTTCTAAATTGAATGGAATTTTGTTACACCGACAACGGACCCGTGGTAGATTTCGCTGCATTACTCAGAACTGTGGTTAAATAGAGATATACCACGGTAGAACTAGGATTATTCCTTAGATATACAATACAAGTGTACACAGGACCTTACAAAATGTAGAGGACACACTTGCAAATTAAGAAATGCTTATGACTGAGGCACCGTGACAAATACAGTTGAAAAAAAAACAACTGAAAACATCAGAAATATTCAGAGATATACCGTATTTAGCTTTGGAAAGTACATTTTTCCATCCCATAATAGTCAAAATATTCACAAAAAGTCATCTTTTCAATAAAGTAATGTCTCTGATGCAGTTTTCAGCAAATTTAGCACAATGAGAAGTGACAAACAATCATTTAAAGCAGTTAAAAATGTCTCAATGACTATTTAACCATGAAATTGCACCCATTTGACCTTTGACCTTGCTGTGACCTTAATTCGAAGTTTCAGACTGGGCATCCACCCTAGGAGGTTTTGTCATACCCCAAAGAATATTATTAGCATGGATGCCGAGCATTAACAAAAAATGCCATCAAAACCATTTTCTAGAGCTCGTACGAATTAGAGTCCGTAGACTATATGCTGCAGCATTATGCTACCAACTATGCTTATCACTGGTGGTGAACTGAAACAATTTTCGCTACAACAAGGTATAGTTATTTTGCGTTTAAATGTGAGTTTATAGATTTTTTTTCTAATGACAATGAACTTGTTCTAAAAGCAGACCGGGTTTACCGTTTTGTATTGACAAACTGTCAGTGTTGTTATAAAATCTTGTAACTACGGCTTCGATAAAGCTGTAGTTACGATATTTTATAACAACACCGACGGAATATATTGATTGCGAAAAATTGTCCCTCGCTTTGGCCGAGTTCACCATCAGTGGTTATGGTCGCCATAATTATATTTAGTCAAGAATATAACTATGATACTAATTTAGTTAAGAGCTTTAAAAGTGCTTGTATGAAATTAAGAATTGAAGCCCTATTTTGTTTTCAACAGTCAATGTCACATTTTATGGACAAAGTATTGTTTTTTAATCTAACTTTCATGAATGAGTTCCTAAATCTGTAATAGGCTTGTCAATAACAGGGATTGTTTCAAAAAACTTTTGACAATGAGAAACCTCTCAGAAGGAATGCCGTCAGAAAGGGGTTAATCAGGGTCTTCATGATGAATGAGGCTCAAATGGCCCCGAAATATTCATCAGCTTTATCAAGGTCATTAGGGATCAGGAGGGGTCAGGGAAGGATCCCTTCCTGTAACCCTAGAGCCTTGAGATAGCAGTGGAATGGAAGAAGATAATAATTCAATTATTTCTTCTTGCATTGCCAGCACTGAACTTGAAAACTTCCAGTGCAAAACTATTGTAAAAGCTTATGCACGGGTGGTAAACTTTGGAACGACCTCCAAAAAGAGGTAGTGAATTTCTGTTCCCATAGCACATCCGGGAACTCGCGAGGTCGGTCCAATGGCTAAAAACGTGTAAACAAAGATAGGTGTCGGTGGTTCTTTTGATTGTTTTCTAGGTTTCTAGCGAGAAATGGATAATTATGGCAATGCTATGTCGTGTAAAAATGACTTCTCGACGCATACGGCAAAAAACTGCGGTCGAAACCAAAGTAATTTCCGCTGGATCGTTTTTAAAAGTTCGAACACGATGTTGCTATTTCACAACAGTTCGTCAACAATTGTCACCTTTTTGCATAATTGTGGTTTTCCGCGAAGAATACAGCCCCGGTACGCTCGCCCTGGGGAAACGAGCACTCTGAATTACATATCCTGTTAAAAATGGCAACGGGGCGCATTATTTAAGAAAATTATTGAGAAAATTCCAGTAGAGGTCGTTCCAATAAGGTGGAGCTTGTTCCAATTTGAATGAGATCATTCCCAGTGCTCTCCTGTTTTATACATGTACAATGAAATTAATATCTGTGATATCAGACCAGCCAAACTCAGACAAAACGATGGCGTTTGAAATATCAGAATTGTCGTCATATCAGAGGCGTCGTTTTGTCCTGTGTGGTGACTTTGTTTTACATGAACGTCTGTTTCTGATGTTTCTTAAACTCTACGCATGGATCTCTTGAAATGCATTTTAGCTCACCTGAGCATGACGTGCTCGAGGTGAGCTTTTGTGGTCACTTTTTGTCCGTCGTCCGTTTGTCCATGCGTCTATCTGTATGTCCGTCTACACTCTAGCATCCATAAACATAAGCTATTCTTAACCAAACTTGGTCAAAACAATGATGGTCGTAAGTTCTTTGATGAGTTTGAAGAGATAGTGTGATGCTGAAGAGTGAAAGTAAAGTTGAAAATTGCAGTTTCGTCAAATTCGAGGGCAGATAACTCAAGATGCATCATTCTGATCAGGATAAAAGTTTTACCTATGCAAGATCTTATGGTCAACAATATTCAGTCCAAGTTTTTTCTTGATTGAAAAATATTTGTGGTTGCTACACTAGTGAAAACAAAGTCGAAAATGGCAATTTTGTCAAAATCAAAGGCAGATAACTCGAGATGAATTCTGATTAGGCTTAAATTTTCTTAAGTAATATCTTATTCTCTTAAGATCTTACTTCCTTGGATCTAATTTTGATTGAAAGAAACTGTGAATGCTGAAGAGTGAAAATAAAGTCGAAAATCGCCATTTTCGAGGGCAGATAACTCAAGATACATCATTCTGTCCAGGCTGAAAAGTTTACCTATGCAAGATCTTATGTTAAAAAAAATTCAGTCCAAGTTTTGTGTTGATTGATAAATATTGGTGGATGCTAGAGCAAAAACATGGTCGAAAATCGCAATTTTGTCAAAATCAAGGACAGATAACTCCAGAGGTGCATTTTGAATCAGGCTGAAAATCAAATCTGCCCAAGATATTATAATGATCAACTTTTCTGTCCAAGTCTTATCTTGATTGGTCAATATTTGTAGATGCTAGAGTGTAAACAAAGTCAAAAACATCCTTTTTGACATTCAAAAGCAGATAACTCAGTACATTCTGGTTCGATCAGGCACATAATCGAACTCATCCACGAACTTACGACCGCGACCATCATTATTTTGACCAAGTTTGTTTAATATTGGCTTATAAAGCTTGTGGATGCTAGAGTGTAGACGGACAGACAGACAGACGGGTGGACCAACGGACGACAGACAAAAAGTGACCACAATAGCTCACTTCTTGCTAAGGTGAGCTAAAAATGCATTTCAAGAGATCCCTGCGTAGAGTTTAAGAAACATTAGTAGCAGACTTTCATGTAAAACAAAGTCACCACAAAAGACAAAACGACGCCTCTGATATGACGACAATTCAGATATTTCAAACGCCATCGTTTTGTCTGAGTTTGGCTGGTCTTATATCACAGATATTAATTTCATTGTATAAAGCAGGAGAGCACTGGGAATGATCTCATTCATATTGGAACAAGCTCCACCTTATTGGAACGACCTCTACTGGAATTTTCTCAATAATTTTCTTAAAAAATACGCCCCGTTGCCATTTTTAACAGGATATGTATTACAGAGTGCTCGGTTCCCCAGGGCGAGCGTACCGGGGCTGTATTCTTCGCGGAAAACCACAAATTATGCAAAAAGGTGACAATTGTTGACAAACTGTTGTGAAAAAGCAACATCGTGTTCGAACTTTTAAAAACGATCCATCGGAAATTACTTTGGCTTCAACCGCAGTTTTTGGCTGTATGCGTCGAGAAGTCATTTTTACACGACATAGCATTGCCATAATTATCCATTTCTCGCTAGAAACCTAGAAAACAATCAAAAGAACCACCGACACCTACCTTTGTTTACACGTTTTTAGCCATTGGACCGACCTCGCGAGTTCCCGGATGTGCTATGGGAACAGAAATTCACTACCTCTTTTTGGAGGTCGTTCCAAAGTTTACCACCCGTGTTATGGTCGCTTGTCAAAGAAAACCTCTTAATTGCAGTTTAAAACAAGCTGCAGTTATGAGGTTTTTGTTGAAAAGTTGTGTTATTTGATAAGATGCTTTTGCAATGATTTTGCACTATTCCATCAAGCTGCTCATTCCCCAAATATCGCCAGTTACATTAAAACACGCTAGAACTATAGCTTTTTCAAACTGTTACTTTTGTAATGAGTTCATTGTAATAACATTTTCAAATGCCAGCTAGGTTGGACATGTTGGTTATCGATATGTATATTGTAATTACCTTATTATAATTATGTTATTTTTATTTTAAGAATATTGGTCTAATTATTAAAAAGTGAATGTTTAGTAAAGAAACAATTGTAGCTAACTTCTTGTTAATTTTCAATAAAGGGATTTTCAAGAGAAAAGGAAAATCAACAAAGATGATTGTACAAATGCCCAAAACAGATGTTGTGGCCGCTTTATGTTACTAATCAAGGTAAAACAGGGGTCAGTTATCCCAAGAATGCTCCATGGCATGATTAAAACATAAGCTTACAACTTTTGGCCTTGTGTTGCTATAAATTACCCTAGCCTTTGCTTCTTTACCCTTTTCTAGATGATGACTTGACCAATTGACAGTTACAGCTGACAAACCAAATATCAACATATAATCACTTTTTCTTGCTATTCTTTCATTTTGTTCCTAAAAGATTTTTCTGTTGGAAGAGTCACAGAATTTACAAAGCAGTAGGTAGCAGGACATTGGTCAAGAATCAGATAGTGTGCGACCATTGTCAGCCAACATAGTTTTATTTAGAGTTTTGTATATTGTCGCTTTTCAACGAAAACCTCATATCTGCAGCTTAAAACAAGCTGCAGATACGAGGTTTTTGCAGAAAAGCCACGATATTTTGTTATTTGACATTTCTTGTGACATTTTCTACCATCTTGATGACAGAATGGCAGGCTGGATGGTGCTCAGTCTTTTTCATCTTTCAACACGACTTTTACAACTGGGCTTGGGCCTTCCAATTTGAATGTCAATTACAGCTGACAATAATTGTTATGTTGTCATCGGATAAGTCGAATTTTCGCTTTAGTCGAAGTTCAAATCTGGTCCCGTCCTCATCTATTGACATATTTCTTTCAAAACAAAATGATTTCGAACTGAATATAGCCATTGAAATATAGTTGGAAAAGGATAGATATTGCTCGACACGAGCAATTTCTTTCCTTTTCCTTCTATATTTCAATAATATTCATACTTGATAGGTTTCAAAAACGGTCAAATACCAAATATCTCGAAGCCGAACAAAATCGGATGAGTCGAAATCCGGATATGTCGAGGTATTTTATTGGCCTCTTCGACTTCGACACAACGAGTGTCGACTGTATATGCAATAATTTTCAAATCTTAAATCATTACAATGCCTTTCTTTGTTTTTTTCCTATGAAAAAAACAACAACAATACATCAAGTGATACAATTGTGAGGCTCAGATGATGAAGGCAATAAATTGGATTCAGATAAAGATATGATTTTTGTTCAATATAGCACAGAAAATATTGAGGCAAAAGGAGAAAATCATGGTATAATGATTATTTTCTTTAAAAATTCTTCAAGCCCTTTTATTCAAACATCAAAACCAGACCTGTTTTGGAAAGGAATTAAGATCGCTCATCTTACACAAGGGCGGATCCAGGATTTTTTTCCAGGGGTGTCCAAGCCCAAGATTTTTCCAGGGGGGGGGTCCAAGATCAAATTATGGCTAAAATGTAATAAATTTGTAACGCTGCGCTAAATATATATAGTCAAAATTTAATTTTCACTCGACCAAGGGGGTCCGTACCCCCGACCCCCCTCTAGATCCACCCATGTAACAGACATGGGCAGATCTAGAAGGGGGTCGGACCCCCATGGCATTGGCTGAAAATCAAATTTTGACTATAAATAGATCTATAACATTACATATTCAACACATTTAAAGCTATCATTTGGGCTACTTGGACCCCCTGGAAAAATCCTGGAGGGCTAAGTTGGACCCGTCCTCCTCCCTGGAAAAAAATCCTGGATCCGCCCTTGGCCAAGCAAAATAAACTTCTGAATACTCATCAATTTGCAACTGTGTCCGGGAAAGGGTCCAGGGTTTCATTTCAGAAACAAGAGCTAGGGAACAGTTAATTTCCAAAATTGTGATGTCTGCTTTTTCCATGAAATCCAACGAAGTATGTAACTTTTATGTCAATCACTGAAAAATGTTTGCTGAACTATGAAAATCTGTTCTGGTAATCTCTTTTTTATGTTTTCTTTCTTACTTCTGGCCACATTCTTTCACGAAGTTGAACACGGTGGATAATCATGTGATGCAATATTTTCAGAAAATCTTCAATAATTTTGTAAATATATATACTGGACCGATTTGAATTCGGTTTGAAGCAGAGAATGTGGACAGACGTCACGCATTAGATGAATTTTGTTGATTTTTGAAAAATCAACTGATAAAAAAGTTATTTAAGATAAACCAAAATTTTGGTTTATCTTTAATAACTTTTTTATCAGTTGATTTTTCAAAAATCCAACACGTCCAGCTTATTCCTGGCATTGTTCCACATTCTCTGCTTCAACCGGAATTCAAATTGGTCAAGTATTAAAAAAGATATTGAAGATTATCGGAAATTCTTAGTCACGTGATTATACACCTTGTTGAAGCTTGTTCTATGTTAGATTGTATCAAACTAACAAGTACCCATGAATCTTTTCCAGCAATTCATGTCAGTAAAAGAAAAACACATTAAATTAAGCCTCTTTCACCCATAAAACTGGAGTTGATATGCCAAACATGGTGCATAAATGCCACCAAAATGCTGTATCATCGTTTCTACACTAAATTTTTAGCAAACCGAGAAATTCTTAATACTGGTCAAAATTGAAAGGAGCATTAGATGACATTACCCCTGCGAAAAGTTGATTGAAGTTCAAGAACTGTTCTAGAACATTAAAAATGGCAGTTCTAGAACTGTTCTAGAACAGTTCTAGAAATGCCATTTAACGTTCTAGAACATTCTAGAACAGTTCTAGAGCTAAAAATGTGTTCTTGAACTTTTTTCGCAAGGGCAGTGTTTCAGAGTGTATGGAATTCAGAGGGGCTTTGGGAGTTCAAATGAACCCCCCTCATTAGCCGGATCATTGCATTTTCATGCATGAATACAGAAAAAATTGTGTTATAGTTGTAAACGAACCCACCTTTTTGTGTGTTCGAACCCACTTCATAGAAATTCTGGATCGGCTGCAGGGAATTCATAACATGAAAAAAAGTCTTTTCAGCATTTTCTTCTACTTTTTTTAGCTTCTTTAGTCTTAAAAGTCGAATTTAGGAATAATGTTTTTTTTTATTCCAAAATATGTCCTGGTTTTGAAAGTTCTGGTTGTGGATAAAGAAAAAATAGTATATGTACTGCCCTTATGATTTGGAAATAGTTTGGAAATAGTTAAAAGAATTTCCTTTCTTATGGTCCGAGTTTAGATGCCTTAATTTTCCTAGAGCGTACAAAAAGGTAAGCATACACAAAGGTAAGTGCTTACCACTGTAGAGGTTCAAATATCTATAATCCATGAATTTTTGATATGCCAATTAAGCAGATTATGTAATCAGCCAATCAAATGGTAACCGGACAAAATCCCCTTAGGACAAAATCCCCTCGGTCATTTTTTGCATAGGCGGACAAAATCCCCTCAATGAAATGTCTAGGGCGGACAAAATCCCCTTGGTAGAATTATCAGGGCGGACAAAATCCCCTCGGTAGAATTCATAGGGCGGACAAAATCCCCTCAGTAAAATTACTAGGGCGGACAAAATCCCCTCGATAGAATTATTAGGGCGGACAAAATCCCCTTGGTAGAATTAATAGGGCGGACAAAATCCCCTCGATCCATTTTTAAGATGTTCAATGTATTGTATTGTTTCTGAGTTGTTTGTAATTTATTAGAATTGTATTATTTGATATATGTACACTAAGACACAGTCCGGACGAACAATATATGCGAGGGGTGGAACAACGGCTTCAAGAACTTGGTTGAACACTCGAACCCCTCCCTATGAATTGTGATAGACTGCTTCAACAAGGATGCATCCATAGTTGAAGTCGATCATTTAAGAGTTTCGCATGGTGTCGACGTGTGTAGGAGAGTAAATCAGAGTACCACTAACCACCAGAAGAAACTGAAGTCGCTCTGCAGAAAATACATAGATAACGACCAGTCTATTGAAGAATTTCTTACGTGCATTGGGTCCGCAATTAGAATAAAGAAGGTATCTTGAGAAAACATTAAAGAAATATAAGAAAATGCTTTTTGGCTTTTCTTTTCTATTTTCTAATTTATTGAAGAAATGCTGCTGGTGGGGAATGTTATTTTGTTAAAATATGCCATAATCGAACTTGATTAGTTCTATTACTATGCATCAATAAATTGATTCTATCGGCGACTCTAGCTATCTACCGAGGGGATTTTGTCCGCCCTAGTAATTTTACTGAGGGGATTTTGTCCGCCCTAATAGTTCTACCAAGGGGATTTTGTCCTCCCTATAATTCTACCGAGGGGATTTTGTCCGCCCTAAACCTTTCATTGAGGGGATTTTGTCCGCCTTAGCATATCCATTGAGGGGATTTTGTCCGCCCTATTAATTCTACCGAGGGGATTTTGTCCGCCTATGCCAAAAATGACCGAGGGGATTTTGTCCTAAGGGGATTTTGTCCGACATTCAATCAAATAGCTTCCCTTGCAATTTAAATTTAAATTTGAATTAGTGCACCTTTGAAAAAAAAAAGTTTTTTTGAAGTGTTCTTTTTTTCTCATATTTCTTTTCTGTTAATGCTCTCCCACACACTCTCTGAATAACAAATGGGTTCTGTGGCAAACAAATAAGATCTTATAACTTAGATTAATCTGTGTCAGTTCTTCTTCATTCAGATACACAGCACCCGAGTATTTGTGTGGAATATGTGGGCATATGAAAAGTGCAAGAACTATATAGAGCTCTACCTTCACTGCCAGGGATCAAACTTTGAACCTGAGACTTGCAATTTCTGCACTAGTCAGTCCATGGACACAACTATTAAGTATGTTGAATGCACCAGACCCAGAAAATGCTCCATTATGGTTATCAAAACCAGATAATCTTTTGGAAACAACGTCTTTAAAAAAGTAAAAAAGGCTGCACCAATCTGATGTTGCTTAAAAAGACCTAGAATGCTCTTGCCTGGTGTCAAGTTAACTCTTTCTCAAACAACAAAATCATAGGGTGATCCCGTTACATTAAGCTGCTGCAGATGACAAAACGGATGTTAATGTTGTAAAAGATACTGAATTTGTGCAAAATATAACAGGGAAAATATTGAGACAAAAGGAGAAACTGCTGGTTATCAGCAGTTTCTTCTTTTGCCTTGATGTTTTCGCAAGCCTTTCCTATTAGGGATGTTACCCTTTCTGACAAAAATGTCGCCCATCAATGGTTTGATATGGTGAACCTATGTGGGGGAGCAGCTGGAGGCTCATTTAGGGTGTTGTGGTAGTACTGGTATGAGAAACAACAGAAATCCATGGTTAGGTGCTCCAGTCTGCGATATGACCATAGCAGTTGAAAACAGTGTTAAACCCCCAATAAAACCAGAAACCTATTAGGGACGTCAAAACCAGGTCTTGTTTTTGAGAGAATTAAAACTTGTCAAATTGTCGTCTTGGTGCCAGTAAAATGTGTCAGACCTTACCAGGATCACGGAGGTTAAGGTGACAATTACCCCAACATAAAATGAATGTTGACGTTCATTTAATTGTGTTTTAACAGCTTTTCGAGAACTTTTATTCCTGAAAAACACAATCTTAATTTTCCCACAGGGCTTTTCTTGTCTCTGCCTTACTTCAACATAGAATTTAAATGTTAGAATTTTACGTTTTTGTTCTTGAAAATGTTTCATTTTTACAAAATTCTTTGTCTCATTTTAAAACTTGGAACTTAAATTTTCTATGTAATGGACAAGATTAATGTTCTGAAATTTGGCTATAGTTAAAAATAACAGAAATTCTGAAACATTATTTTTTTTTTATGTTGCCCATATGGATTATTAATATAGTATAATTATAGTGCCCCTAACTTAGAACCATGGTTAAATAACTATAGGACATAGTAGAATAATCCCCCAAACAAACGAGACTTACCTTAGAAGTTGATGTTTGGTTGAGATTCTATCTAGTCATACTTCTACTCGAGGGATCAGATGAGATGCGCGCCAACCGTGACCAAATACTTCAGTGATTCAAAGCTTGTAACAGCAACCAACAAATGCAGAAATACTATATCAATTGAACCAATTGATTTGCAAGTTACTGCTACCTGCTCACAAGGAGTCTACTTCGTAAACCCTGGGAGGGATGATGTTCTAAACCGGGTGGGCATCTGATCCCTCGAGTAGAAGTATGACTAGATAGAATCTCAACCAAACATCAACTTGTAAGGTAAGTCTCGTTTGTTTGGGGGATTCTATTACGTCATACTACTCTCGTGCTCATATGAGACTTCAAAGCCATCGCATTTTTTGGTTGATGGTGACCAAATCATACAAAAAGTAATTTACTAATGTACTTACATAATAAGGGAATCTCTATTGTTTTTCTAGTCTGTCAGTGCCTGACAACACCGTGGAGGCAAATGAACTCTGCCGTTGTTGAATGTCTTTATGATAGTACTGCGAAAATGTTTCAGCATTGGTCCAACCAGCAACTTTCATAATGTCTTGTATTGGAATTGAGCTGGCTTTAGCCTTTGACGTTGAAGCAGCTCTCACGCTATGAGCTTTGAATATTGTAGTATCTATGCCTGATAAATGCATCACTGTTTTCAGCCACCTACTTATTGTGCTTGATGAAACTGCTGCATGTGGTTTTAAGTAACTAATGAAAAGGGAATCTTCCTTTTTACGCAAAGTTCTAGTTCTATTTATGTATTCCCGCAAAGTATCTACAACACATAACCTCCTATCTGGAGTATAATATAAATGGTATTGGCCTCCCTGGCCTGGATTGTTTCAAACACCCTCTTAACTGTACAACAAAAAAAATCTGGACCTTTCTTGAGGTCTTTTAATGTCATTAACTGTAATGTTTGAGCTCTAGTGGCGTTAGTTAAGGCGATAAGCATCACTAACTTATAAGTAAGAATTTTCAATGATAACAACTGTAATGTTGGTAACGTTTTCAAATAGTCTATAACTAGTCCTACATCCCATGTTTCTACATATTTAACCTTTGGTGGACGTAAATTGAAAACACCTGTACAAAAACGTTTTACAAGTGGATGTTGACCAACAGAAAATCCTCCAATAATGATTCCTATAGATGACAGGGCACTACGTGCTACATTAATGGTTTCATATGATAAACCTGAATGAAAAAGTTCTGTTAAAAAATTTAAAACTGAATCTAAAGTAACTTGAACTGAATCAATCTGTCTTTGACTACAGAAATGAAGCCATTTTTTGACGTAAACTGAGTACTGTTTTTGTGTTGATGGTTTCCATGAGGATATAATGACATCGGCAGCTTTTTGCGAAATGCTTCTGTTTTGTAAACTTTTCCTGATAATCGCGATGCCACTAGATTCATTTTCCCTGTCAACGGGTGTTCTTTCTTGGTTGAAGTTAGAAACAGAGTACTCTGTGTCACTGGAATCTCTACCGGAAAGTCTATGAGAAGTTCCAGGAATCTGTTCCACCAATTCTGTGTTGGCCAAAGAGGAAGAATCATTATGCATTCTGCCTCGTCCTTTCTTAACTTCACTAGAGCTCGTCCAATCAAACTGAAAGGACAAAAAAATGTAAACATATTTTGAGTACCAGCTATGTGAAAATGCATCAATGAAGAAAGCTTCTGAATCTGGTTTCCATGACACATACTTAGACAACTGTTTATTGACTCTAGAAGCAAACATGTCAATATCTGGGACTCCCCAAATTTGACATACCTTGTCAAAAACCTGTTTATTGAGTTGCCATTCAATATTGTCATTGAAATGTCTGGAACCAGCATCCGAAATGTTTTCTTTCCCAGGAACATGACATGCAGACAACCAAATGTTCCTCTCCATGCACCATACCCACAAATCATGAGCATTAGAATTGCATTCTTTGGATCTACATCCGCCCATATTATTTATATAGGCAATGGCACATGAATTATCTGAAAACACTTTTATATGAATTTGATTCTTGTCTTTGCAAAAAGCTTTCACAGATAGGCTTACAGCCAGTAACTCTAAACAATTTATGTGTTTTTCTGTCTCTTCAATTGTCCATCGACCACCAATTTGCTCATCATTACATATTCCACGCAGCCCATCCTAAAGATGAAGCGTCTGTGGTAATTACCAAATCATGATTACCACGATCAATTACACGTTTCTGTAAGTGTAAATTGTCTATCCACCATTTCAGTTCTAATCTCATGTCATCAGAAATGTGCATTTTAGCAGAATAACTCTCTTTTGAAATTCTTAAAGCTTCAATTTTTTCTGTCTCTATTTTTCTCTATTTACAGCAGAGAAGCTTGAAACCATCAGTCCAAGAACTCTAGCAACAGACTTTATAGTATCTGTATTTTTTGAAAATAATTGTTTACATTCTTGGACCAGAACTGCAACTTTATTTTCTGGGAGAGTAACTATCATCTGCACAGAGTCTATATCATTACCCAAAAATGTCAATTTTTGAGTCGGTATCAGAACTGACTTATCTTCATGTATCATGAAGCCTACACTAGCCATTAAATCATATGTTTGTTCAACATTTTCTTCACATTCTGCAAAAGTATCACCTAACAGAATTGAATCATCAATGAATCCCGAATTAGTGTAGCCTTGAACATGTAATGATGAGTAAATTGGCTTCATTATTTTGGTGAATAATCGAGGAGCAAAAGCTATTCCATTCGGTAAAGCTTGGTACTGATACAAAATACCTGACTTCTCAAAACGTAATTTCACTTGATCTTTCTCCGAGATGAATACAGAATAATACGCATGACGTAAATCAATAGATGCCATGTAACATCCTGGTGTGATAAGTTTTAGGACTGACTCAAATGTGTCCATTTTGAAATGTTTGTATGGTATGCTTTCATTTAGCTTTTTCAAATTCAATATCATTCTGTATTCACCCGGATTTTTTTTGGGAACAAGAAAAATTGGAGAAATAAACTCATTTTCATCATGCTCGACAATTTTAATAACTTTCATGTCTAAAAGTTTTTTAATTTCATTTTCGACAATCAAATCCTCTACAGGATTAAATTTTGATGGCGAGCATTGAAACTGAACAGGATTCGGTCCATCAATGAATTCAATAGAACAACCTTGAATGATGTCCAAAATACTCTCATCCTGAGTAATATTTCTCCAGTTTTCTAAGTGAAATCGAAGTCTACCAGCTTTGAAAACAGAACTCACCTTATTTACTTCTTTTGCCCCTCTCTCGGGTTTTTTGTTCCAGAGTTACCGCCAGAACCGTCACCCCCACGATATGGGAAATAACCTCGAGCTCTGCCACGACGGGCACCTGTTGCCCCTTGTATAAGGGCCGCCTCTGTTACCTCGGCCGCGAGAATTGCGACCAACTTTCCCGATCCTACCCATGTCATTAATGTCTTTAACATTTCGATTCACATCAGTTTCATCGCCATATAAATATTCAGTAAATGGCAAACTGGCAGAGGTTAATGGGTAAAACTTTGGGTCCAAGTCATGTTTATGAGCCTCTTTTCTTTTGTTGTTCATGAGTTTGTTGCACTGTCCCAACATTGCAAGCTCGTTTGTACCCCATTCAATAGACTGAGAATCAAAATCTTCACTGTGTTTGTCAAGAACCTTCACAAAGTTTATTGATGACTTAATCACCAGATTTTGAATCATTTGCATTTTAGCATCGTCAGTCTGTGTCTGGGACTTAAGCAATCTCCAGATACCTGGGTTAACACGAGTTTTAGTCAGAGAATCACAATTGGAAGGCCGATATATCTCTTTGCTGATTTCAGAAACCCTGTCATCCGAGACGCCATTCCTAAACGACGAATTCACAAAACTAGCCAAATCGTCATTTATTTCACTGTCCACTTTTTCAGACAAAAGAAATTTATCTGATAGTCCTTTGAATGTGGTTTTTGTCTTCTTGGACGGAGGACAGTCCTCTGAATCATTGTCTTCACAATGGGACTCAACATTATCAGGGGTATCCTCATACTCCTCGTTATTCTCATCATACGGCTCATAGCATGCGCGGATCCAGAGGGGGGGTCAGGGGGTCATGACCCCCCCTGGAATTTGGGGAAAAAAGGGGTTATTAAAAAGATTGCTGGTTATGCTCCATATAAGCTGCGCCATTCTTCCCTGTGTGCCACGACAAACCATTGTTATACTTAGTCCTTCGTGGTATGACATGTATCTGCATGAATCCAGGGGTGGTCAGGGGCCTGACCCCCCCTGAAATTTGGCGAAAAAAGAAGTTCAAGATCGGTAACCCCCCCTGGGAAAAATACCTGGATCCGCGCTTGCATAGTAATTGGACTCGTCGTACAAGAAATCAACCCTGTCTGAAAGTTTCTTTATTTGTTCACCTTGATTCAAGACGTTAGAGTTAATTTCTCTCAAAATCAAACCGAGTTCTTTGTTGACATCGAGTGTCTGGACAGGAGCACGTGGGCCTGCAGCCCCCGTTTGGGCCGTTTTGCTTGTGGTTACCGACTTCGCCGGCATTTTCTCAGCAGCCTTACTACTTGTTCACGTTTTTCCTGTTGGGAATTACTCAAAGACTTCGTCGAAGCCACGTTTTCCCGAGTTTTTTCGGTTTGTTTGTCATGCTTTAGCATTGATTCCGCCATCTTGTCCATAGATGTCACGTGGTTGTAATCTCGAACCAAAATGGTTATCAACCTTATTTTATCTGTCTACGACAAATTAAATGTCTATATCAAAACTACTTCGTAGTTTAATTAATTATAATTACTTCGTAATTAATTTTTATTTTCATCCACGATGAAAAAAAGTTACGCTTAGAGACTATAATTGGTCACGGACTGTAGCACCTACAGTCAATTAGAAATACGTCTGCACCAGACGATTTCTAAAAGCGCACTGAAGTATTTGGTCACAGTTGGCGCGCATCTCATATGAGCACGAGAGTAGTATGACGTAATAGAATGTATTATTTCTTAATCATACATAATTCCGCACATTGTTTTGAATACTACTTATTTTGTTTTCTGCAACTCCTTTGAATATTCACACTGGATTTACAACTTTAATTGTCTCGGTTTAGTAAATGGTTGCCCTTTTCACAAGCAACAAAAATTAGATTGTTGCTATTTGAAAAATGCTACATTGACAGCAATATGGATGCTTATGAAGAAAAGATATATGTACAATATAGTGCCGAAAATATTGAGGCAAAAGAAGAAAATGCTGATTATCAGCATTTTCTTCTTTTGACTGGATGTTTTTCCCAAGCCATACGAGGTACAGTCAGAAAGTTCCCGGACTGCCTTCGTACGTAAATTATATGCATTCGGATTTTTCTAAAATTTATATGCCTAAAAAGAGGAAATCATGTTCGATAAGTACATATATCATTTATATTGATACAATACATATAAGATAATATTTTACAGTTGCAAAAACATACATAAACAATGTACGGATCACTTTGACGTCGCACAGCGACGTCTACATAACGTCGTATTTTACAGAGCTAAAATCAATGATTTCGGGTTAGTTCACAACTTTTCGAATTATTTATCAGAATGATCTAGATACTTTCCATCGTGATACACATATGGAGCAAACGAATGAATTCGGTGTCATAACATTTCATAGCTGACCTGGTCGCAGGCCAAAGATCTTTGTTTGACTAATACCTGCAACATCGGGGACATTTCAATAAAAGAGGAAAACGCTGAAATGGCATTTTACTGAGTCCGGGCTGTATTGCGTGCTGGACAGTCTTTCATAGGTTAGAACATAATTGTGTTGTTCCTATTTTCATATCGGTACGATGGAAGCATTAGGTCGGTAAGGTATATTATCCTTGTAAAATCAGCGTTCAAACGCTTCTTAGGAAACGTTCAAAGAAAAGACATTGTGTACATGACGAGGGCCTTTTGCTCATCGTCCGTCTAAAGCCGCGCCTCCCATCCTGTGTACAGTTTAGATGGTTTTTATTTTATCGAAATTATTTCATGAATTGCACCACGACAAATTCCAACAATATTAGCTACATTGTCGAATGATTTCCACCGGTCGGTGAGAATGTCGGTCTTCATGTCTAAATGAGCACGTTTTTAGGCCGCACATTGCTAAAATCATCGCTTATTTTCGCACGGTAAATCCTAAATTTCTTGTGTCAATTAAAGAAAGGTGACATAGAATATGCACTGAAGCCGTTTCTTGAATTAAAGAACTTCTAAATTTCCATAGGCGTCATCCCAGTCTTCACATAGACGTTAATAGCACAGATTTGTTCCGTACGCCGTGGTGACGTCGCCTTGATTTCAGTTGTCTTTCATCCATTGCTTGGAGAAATATGTATGAAATGCAGAAATTTTATGCCACGACCTTAACATTTTGAAATTGTTCAGAAAATATGTTGGTGTGATGTCATATCGAGGCTGCATGTAAAAGCGCCTGTGATTTTCAAGATATGGTCCTTTGAATGATAGTAAGAATATTTGGAGCAAGCGTTATTTCAAAGTGATCCGTACCCTTGAACACTATGCTCTAACGCCTTAGAAAAAATTGATTTTTAACATTTTAAAACCACAATATCATATCAAAGCGGTAGTTTACATTTCGAAATTATTTATTGAATAAAGACTTGAATCAAATACGTCAGAAAAAATAAAATTCAAAGGCAGTCCGGGAACTTTTTGACTATACCTCGTATATCCACCTGGGACATCAAAATAAGGTCAGGTCTTGTTTGGGAAAGTGTTGACAGATTTGTTGCCTAAAGCTTTTTGTTCATCAAGAAATATGCAAATTATAACTAGTGTTCTATCAAGTGTTTTCACCTGTTCTGGCAATATAAACTAGAGAAAAAGTGTGTTTTTATGAATCTGTCATAAACTGGTTCTACTTCAACATTATCGATGGTTTTCAATGATGAGAAAAGGGAACATAAGTTTAACTAACCCGTTACCAGATGGCAAAAATTTAGACTGGTCAAAAGTCATAGAATAGATGTTGCTGACAACGATTTCGATAGAACTTAACATTCTTGGTCTTACTTATTAGAAAACATTGTGGGAAATGAAGAAATTGCTTGTTGCAAGCAATTTCTTCATTTCTGTAAAATTTTCCACAGCTCATGCGGGGCACCAAAAAGGGGCACTGTGTGATAATGCGGGTTAACCCATTCCTATATACCGGTAAGGATGTTTTTTGATGCCACACAAGATATGAGTTATGGAAAACATTGTGACAAGCAATTTCTTCATTTACCTCAATGTTTTCTTCCAGATATACCAAAAATATTTATATTTTCGTTCACTTTGAATTGTTTTCTGCAACATCTGGTACCAATAGGTTAAAAACATTTATCCAGAGTTATGTCCCCTTAGTACTATTGTATCTATCAAATATTTGAAAGTCAAGCTTACTGACCCCCAACAGCTCCTGAAAGTGACATTTCAGAATTTTTTGTCATAAATTTTACTTTTATTTTAATCTGTAAGAGCATATTTCCTTATGAAAATTCTGAAAATTTCAAGCCAAAATATTGCGCCGTTTACGAGAAATTTATATTTTTGTGTTAAAATTGAACAAATTGTTGTGGACAACAGTTCGGATTTATATGCAATTTATCGATTATGTCTCAACTTTAAATGCGTGTATCTCGCTTATTGGCAACAACTTCAAAAAACTAATTGTATTTATACTCATTAGAATAACCAATCTTGGCATCAAGACATATATATAAACAAAGAATTACATCTTTAGTTTATCTTTGAAGTGTTCTTTTGTGTAATGCATCTAATTTCATCCTGATTGCATATATTATTACAGTTGTCATTGGTTTTCGTGGTTTAGAAATAAGTGACTTTAATGGCATTATTCAAAGTGCCTTTATAAAGATTTTGGTATATGACATAGTCATATTTGTCTTCACAGCTGAATTCTAAGGACATGTTAGACATAATTTTATAGGGCTTACGAAATGATCATGTGTAAACATAGATTTTAGTATCATAACAAATCTTTGGGCGCACCTCTGGAATAATAGGCACAATAAAATTAATGTTGTGCTTTGTTTTAGACTAATTTATGATGGGGGACTGCTGTCCCACACACCTGCTGCTTGTTTTTCTTGACACCTTGTCAATTCTTTTTACAAGAAATTTGATTTCGATATCTAACCCAATCCATATAAGATAGGGTAGGACAGAAATTGTGCCTGGTAAACCAAAGACTTATAATCCAAATTTCAAATAGTAACTTGCTAGACTGTGACAACTAGTTCTCGATCTTAGACTGTAGTATTGTTAAAGATATAGGTCATTGTTATCTTAAATAAGATGTTAAATGTGTAAAAAGGTCAATATTGATACTTTTCAACATAATTAATTTCACTGAAATTTTGATGAAATTCACTGTTAATTCATTGAAATTTTGGTGAAAATTCACTGAGATTTTGGTGAAAATTCACTGAGATTTTGGTGAAATTCACTGAGATTTTGGCGAAATACACTGAAATTTTGCCCCTTTCTTTCACTGTTATTTCACTGATATTTCACTGATATTTCACTGATATTTCACTATTTTTCACAGAAATTTCATTGAAATTTCAATCCATAATTTCAATTTCAACAGAACCTTGGTGAAATTTTGGTGAAATTTCACTGAAATTTTGATGAAATTCACTGATAATTCTTTGAAATTTTGGTGAAATTTCACAGAGATTTTGGTGAAATTTCATTGTTATTTTGCCCCTTTCTTTCACTGATATTTCACTGAAATCTCACTGAAATCTCAGTGAAATATCAGTGAAATTTCAATCCATATTTTCTCTGGGGTACTTTAAAAAATTGAAATCGGAATGAAATGTCCCTTTAATGTCCCTACAATGTTTACATCCCATTCTTGTAATCTTCTCGCAAGTTTATGTTTGATTCCAGTCTCATGGATAATTCTGCAAATGTGCAATTTTGTTGTCTGGAATATTTCGGTCATAATTGTTGTGCTGCTAATAGTTGAAATTACTTCTCAAGGAGACGCTCAAAATCATGTAATTTCTCATTTTTTTGAACAAATGAAACATTAAAAGCACTGTTATAACATTTTTGTCATAATGAAAATTATCCCCAGGGCCATTAAGAATCTTGAGAGGGTGGGTCCCAGTCTAATTAGGTTAGACCCCCTCATGAACTTTCTCAGGCAACACTTTTCTCTGAGTCGATCAAGGTTTCCAGATTACAAAACTTTGGACTGGTCCAAATTCAAACTTTTTGTAGTTTTCGATAGAATATTGAAATTTAGAAGTCAAAGAATATATATTAGTCAAAACCTGAGTTAAAAAAAATCGATTTGGTCATCAACATTTTCTTCCTAAGAAGTTTTTTTTCCAAAGAAGTCTTTGATACAAAAATGTACAAGCTCAGTACATGGTTATGTTATTTCTTGGAATTATTGCACATTTAATGCTAGATATGATTAACTTGCATTTGAGCACAGATTTGAAAGATCATGAGAAGATGTAATTTGTCTTCATTTTATCGTTCAAAGTGAGCATTTCTTTCGAATGAGTTTTTTTTATCAGATTTTCTTGCATCGAGAAAGAGATAAGTGTTCCGTAATAATTTTGTGTCCTTTTGCAGATTTTGGAAAAACTTAATGATTTTCTGGAATTTATGTCTTTAGGGATCATTATGAAATTTTTTCTTTGATGGGGTAATCTTTGACAGCATCGGAATGAAATTATAGTCCTTAATCTAAAAATCAGGGTTTCATAGAAGCAAAACAGATCCCTATCCTTAAAAAATAAAAGTAACATGGGAAGTTATACCCACAAAATCAATAGATAAAAGAACTTATGTATTAATTAGTGTTAATTGTGGCCGGTTTTTTAAAATGGTTGAAAGCAAAATACCAACTAATAGTCCGGCAGAAAAATGGCATTTTTTGACCGAACCTGGATTTGAATACCATAGAAAATGTTTTTGTTGTTTCATAAAGCTGAGATATTGTAGTTATGAAAAATGGCGGGTATTAACCGGATACCCTTGAGCAATTTTCAAAAATCAAGATGGCGTCCAAGATGGCGGATTATAAAGTTTCATGTGAAAAAAACATCAAAAGTGTTCTAAAATAGTCTTTGAAATGGCAATAATTTATTTTATTTCATTCATTTGAAGTGCTAAGAGCGTCTTAGATCTTTAGTTTATATAATTTAGTGGTATTTCTACCAGAATATAGCGTTCTTGTACTATCTTACCCCACCCACTACATTTAGCATAGGAAAAATCTTCAAATGTATACAACAATTGACTTTTTATTTAATTTTGCAAATGAACACTCTTAAACATAAAACTGCACAATAAACTAAAAAAATAAATGATAAAGTGTCTTTGAGAAATTGAAATGGCTTCCAGAATGGCGGCTTTTTCAAAATACTTTGTAAGACTTGTACATCATTTTTATATACTTTCTAATTGATTGGATACAATTTATACTGAGCTACAGATTGCAGGTTGTATTGGCTTTTACAATGCAAGATATCTCTTAATGTTCGTCAAACCCTATTGTGTGGGTACTTATTGTGTTCTCGAGACGAATGAAACGAGTACCTACAACATCGGCTTTGGATTGATTTGAAACTGAAAAGAGAATGCCTTTGCGCCATCTTATCTGTTTACAGTATCCATGAAAAAGTAATTTCGTCTTTAGTAACAGCTAAGCCCCCTAAGTTGGCTAAAAATGTTGAAATTTCCCTATTGTACACTGAAAAATTAAGGAAATGCATTTAAGCCTTTCCAGTATTCAGACACTGGCCTGCATGGACAGGGGCTCAGCCCCCATATAAATTTGCTTCTTATGGGTTTGAAAATGCAAGGTTATATCAACTTACCTTCTTACCCACTTATCTTCTACATCAATTGAAAAAACTGATTGAAAACATTATTGTCCTTGATACAATTTCTTTTTAAATGATCTTGAGACATCCTATAACAGTATGCGCTCAGTAAAGAGAATAACATGAAAAATAGATTGTGACCCATAATGCTATCAATAAAACAAAATTTTGAGAAAAGGATCAGAATAAGCAGACGTCAACCAGTGTCACATCATGTATATTATAAGGTCTAGATCCAGAAAATTACCGCTGGGTGAAAAGCTTAGATCCTAACCAGTCTACGCGGACTGCGTAGCCTGACTGAGGTCGATATTTGCGATATGTAACTATTTTGCCTTTAAATGTACATTTAGTGCATAAAACATCTTAGTAATCACAATTTAGTCATTTAAGTGCTTGTTTGGCATTTATTCTAAAGTCATTGTAAATTGATTGGATGCTCAAATAAACATATCAATTGTGCTGCTTTTCAGGAGGTAAGGTAAAGGTACCTGAAACACAAAGGCTACACAGAACTGGTTCTCGTTGAAATCGAATTACCGTAATTTAATCTCATACCTTAAAAACCGAGATAAATAACGTCTTCATGCTTCTTCATACGTCAAATTTATCTCATAAGTGTAACAGTTATGGTGACATAAAAAAATTAAATTGTCTATTTTGTGAATCATTTAAAGTTGCTTGTTGCATTCTATTACCAGCAACGACTGATATGCTCGACCAGTACAAGCACTGTTTGATAGATGTCGGCATATATGCTAGTGATCAACCGTCACCTCAAATAAATCAGCTAGAGCAGACTGAAATCATGTCAATCTAGGCAATGATGCAAGGTCTACTCTGTGCAGAAAACAAATTGATGGAAACGGCATGTGTTATGTACGCTACCAGGAAAGTGTTTTAGAATGCTTCTTGGTGGAAAACGATCCTCGACCTCTCGTCATACCGAGAAAATACACAGTAAATGTCTTGTGTGATGACTTTATCCTATTTGTGTTTCTTTCAAAGTTAATGAACGCCTAAAGCCGAGTTCCCATTGCTGACCAAATCAACTCGATCAACTCGATTCCTAAAATTCCCCGATCAAACCCGATGAAACTCGATCAAATGTATTTACATGATTTCTTCTTTATTTCTTGTCGATAAATTCCAGATCATTTTTGCCGACCACGCTCGATCGTCCCGATCAATCTTGCCGACCCAGCTCAATCAGTACTCGATCGCTTGATCGAGCTTGATCGAGTTGATTTGGTCGGCAATGGGAACGCGCCTTTAGTATGCAGGCATTTAGTTACCATTGACATTGTTCTATAGAACATGTTTGGGGTGCACTAAACTTGGCTTTGTGGTCTTTGAATGAACCAGTATTTGAATTTACAGGAATTTAACCAGAATGATGAAGATCGTCTAACAAAGTCTTCAAAAGTAGCCTATCAGAGTTGACAAAGAGTTTATTTTCAGTCGTGGATAATTTATCAAGCGATCATGAACCTTAATTGTCAGGAATGTTATTGGCATACAATTCTAAATATCCATGCTTCTAATCAGAGGTGGTAGTATTTTACACGCACATTATTGTCAATTTAACCAGTCATACGCTTTCTATATATTCTACATCACTTTCATTTTCATTCCCAAGTTAAACAAATGTTATTTGCAATGATTGACAGACGTTGCATCTAGTACATGTATGAAGCAAAACCATGAGTTGTTTGGCAATGAGTTTAGAGAGGGAAAGACCTGCTTTTCTGTCTGATATTATAGTAAAAACATATCAAATTTTGTATTAAGCTCTACTAAATGGATTTTGAATATGATTTGCTCAAGTCTGTTAGTTACGGTTCTATTAAGATTGGGATAAGTTTCAATTATTGAAAGTTGGAGTGGGTGGGGTAAAATATAGGATCTCTTCTTTTTTCTGTATGTAAATAGTGAATACATTAAGCTGCTGATACTAGTACATTAACATGTATTCACATTAATATATCTTGTAATCATTCTACAAACGTAATAGACAACCAAAAGACAATACACTGTACTTGTTACTTTGTAAGAAATCGCCCTTTTCACCATTTTGGACGCCATTTTGGATGCCATTTTGAATTCTTAAAGACGCAATTTTGACTGACTTATCATTGCAAATATCTATTTTCATAATCTTGATGAAAATCAGACAATTTATTTCAATAGAATAAAGGAATTTTTAACAGTATTATGCGAAACTTTATTTTTCAATATAAAATGAGGAGGGTGGGGTAAGATTTTACAAATTAACCAGATATTTGTAGAAATTCCACTAGATATTGAAGCTATCACTGTTTATTTTCCTAACAGGTACTTTCGTAGCATTTCTGGACATGTTTTAACACTTTTATGCCATAAATGTATCCATTTGAACAGATATATGATCGTGTTCCATGACATTCGGCCATCTTGGACGCCATCTTGATTTCTAAGAATTGCTCAAGGGTACCCGGTTAATACCCGCCATTTTTCATTACTACACCATGTCAGCTTTCAGAAACAACAAAAACATTTTCTATGGTATTCAAATCCAGGTCATGTGCTCTTTCTGCCGGACTATAACAAAGATGGTCTATTATCTGGGTACATGACATCATTGTTACATCTTTTGGTACCAATGAAACTATAAAGTCAAGAACTAACGTACCATTTCAAATGCTTAGGTCATGTCTTCAGCACTGGACTGTCAAGGGCTGTAGTTTTACAAAGACTTTTGTCCCATTCAATTGGAAATAATTATGTCCATAATAAAAATTATGATGTTTAGATATGATTTTGTTAAAAAAAATGTTAACAATTAAGTTCTTGAAATGTTTATATTAACTAGATCTATATCATTCAGCAATTAGCTCAAAAATAAGAAAAAAAATCAAATTTAAGATAAAAGTCTATACATGAAAGAAATGAGTATTTATTGGCAAAATTAGTGGTTCTAGGATCTAATTATAACTTTGATAAATCAAATTTTATGTGCGTAGGAAGCCAAATTTGTTCTGTAAAATCCACTTCAAAGTATTGCAATTCTAAACCCATTTCAACTCAGAAATATCTGCTTTACATCATCCTAAATCTGATTTATTGTAATACAATTTATTACTGGTTAGATTCAAAGAATTGGAACTGTAAATCTGCATGGAACAATTTTAGCAAGATGTAAATTACAATAAAGTAGGACGAAATTGAAGCTGAATTCATATTATACAGTCTAGCTGGTATTGCAATAATGAAAGAGGAAAAAAATCTTCAAAAAACTGAAGATGTCAAAACCAAGTCTTGTTTCGGAAAGCATTTTCACCATTGCTGAAATTTTCCATTTGTTGAAAGTAGCTTGAAAGATAAACTTGTAGCCATTATCTAGACACAAGGCTCATGTCATCCCTGATTCCAGGTTGATATTTTACAAATCTCAGCAGGTGTATTAGGGCCAAGCACAGATTGTAAACCAAGAACAACAGACAAGACTGTGGAATTGACTTTTAAATTGTATATTGAATTCCAAACCCTATGATGTGGGTACTCATATGAATCGTCTCGTCGAGACGATTCAAATGAGTAACCACAACATCTTAGGTTTGATTGAAAATTATAAAATAAATTGGTTTTTAAAATGCTGGTACCCTGTTTTACCTGTAGCCCTGTAAAGTTAGAGATAACAACAAATCACAGACTCTCATTGGCTAATGTAGATACTATCAGTATTCTGATTGGTTACCTTTGGCTGGTTTCCCAGAAACACAGTTTTTATGAGCTCTGCAGGGCTCCAGAGAAGATGGAGTGAAGGCTTTTCAAAATGAAATATTTCATTAAATGTTCACTGAACCCTAAGTTGTGGATACTCATTAGAATCGTCTCGCTGAGACAATTCAAATGAGTACCCACAACAAAGGGTTTTGATTTGAAATAAAAAGGTTAGAATGTTTCCACCCCCCTCTTATCTGTTGCTCTGGCTCTGTGTAGAGGCTTGTGTACTGCCAGATTACAGAAAACATAGGTACTGCATGAGCAAAACAGTGTACCTCCAACTGGCATATATGATAACCGCAAAACTGCAGTTACTCATTATATTAAAACAAAAAGCTTTGTGTTTCTGCCAAAGTTTTTTTTCTTTCAAAACTTTTCATAGCTTTGCTGTGCGTCATAGTGTTGGAGAGTGAATTTCAGACAGTTTTTCTAGAATTTATTATGAATATTGAGGGATATTAAGTGTTAGTGCTATACTCCTATGAAGAGGATTTCAATTTGATTGTGAAGTAAGCACTGTTCTTGCGTTGATCATATAAGATACATTTGAGACATTAAAAAGTACTTGCAGAAGTTTACCAACTTTTCATATGTTTCTTAAATGTGTCATGTTAAAGAGTTACTGTTTGCTTTAAATGGAATATAAAAGATCAACACAATCTGTGTTTGTGTTAATTCTTGGTAAACTGGATTTTGTGTTCAAAACAAAAGTGTCAAAAAGGACTTTATTTGTTGTATGTGTTGACAGGAGACTTACACAAGTTATTATTTATTTCACAGATCTACAAAGATTCAGCTGTGGAAGCTTTCATATTTAACAATCTTTGCTGGTAAGTCAACATTTTTCATTTCTCATGATAAATCTTTAAGACTGATCCAATTGTTCAAAGACCTTACAGAATGATTATGATTGACATTATAAGTATAAGTGACAACTGACAACTTAATTAGAAATAGAAAATTTTGAAAGGAAAGATATGATTGCTTCTTCAGCATCATTTTCTTCGTGATACTTGGGTGTTTTAGGCAACAGGATTGCCAAAACATTATAACATCGCTTTTCTACGAAAACCTCGTAACTGCAGCTTGTTCAGAGCTGCTGTTACGAGGTTTTTGAAGAAAAGCAGCAATAAGCTATTTTCTATGAGGTCAGCAGTGAAAATACCTTGTTTGTTTATAATATGAGCAGCGACGCGAGAAAAGCGGAATTTAGCATAAGCGTAGATCAGCTTCGCGGTAACCGCGAATCTGATCAGCGTCTGTGTTTTCACTTGTGAGAATGTTTAGTTCTTCTTCTTCCCATGTACGAAATTTCGTGACTAATCACTTTCTGCGGCTGTACAGCCTCATTTGTGTCGGATCTGGTCAAAACTCCCGAAGACTGATTTTCTCGCGTCGCGGCTTATACGAGTAATTATTAACTTGATGCTTTCTCAGGCAAACATGGTTTGATTTCATAGTTTTTAACATCAAATGTGTGATTCGAATCCCTAGTTCAGTAACCTTACCGAATTTTTAAGCAAAAAATCAGGATAACCTTAAGGTCAGAGTCAGCACATAGTATATGTGCAGCTGATTTCTTTTTGTTTTGTTTTCGGATGCCCTGGAAATTCTGTGGTCAACATAATCAGAAATTAAGTTAAACTTGTGTCTCTGTAATGCTTGTCTGATAGGTAGCAGTCATTTAGGGATCACTTTGTACCCCCTAAAATCCTGCCCCAGTTTATTACTGGGGGCTGTTGAAAACAAGTGCCAAAATATTTATGTTTAACCAGGGAGCCAGTATCAACAATATGGAGTGGTTTTATAAACTGATGACCATAGAGCTTTCAATAAAACTGTCTACAGATACTGATTCTCTTTTGAATCTAGGGGAATGACCCAGTGGAAAAGTCACAATAAAACTGCTACCTTTCTAATGTAAGATATTCTTAGAAAATATCTGACTGGATTTAAGGATTCAAAGTTCTCAAGAATTGCCTGCAAGGCAAGAACTTTTAACCCTTTCCCAAACAGCAAAGTTTTAGCGTGATCCACTTGATCCACATGATTCCACAAAATGGAAGTTTTTAAAGATTTAAAGAATTTGTGTAAAATATGGCAAAGAAAATATTGAGGCAAAAGGAGAAAATGCTGATTATCAGCATTTTCTTCTTTTGTCTCAATGTTTTCCCAAACCTTTTCTAATAGGGACGTCAAAACCAGGTCTTGTTTGGGAAAGGGTTAAAACAGGTTTTAAAAAAAGTTTTTTGCATATCATTGGCCATGGTAGAAAATGTTGTAAATACAGTTTTAATAAGCTGTAGTTAACACACTATGAAACATAGCCGACAATATACTTGAAGGCCATGTACTATCAGAAACAGCAATTGGTATAGCACTTACTTATATTTGATCTGTTGTTAATTGGCTTATCAATCATAACTGTGTTATATTTTGGCATGTAGCACCTTTATGATGTTGAATCCAGATACCCTGCTGGTCATGCTAGGTGCCTTACCAAGCACTGATAATGGCTCTGTGCAATAATACCCAAAATATGGGTACCTTTAATGGCATAGAGATTTCCTATCAGATAAATTTGCTATTGTTAATTGGCATATCAATTATAACTGCAATATTTTGGCATGATGCACTTTATGCTGATTCCTGACACACTGGGGTTCAAATTTAAGCAAGGTCCCAATTAGCAAGAGATTGTAACATAATTTACTGGTATTTAGAATTTGAATGTTCAATGCAATACTTGAGCATATCTTAAATATATCTACCTACTAAGGTGTAGAACAACTCTTACTTATCTGAGATTTGCTTGTGTAAATTAGCTTATCAATCATAACTGTATAATATTGTGGCATGTAGCACTTTGTGGTGATTCCTGCAGACACTCTGGGGTTCAATATAAGATACTTTGGCATGAGAAATTAACATTTCACTAGCATTTAGAATGCAATACAGGGTATTATCCTAAAAGTGGCTGCCTACAAATTAATGTATACTATAGAACAAATCTTACTTATCTGAGATTTGCTTGTGTTAATTGGGTTATCAATCATAACTGTGTAATATTTTGGCATGATGCACCTTATGTAGATTCCAGACACCCTGGGGTTCATGTAAGGTGCCTTACCAAGTGCTCAAGATACTGCAATTTATTACATTCTTAATGATTTATTTCCTTATATTCTAAATTCTTTGTTGTTTATACCTACTGCGTCAGTTCAAATGAGTACTCACAAACTAGGAATTGATAAATATCTTTTCAATAGTTGAAACATTTTAAGACTGCTGTTTTAATTTTGATGATACCAGCAGCCCTTGTTACCTATGGTAAGCATGAGATATTAATTAGGACTTGTATCAGAAAACATCTATAATACAGGTGTGACCTATGCATCTGGAAAGAAATAATGACGGCACAGTTTACCCCATTTCCACACTGTGACACTTTTTGACGCCCTTCAACTGGAGAAAACATTGTTGTTAACGAAGGAAATGCTTCCCACGTTTCTTACAGTTTTCGTCACTGAAATCTTTATTTGTTTTGCCATGTTAGTGCCAGAATTTTTTTTACTATTGAAAACATGTTCATGCTCATTTCGAATTCTTTATCATATCAGGGTAACTTTCGAACTAAGGTCTTCTCATAAAACTAGATCTAGTGCTATTGTAATTTGTGATAGCTTTAACAGAAATCACTGACCAATTATTACCTGAGGTACATTTCTAAGAACTGTATGATTTACAGGTGAAAGGGGTATATATTTAGATTGTGTTTGATGTAAAACCTACAGGTGCTTCAGTCTTGCTTCATGATTACTTAATGTGGATTTATTATAACATTAACAGAGAGGCTGGAGCATCAGTATGATAGCAGGACCAATTAAGCCTTTTAACCCTTTCTCAAACAAAATGTACCTGACATTTCTAAGAACTGTATGATTTACAGGTGAAAGGGATTGTGTTTGATGTAAAACCTACAGGTGCTTCAGTCTTGATTCATGATTAGTTAATGTTGATTCATCATAACATGAACAGAGGCTGGGCCATCTCATAGCAGGACCAATTAGTATTTAACCTTCATAGAAGTAAATGGATTGATTTACCTGGGGGCCAGGTATTCCCCCATCTTCGCAAGCCAAGGGTTACTACCTCCACTTTATTCCTTACGAACACTTGGCCGCTCGCCTCTATGGAAATCGAAAGTACCACCGTGCGATTTCATTGGACGCGATAACTTTCCCATTATCCAATCAAAACACACTAAACAAGCCGTCTTTGTCAAAACGAAAACGTCACGGCTGACGTGAAAATCGATATCCGTATTTGATGCATCGCCTAACACGTTTTAGTACGAGGCTTTTGATTGGCCAGAAATAGCAACTGCAAAGGGCCGCGACTCTTTATCGCCGAAAGGTGGCATGGTGGTACTTTCGATTTCAATAGAAGCGAGCGGCCAAGGGTTCGTAAGGAACAAAGTGGAGGTAGTAACCCTTGGCTTGCGAAGATGGGTATTCCCCCAACAAATCTAAATCCAAAGAGTACCTTTTAAAATCACACTACAATCACAATCTGATTGGCCGAGACATACGTCTCGTCCGATCAGATGGCTTGTAATGTAATTTTTCCGTAGACTATCGATTTTGAAATGTTGGTGATATTGTGTTTGATGTAAAACCTACAGGTGCTTAGTCTTGCTTCATGATTACTTAATCTGGATTTATCATAACATGAACACAGAGGCTGGGTCATCTGATAGGAAGGCCAGTTAGTATTTAACCTTCATAGAACAATTACATGTATGATTCTCAGTGAAAGGGTATATATTTAGATTGTGTTTGATGTAAAACCTACAGGTGCTTAGTCTTGCTTCATGATTACTTAATGTTGATTTATCATAACATGAACATGGGCTGGGGCATCTGATAGGAGAGCCAATTAGTATTTAACCTTCATAGAACAATTATTTGTATGATTCCAGGTGAAAGGGTATAATATTTAGATTGTGTTTGATGTAAAACCTACAGGTGCTTCAGTCTTGCTTCATGATTACTTAATGTGGATTAATCATAACATGAACATGGGCTGGGGCATCTGATAGGAGAGCCAATTAGTATTTAACCTTCATAGAACAATTACATGTATGATTCTCAGTGAAAGGGTATATATTTAGATTGTGTTTGATGTAAAACCTACAGGTGCTTCAGTCTTGCTTCATGATTACTTAATGTGGATTAATCATAACATGAACATGGGCTGGGGCATCTGATAGGAGAGCCAATTAGTATTTACCTTTATAGAACAATTATTTGTATGATTCTCAGTGAAAGGGTATAATATTTAGATTGTGTTTGATGTAAAACCTACAGGTGCTCCAGTCTTGCTTCATGATTACTTAATGTGGATTTATCATAACATGAACAGAGGCTCGGGCATCTGATTAGAGCGCCAATTAACCCTTTCCCAAACAAGACCTGGTTTTGACGTCCCTAATAGAAAAGGTTTGAGAAAATATTGAAACAAAAGAAGAAACTGCTGATAACCAGCAGTTTCTCCTTTTGTCTCAATATTTTCTGTGCCATATTTTACACAAATCATATCTTTAATACCATCCATTTTGTCATTTGTGGCAGTTTTTGAAGTGGATCACCCTAAAATTTTGTCGTTTGGGAAAGGGTTAATATTTAACTTTCATAGAACAAAAGGGATTGATTTACCTGGGGGCCAGGTATTCACCAACAAATCTAAATCCAAAGTGTACCTTTTAAAATCACACTACAATCAATCTGATTGGCCGAGACATATGTCTCGTCCAATCAGATTGCTTGTAATGTAATTTTTCTGAAGACTATCGATTTTGAAATGTCGGTGATATTGTGTTTGATGTAAAACCTACAGGTGATTCAGTATTGCTTCATGATTACTTAATGTTGATTAATCATAACATGAACATAGAGGCTGGGCCATCTGATAGGAAGGCCAATTAGTATTTAACTTTCATAGAAGAATTACATGTATGATTCTCAGTGAAAGGGGTATATATTTAGATTGTGTTTGATGTAAAACCTACAGGTGGTTCAGTCTTGCTTCATGATTACTTAATGTGGATTTATCATTACATGAATACAGGCTGGGCCATCTGATAGGGCGACCAATTAGTATATACCAATTAGTATTTACCTTTATAGAACAATAGGGATTTATTTACGTGGGAAAGTATACGAACCAAATCAATCTAAATCCAAGAGTACCTTTTAAAATCACACTACAATCAATCTGATTGGCCGAGACATATGTCTCGTCCAATCAGATGGCTTGTAATGTAATTTTTCCGTAGACTATCGATTTTGAAATGTTGGTGATATTGTGTTTGATGTAAAACCTACAGGTGATTCAGTCTTGCTTCATGATTACTTAATGTGGATTTATCATAACATGAACACAGGCTGGGGCATCTGATTAGAGGGCCAATAAGTATTTATATGTCCTGATAAATGACTTGGAAGAGCATCTCTTGCTAATAGCTAGAGATGCTCTGCCAGGTCATTTATCATTAGACCAATACCTTCATCAAGCAAATACCTTAGTCTGTACGAAAATTCCTGGTGGACTCCGGGCGGATTCCAGGCGGATTCTGGGTGGAATCCAAGCGGACTAAAGCTTTTTGGACATAATTCCGGGCGGACATGGAAAATTCTAATAAAGTCCGCCTCTGTCACATTTGATATTCCGCCTGGAAAAAAATCCACCGGGAATCTGAATTAAAATCCGCCTCTGGTGTAATCATATTCCGCCTGGAAAATAAAAGTCCACCCGGAATCTTATTTTCATACAGGAATTTTCATACTTTGACAATAACATGAGGCGAAATTTTATAACTTAGAGATTTAATGGATGCGGAATTTTCAAACTTATGAAAATTGAAGACAAATAATTATCCTCCAGGATTTTTAAAGTTTGATAATTGAGGGACTACAAATTTTTCAACTCTAAGATTTGAGAGCAGTGGGTTCTTCCACAACATCACAGGGTCAAAGGACATGGTTCCAAATGAAAGGTTGAGGCACTAAACATATGCATGTGTAAAAATACCAAGGCTCCTTCTCTAAACATGCATAAGACATAAGCAAGGAAATGGTTCTGTCAGGTAGTTTAAAATCCAAGGTCAAAGGTCATGGGCTCAAATTTATGGTCTTAGCAGGAGGTATCCAGAAATGAAATATGAAGGCTCTATCTCTAATACTGTATGAGATAACAGAAGGCTATGTTAAAATTCATATAAAACAGACTGACCTTCAAGGTCAAGGTCAAAAGGTAGAAGTCCCAAATTAAATGTCTTGGCAAGAGGTATCTTTGAATTAAATATAAAGGCTCTATTTCTATTATTGTATGAGATATAGGTCAGGTTAAAGTTCTTATAAAGAAAGTTAAAGGTCAAGGTCAAAAGCTCAAAGGTCATGATCCAGCATGAAAGGCCTTGTCAAGATATATCTTTGAGTGAAATATCAAGGCTCTATCTCTAATATTGTGTGAGATACAAGCCATGTTAAAGTTCTTGTCAAGTAGGTCAAGCTTCAAGGTCAAGATCACAACATCAAAGGTCATATTTCTAAATGAAAGGTCTTGGCAGGTTGTATTCAAGTGTGAAATATCAAGTCTCTATCTCCAATAGTGTATGAGATATAGGTCAAAGTTTTTTCAGAGTAGATTGAACTTTAAGGTCAAGGTCATAAGGTCAAAGGTAATGATCCCAAATGAAAGGTCTAAGCAAGATTTATCTTTGAGTGAAATATCCTGGCTCTATCTCTAATATTGTATAATATAAAGGCCAGATTAAATTTCTTGCAACATACATGTAGGTTAAATTCTAAGGTCAAGGTCACAAGGTCAAATGTCATGATCCTAAATGAAAGGTCTTAATAAAATATATCCATGTGTGAAATATCACAGCTGCATCTCATATAGTTCATAAGATAAAGAATTAACTTGTTGAAAATCCAACCTCCCAGTCTACAGTCTAATTTTGTTCCAGTCTATTACATGATGTAATCAGAAAATTGGAGGGAATTTTGCTTGTCTGACTTTTTTTTAAAAGAAAATAACTGTTCATCGTCTGAAGGCGTCAAAGTGAAAATTATCATGAGATTAAAGAGCTCACTTTAAGTGGCAAGACCAAGTAATGCAACATTGGTGAGTGTTCTTTTTACTAAATTTCATTTTTATTTCATGTGCATTTTTACCATTCCCCACCCACAAATTGTGAAGTAAATATTATTTTGCTTCTATAAATAGAAGTCCAAGCGGATTTTTTTTCCCACCAGGAATAAATTCCACCCGGATTTTACCCGGAATCCAGGCGGAATTTACTCCAGGCGGAATTTATTCCAGGCGGATTATTTAAACTAGACCTTCCAGTTTACAGTCTAATTTTGTTTCAGTCCATTACATGATGTAATCAGAAAATTGGAGGGAATTTTGCTTGTCTGACTTTTTTTTAAAAAGAAAATAACTGTTCATCGTCTGAAGGCTTATATTCAAAGTGATAAAATTATCATGAGATTAAGGAGCTCACTTAGTGGCAAGACCAAGTAATGCAACATTGGTGAGTGTTCTTTTTACTAAATTTCATTTTTATTTCATGTGCATTTTTACCATTCCCCACCCACAAATTGTGAAGTAAATATTATTTTGCTTCTATAAATAGAAGTCCAAGCGGATTTTTTTCCCACCAGGAATAAATTCCACCCGGATTCTACCCAGAATCCAGGCGGAATTTATTCCAGGTGGAATTTATTCCAGGCGGACTAATTTAAATAATCCGCCTTATTTTGTAACTAAAAATAGAATTCCGCTAGGAATCCGGGTGGAATTTATTCCGGGTGGAATTTATTCCAGGCGGACTAATTTAAATATTTCGCCTCATTTTGTTACTTAAAATAGAATTCCGCTTGGAATCCGGGCGGACTTTATTCCAGGCGGACTAATTTAAATATTTCGCTATAAATAGAATTCCATCTCTTACTTTATCCGCCTCATGTTCGCTTGGAATCCGCCCGGATTATTTCGTACAGGTGACACAGACAGGCTTGGCGTATACTATTAGAGTAAGTTTTAGAATCCATTTTGCCAGTAGGCCATATAATTCCAAATTGATCTTGTTTTGAATAAATGTAGCTTGGGCCAAAATGTCTCAGATGGCTTGTTCCAATAATCATGTATACTTCTTTTACAAACATGCAAATTTGTGTCTTATAGCCTGGTTACATACACAATTCTACGTCCTCATCATAGCCAGAGCATGTCTAAATCCAGGGACTTATGCAGTATATTTTTAGATGTGATGTGGATGCAGAGTTGTATGTGAAAGGGCCTTAATTTTTTGCTGAAATGGTTATTTTCTTAGAAAAATGAGGACAGAATATTGAGATCTCGGCGACAAAGGTTAATTAGTAAGATCTGAGCCAACTTTTAGATCCTGCCCCCACAAAGTTACATTGAGAAATGACTTTCTCGTCCAAACTTTGATAATTGAATTTCAATGATATTGTAACGTGCTAGCAGTCTTTGAACAGCTCTAACAGCAATGATATGCTCAGGATTCAGGATGGTCAGGGCAAATTGGGTGGTTGGACTCCACAAATTAAAATTAAACAGGTTCCAGAAATAAACTTAACTAGGATGTAACATAATAGAAAGAGCAAGTAAAGTTCAGTCTCTTTAATCAAAATACAGGATAATGAAATTACGATTTTTAAGTCTTTTAAAACAGCGTTAAATTGAATAGATGTGGTAAAAGGAGAAATTGTACCTTACTGTTCTAAAAATAGATTTATGTACGATTTGCAGTGATCTTAACAATATCAGAATGATGAAATGCAGTTTCTCAAAGATTAAACTTTTAGAAAGTTAGATTCCCCAATTTTAACAATAAATATCTGAGAAAGTAAAATTTGAAAGTTACGATACTTTCTGGCTTAAAACAAAACAATGATCGTCTTTATAATGTCCAAAGTAAACTTAAATTCTATGTTTCCGAAAATAAAAATAAGAAAATGAAATGAACGTGTCCTAACCAAAAGATTTATCGAGTGGAGTCTGAGAAAATTGTCAGAACGGGGTTTATATGTGCAGTGATTCCAACAAGAATATTTGTTGGAAATCCAACAAGGATTTGATGTTGGAAGTTCCAACAAATCTGTCGGAAATCGCTGCGCATCTTAAACGAGGCAAAACAATGCTCTAAAAGTCTTAATAATGCGATCTCCACGTCTGCAATACCTAAAATATCGGAAACTAGGCATAAAAAGGCGATTATTACCCAAAATGCGAGATAAAAGGTCGGACTATATTGTATTTAAATTTGGCGCTAGAGAAAGGATTCGCTGCAGACAGTCTTGCTGCGTGACGTCATCAGTCAAAATCCCACAATGCAATGCAATGTCAACAAACATGGCGGATTCATCTCAAATTACACGAAAAGGTACAAAGTAGCGATAAAACCTAATATTACCGAAAGTGTACGTTACAGAATGCTAACATAGTGATGAGGTGAGTGAGCAACGAACGAACAAGCTTTGCAGACTGAAATGCGTAGACTCTGATTGATTTTAGACTGGAATCACGCTTGTTTATCACTCGGGCAAACAGGGTCACATGCACTCGCGATCTCGGAGGTCTGGCTCGTTACAATATATAGGTTGGGATAGTTATCAGATGATTGCTAGAGGATAAAATTAATAGTTTAATACTTGTCACTAGTGGTGAACTCGGCCAAAGCGAGGGGCGTTTTTTGCTACAACAAGGTACAGATATTTTGCGTTTAAATGTGAGTTTAAAGATCTGATTGGATAGTTTTTTCTAATAACAATGAATTTGTTCTAAGAATAAACCTGGTTTACCGATATGTATTGACAAACCGTCTGTGTTGTTATAACATCTCGTAACTACGGCTTTATTGAAGCCGTAGTTACGATATTTTATAACAACACCGACGGAATACTATGATCGCGAAAAAAACGTCCCACACTTTGGCCGAGTTCACCACCAGCGCTTGTGTACTCTGGTTATACGTTGAAGAAACTCAGATGCTATTTCTAATGGTAGGGTTCCAGAAATGTGGCCTTATTGTGAATTCCACAACATCAAAATTCATCCAATGACAGCATTCAGCTATAGAGAGTACCTGATGTTTTTCTACTTCATAACTTTCCATGAAAATCGAACACATTGTACCGTCAAATGTTTTATATGTCACAAAAAATGTGAGATAGAATTTCTGTAGTGGGAGATTCATATAACTTCCATAAGTTTGGAATTGATTTTGCTGTGGTCATGTACTTAATTCAAGGTCAGTCTGCTTGGTCAATTAGCTATTAGAACTGCTCTTACTGATTTGATGCTAATTTGTGTGTCTTAACCCTTTCCCGAATGGCAAAATTTTAGGGTGATCCACTTCAAAATTGTCACAAATGACAAAATGGAAGTTGTTAAAGATAGAATTTTAGTAAAGTATGGCATAGAAAATATTGAGACTAAAGAGGAAACTGCTGGTTATCAGCAATTTCTTCTTTTGTTTCAATGTTTTCCCAAGCCTTTTCTGTAAGGGACGTCGAAACCAGGTCTTGTTTGGGAAAGGGTTAAAAGAACTCCCCTGTGAAAAACCAAGACCCATTTCTAGTTCTAGAACTGTTCTAGAATGTTAAATGACACAGAATGTTCTAGAACAGTTCTTGAACTTTAATTAACTTTTCGCAGGGGTAAAATACCAAGCATTTATCTTTCATAAGCTGTACATGTTATCATGACATGTACATTAGCACTGATCCGAGGAATCTTCTGAGTCTGTTTCTAATATCAAAGAGCATGTTTTCTGTGTTCTCCCCTTTGTTTGCCTTGTTTAAACTTATGAGTGGAAACATAACGAAACATCGGCAGAAAACCTGCGAGTAATTAGCACCGTTCTTTGTACTGGTTTACTGTTGGGTAAAACAAACAGAAATGATCTAATAACCTGGAGGGTTGTGTCAAGTTTGTATCAATATTTACATGTAGAAGTATTTTGTTCATTACTTTGCCAGAAAATGATAAAATGCTTTTATTATGTATGAGGCTATTTTGTCCTATTCTTTGTACTGTTGGGTAAAACAAACAAAAATGATCTAATAACCTGGAGGGTTGTGTCAAATTTGTATCAATATTTATGTGTAGAAGTATTTTGTTCATTACTTTGCCAGAAAATATTGATAAAATATGCTTATGAGGCTATTTTGTCCTACATTGCATTTTGGGAAAGGATGATCTTGAATCATATTAGTCATTCAATCTGATGTCTTGTTACATAATTTAGTCAAAAATGTTTGTATTAACCTATTACCACACATTGCGATGGCTTAGCGCAAAATGGTTGTAACTGCCTATATGTTAATAGGCAGTTACAACCGTTTTGCGCTATTAGCCATCAATTTGTGCTTCTTGACCCAGACACAAGACAAATTAAGGCTTTGGAAAACATTGTTGATAATGAAGAAATTGCTTGCGACAAGCAATTTCTTCATTTCCCACAATGATTTATTCCCGGAATGACCTAAAAATCATTTTCAGTAAAATTCAAATTCATTCCAAACTGATGTCTGCAACATCTCTGAATTTGGACTAGTCTAGAGTTTTGCTGTAAATTGGGTAATTTTAATATGGCCCACTTCCATAGAAGTAAGAAGAAGAAAAGTTTTCCATGTGAAAAGATGCCAGACAAAAGTCAGAAATTTCTCGATATCGGCGTTGACAAATCAGGTGATGATACGATAGCCATTTTCGTCAGTAAACGAGTATTTTCTCCCATACAGGTGACATAAGACATCAGTTTTACGGCCGAAAAAGTGAGAGACATTATTATGTAATTACTGGGTCGGTTCCCAATATTGGCTTTAGCTTGTCTACAATGATGCTGGTAACCGGCGTCTGATACAAATAATTCACTGACGGTTGAAAAACAGGGTTCATTTAATATTGACAGTTAGCTAGGAAAATACGGGAAATAGATTATTTTTGTTTAGAAACGAAAAAGGTCAACAAGTTTTCCTCTGACTCAACAAATTATGAATATACTAACTATATTTAGAGCACAGAAAGAATATTAGAGGAACTGAATTTTGTAAATCTTTATTTTTAATTCGAATAAAGTTTCCATTTTACTGTCAAGTGACCAAATACTTTTTTTCTGATTCTGAAAGTCAAAAGTTAAAAAAAAGAGTTGGAAAGTTTCATTAAGTTGGGCTTTAGACTACATTTTTGGAAAGCAAATTTGCAAAATTTGCTTTTCATTGCAGTCGTGATTCTCTGCACTTTTACATTCTCTGCATACCACACAACATCTCCCGGTCCTCCTCACTATAAATAGTTCTATCAAAAGCAAAGATCAATGACAAGAACAACCTTTCGAATATTCAATACTGAATTCTATAGTTGTACATAAGATATTCAATTGTGTGACTGATGATAAAACATTCAATTAAACATGTGTTTAAAGAGGAGAAACGATCACGTAGTAATTTGCTTTCATTACGGTTCAATAGCCAGTCCAATATCTTTCGTTGAAAATGGGTCAGTCAAGTTTACTGAACTATGAAATATGCGACCCACTTCAAGCGCTAAAAATAGGAACTAGGACACGTCTATTTTTAGAATCTTTCTATGCCTAAATTCTTACACGTTTTGATGTCCGGAACTAAACAATGATTTTCGATAAGCCATGCATTTAATCGCGTTCACAATAATTGATTGATCAACTAAGTGGGTATTTTAAGGTTAATGACATAGACATCTTGTCTAATAGGCCTTGCTAGTATTCGCGTGTAGCTAGGCATTTCAAAGCGAAAGTAGAAATCTGGGAAACCAGAATATGTGATGATATGCTCAAAATGCATAGAAATCAGACTAGCAATCCTTTCACCACTTGGTTTAAAAAACGGTGTTAACTTTTTAATCTATAGATATAGATCTAGATGAATAGGCATACATAGAATCAAATCAATTTACATTGTTGGTATGTTAACCATTTCCCAAATAGAAACATTTCAGATTGGTCAAAATAAAAAAAGCCGTAGCAGACGACAAAATTGGTATATACCTAGATAAAATTAGAACTATTTGTAGATAATACCAAAGACAATATCGAGGTTAAAATAGAAAATTCTGATTATCAGCAGTTTCTTCTTTCATCCCAATATTCCCCCGAACATTTTCTTTACGGGCTGTCAAACCCGGTCTTATTTGGGAAAGGGATAAAGTAGTTACGGAACACATGTTTTAGCAAGTTACTCTCTTAGAACGCCGTTCAAACGTGTACTAAACGTTAAATGATAAATAACAATGAATCATGACCCCTGCTTGGAGGGTATAGCAAGAAAGACATGTAGTTTTCAGAGATCAAATGCATTCTAATTAGGGTATAGACTCCTTTCATTTATGTTTTAGTCCGTACCCGCAGAACACTTCCGGTAATCCGAGACTTCTCTGATGAAAATTCGCTCGATGATACTTGGATGTCGCTATTTACAACGGAACGCTGTCCCAGTCAAACACAAAAGAAAATTCCGACACGGCGACATAACTTGTGTCGGAATTTTCTTTTGTTTTTGAATTGGACAGCGCTCTGATGTAAATAGCGACATCCAAAAATCGAAGAGCGAATTTTCATCAGAGAAGACTCTGATTAACTTCCGGAGGCAAACAATGGGTTTATGGGAATTAACATTGTATACATGTGAATTGTTACTAAAAATAGTAACAAATCGACATTTTCAAAACGAGGCTCCCACAAAATGCGGAGAAATCGATGACGACGCATGTGCATTCAATATACAGCGATTAAGCGCACATGCATTCAATATACAGTGATAAAGAGAAGTTTTAAGTGGAACAAAAACTATGAAATTGAATGAATTCGTTGATAGCCGGATAGCCGGTTATTTTATTTGATTTACAGTCAACCGTTCCCAGTTTAAAAATTTCGCCTTTTGCCTGTAAGGACGACTTCCGGAGGCTGTTGTGTGTGTGTGGGGGGGGTCTTAGTGGAAACTTGTCCATTGTACCGAATTTTGCAAAAGTTCACGTCATACATCAAATAGATTTATGAACCGTGACCTGTCGCACTAGTCTATTATACGAGAAAACCTACTTCAGAACATGACATTGGGTATAGGAGAACATATAGAGTGCTAGAATGCCTTATAGTCGTTTTCGGCTGGGAGAATTCGGCCCCCGGATAGGAGGCTCTGCTCTCCCAGTCCCTGTTTGGAGAGGACCAAAGACCACATGCCTTCCAATTTCTTGCTTTCTACATCATTTCCTTATAACATTTTATTGAAAATTAGTGCCCGAAATGAATTAAAACAGCACTATGTTTTCGGCAATTGGATTTTCCATAGAAACTTTATAGAACCTACCATAGTATACTGAACAAAAGTTAAAACTTTACACATACATTGCTTGTCATATTTCTTCTAAATTCAACAAGTAAAGAAATCAAATGAATGTGCTTCGCATCGTTCATTTGCTTGGTTGTGCCAAACACTAAACGTTTTGTTGATCTTAATTATGGGGATGAAAAACGGACCCTTTAAGTGTGACAGGGGTCCGTTTTTCATGTGTGCAATTTATGAATATCAAACATTTTAAATTCCCTATTTGTTTATGTCAAAGGGGGGTAATTCACAAAATTGACAGATTAGACCTTTATTTTAGAGCTTGCTACAAGTGATAAGAGAGATGTTTTGTGGGTTTTTTGGCAACCCGGATATGACCAATTCCGTAAAAATAATGAATCATTTATCGCGCGTATGTGGCATCAGATGAAATTAGCTGTAAATGCATTAAGGGCCGTAACTCTGACATTAAAGGAGACAAGGCAATGAAACTTCGACAAAACGATTGCCGAATGCCATGGAAATATTGTAAAAATAAAATCAGGCTTTTAGTTCGATACTTTTTCAGAAACAAGAAATCTTGCAGCGTAAAGTTTTCTCTTTTGTTCAGTATATTGTGCTGATATGGAACAGACATTATCCTTTCATAATTTGTATTTTGTAACTTTCTAAAGAATCAAATTCAATTAATTACAGTAATAATTTTTATCCGACTCCGTGTAATTCATATTGCTAACAACTAGAAAGGCCTTTAGACATAACCAGCAAATTTGCTTTCCAACAGTACTTTCAGTACTTTGATTAATTAATGGTAACCATGCAATGATATACAAATTTCATAACACTGCTTTTCATCTAAAACCTCGTAACTGCAGCTTGAAACAACTGCAGTTACAAGGATTTCAAAGAAAAGAGCCGATAAGGCTAAGCACTGACATGATTAGAAAGACGTTTATGAGGGGTGTGGGTTTCTTACTTCATTACATGCATATTTGACTACTGCAAATATTGTCTAACTCTAATTATTCACGGTTAGTGTCTAAGAGCATTGTTTCAGAAATTAGGTCAAAAAATACCTACTAGTATGTTGCAACTTTTAACATTCAAAAATAGCATCTTCATATATTTAATGCAAGTTTAACCCTTTCCCAAACAAGACCTGGGCCCCGTATTACTAACGATCGTACATTTGATTTGTGCATAATTACTTGTAACAACAACCCTGATTGGCTCAGTCGAATTTCTCGTGCAATCAGATGTCTTGTTACATAGTTTACACTAAAACTTGATCGTAAGATGTTTAGTAATACGGGGACCTGGTTTTGACGTCCCTAATAGAAAAGGCTTGGGAAAACATTGAGACAAAAGAAGAAACTGCTGATAACCAGCAGTTTCTCCTTTTGTCTCAATATTTTCTGTGCCATATTTTACACAAATCGTATCTTTAATAACATTCATTTTGTCATTTGTGGCAGTTTTTGAAGTGGACCACCGTAAAATTTTGCTGTTTGAGAAAGGGTTAACAATGGAACATTATAAGCTTATATGAGCTTCTATTTTCCCAACAAGAATAATTGGCAATAACTTTTAAACTATTGATTAGCAAAATAATAGAATTTTCATATTTCAGAGTTCCTTCAGTCAATGTAAAAATATAGCATTGCTAAAAGGAAAGGTTCAAATCGATGTTTCATAAATGAAAATTGTTTTGATTTTACTTTCTTCAAATTCATCTGGCAAATGGAATGACTTCGCTTTAGAGGTATATAATACAATAACTTGATGAGGATTTCTTGTTTCTCGGAATTTCTTCTCTACCATTTATTTCTCACTTTGACAGCTGTATATACAGTTTACAACATTTGGGTTTTGTTGAAAACCCCTAGAGCTTGCAGAAATCCTTATCTTCTATCTGTAAGCTTGACTGATTTACTGTGTTGCATATCATCAATTTTCAAGCAAAATCTTGTAACTGCAGCTTAAAACATGCTGCAGTTACGAGGATTTTGTTGAAAAGCAGCAATATGTACTGGCTTGCAACTTGAATTAATGCTTATCGCAAAGCTTTGTAACTAATATCCAATAAGAGCTCTGTTGTAAGTATAAGAACTCTCTTCTGTTTAAGAAATTGGAAACAATAATTTTTTAGAGAATACAATGTATGAATTATGGAATAAATGAAGTAATAGAATTAAACTATATGCAATGGGTGAAATGTTGAAATAATTCCCAAAAGAGAAAACCACTTGTGAAAAAAAGAAACAATCACAACAAAATAGCGGAACTGTATGCAGTTCACTTTTGAAAGGACAATATTTGTAACATTTTTAAAACCCAAGGTTTCTCTTCGCGTTTGAATTTTCCAGATTTACCCCAAAATAAGAAAGTAAGAATTGATCAAGAAATGGGTAATAATTGTAAGAAAAATCTATGCCAAGATGTGGTTTTATTTACCAGCGTTATTTGGTCTATTATGTAACAAGTTCCACAAACAATGTAGAAATGTTGGTACTGCTGATGAACAAATTTTGTCCAATCAGGCACATAATCAATGTCTTATTGTTGGGAATTACTTCTTACTACAACTATTAAATGAAAGTTGGTTGTATCAATATTGTGAATACTGCTGCAAGTTTTTTCTTTGCTATGCTTTTTTTTGTAGGGGAGTGTGTCATTTTGACCCCATGCTTTCATGTTTTCATTTCTCACATCCAATGGTACTGGATTATAATGATGTACAGAAATCCTTTCCATGGACTGAAGCTTTTATATATAAAAACTTTTAGAAATATTTTTTCATGTTTTAAGCCTATTAGTATGTCATTTTAAAGCCTTGGCTCCAGAGATTTACATGATATGGCTTCTATGTTATTGTTAAGCTTGATTAATATTTAGTTGCAATTAGTGGTGGGCCGATGATCGACTATAGTCGAAAGTCAGTTGGTTTAGGCTTCCGATTGCGATAATCGATTGGAAAATCCCGCAATCGATTGTAGTCGGTACCGGAACTCGCTCCGTTCCGGACTTTAGATACCGGCTTTTAGCGTCGCGTCCGGACTTTATACGTAATTGTTTCCGAGCCTGTGTAACCGAGTTCGATATTTTTGGCTTTCAGAGAATGAAAGCCGTCTGCTCAACGATTCCGTTTACCAAAACCAAACCGCTCCTGTCATTTGCACATGGTTTATTCTATGAAGGCTACAACAATTTGCGATGTGGACAGAATAATTTGTTTGTCAGACAGATTGAAAACATCTAGATCTAGCTGCGATATCGTAAAGCCAATTAACCATGCAAACGGCATATTATTCGGTCTAAGTTTGCTTAGAACTTTGCAGCAAAACAAAAAAAGATGCATTTCTTTGTTTAAAATTGTTAACACCAACATACCTTAATAAAAGTAAATCCCATTTTAAAAGACTTAGTCCGTGTCATGAAATCGGTAAAACAGTTTTTAAAATGCGTTGAAAAAAGTGTTTGGTTCTTATTCTCCATGGGGGATGATCTAATAACCATTTGTTTACAAAAAAGCCAGCGTGCAGACAAGTGCGTCATAAAGCATCTCCACTTTGATTGGTTGAAAACCAGACAGAGTTTTTCTATTCTCCCAAAGGCGCGTGCGAAAACAAGACAGCGATTTTCTATTCTCCCAAAGGCGCGTGCAAAGGCGTGTCCCTTCTAATGATAGCGTCGGTCACACTTAAAAATGTAAAAAAACACTAACATGATGTAGTTATATTCAAAATCGTTTACACATAAATTCCCTTGTAAAGTAAAACACCGCATTTTTGAAGTCGGCGGCATTTATTTGATCTCGGAGAAGTGACATCATATAAATTGTGAGTGACTAAAACACCGTATCGATGGTATCCAATTACGATGTTCTAAACCCCAAAACAGTGTGTATTTCGTGTTGACTCACTTTGAGTGGAATTTGCTTTCTGTTGCATTTGAAAAGTTTTTTTTTTCCTTTTAAATCGCATGATGGATATAAAGCACAAGGTAGGCCTAAATATAAAACATGAGGTGAAACTTATGTCACAATCCGCATTAGACTACGAGTTTGAAGACCTTATTCTACATAGCCAAAAATGTTTTGTGAAAAAAATGATTCACTTTCATTTCTTTTCACTTTAATCTTTCGAGTCAGATTTCTTAAACGGAACTAATCTGTTTATCTTAGCCTGTGAGTGGGTGAAATCATCGTTTTCTGTAATGGGTTTCGAAGTTTTAAGAATTATCATGCATTTCCATCGTATTTTCGGTTCCATACCTATTTTTATGGACTATGCATACTGAAAAAAACGGCGATTAGATAATTGACCAGTTGAAAGCAAATTCGTCTTTTTTCTATAGCAAAGAACAACTGACAAATTATTATCTAGACATACGAGTATTTTATCAATTTTGTCATATTTTTTATTGATATGATGAAATTACGTAGATGATTGCTGTTGTTTGTTTTTGTGTTCATAAATCGATTAAATGACTTGGTCGTCGTCCCAGTAATGACCAAATCGAACACATCTTTCTACTTTCACTTTACTGATCAAGCAGTGTTACACATTCTAGATTAATCCTCATAAAAAGTCAATAATTTAAGTAAGTAATACACCTTTTACAGACCCTCTTGTGAGAAACGATAGTATCGTGATAGTATCGTGATAGTATGTCACGATAGTGATAGTATCGTGATAGTGATTGTTCCGATAGCGATACTATCGCGATAGTTAAAATTGGCATCGATAGTCAGCCCTACCCATAACAGCTGATTACAAGAGGCTATTTTGTCCACGGTTCTTACAAAACATTACATCTAGTTGAAAAATCATGATTCAAGGACCACAATAAAGGGTATTAAATAAAACAAGGATTAAAAGGTAATGTATTTTCTTTAATTTATAAAGAACAGAACAATTCATGTACAGTTTTGTATGACACGGAAAAACAACCATTGTAACAAGACTAACATCCATAATATGGGAAAGAAACTGTTAAACTGATAAATCGATTGTATAATCGATAGCTAGTTGGTTTGCCCTTCCGATTATAAACCGATAATCGATTGTGATTTTAAACCGATTGCCCAACACTAGTTGCAATATTTATCTGATGGTACCCACTGACTTTCATACGCTATCCATTGACTTTCATAAGTTTCTTGTTTAATCAAAGTCTTGCCAAAACTGCTGCCCATCACTATGAGTCACAGACTGGTTTACGGTTCTTCCTGTACATTAGAAAGTGAGTTATACTGATGTGAAATATGGGGATGTTTGATGTCAGGCTTTTATGACCAAGTGAGGAGATACATGAAAGACAAGTATTAATTGAATGTGTAAGAGGGGTATGGAATTCATTATGATTTTGTGTATGTGTGTCATGAAAAAAAAGGCTTTCTGTAAATGAACAGATTGATATTGCTAAATATAGCATTTAGTTCATTGGAAAATTCGGCCGTGGCCAAAGCGCAGTTGATAGTGTATCAGAGTCTCACTCATGAGGTCCCAGTCTAGTTGCGGCGAAAAAAGGTCAAGAAAGCATTTCTAGTTCTAGAACTGTTCTAGAACATCAAATGGCACTTCTAAGACTGTTCTAGAACAGTTCCAGAAGTGCCATTTAATGTTCTAGAACAGTTCTTCAACTTTTCACAGGGGAGTCTTTTGGTCTCTGGCCTCAACTAAAATTATTGTCTCCCACTAATGGTTTGATAATTGTATGTGGGAGAGCAGCTGGAGGCTCAGAAAGGATGCTGTGAAACAAAAGGAATCCATTGTTAGGTGCTCCAGCCACCATTATATGACTATCTTTACATATTGAAATGATCCTGAATGTCTGGAATGGATGCTTCCCCTCTTAAACACAAAATGATGAGTTTGATAAAACATTATGACATTATGAAGGAATTAATATTTTAGACCATTGACTCTTCTCTGTTCCTTCAAAGTTCTGTGTCCATATTGATACCATATTTTTCAAAGTTGACATTTTCTCAACTGATAGATAATTCTGAAAATTTGAGGAAATGGTAAGGAGACATTGCCCGCTGGAAGTTGCTATTGAAGCACAGAGACCTCACAATGATTGTTTTACCATTCTATTAGTGATCTATGGTTATTTTAGTGTCTACTAAAGTACTTCTTTGTTTCCACACATAATTATGTAAATGTCACTTGAAAAGGGGAACTGTATTTACTTCATTCGTGGTCAGTAAATTTGTTTTGTGTGATATACAGCTTCATTACTACAATAGTACCGGCCGAAAATGACAGTGACGTAGGCTAATGTTTACTACTTGACAACCAATCAACTCTGTTCGTATTTGTAACGGTGCAAATCAGACGAATTGATTGGTTTTGCAGCAGTAAACATCAGCCTATGTCACTGTCATTTTCGGCTGGGACTATTGTAATTGATCACACTTATGCAGTGATACAATACCAAAGTGAAGATCAAATATCAAGGTTATGGTTTGAAAAAAAATCAAAGTGACATGGTCATAATCTCAGCTGCAGCTGAGGTTGCAAGATGATGTTGATTATGTTAATAACAAAGTTTCAGAAACATCATCTTCCTTGGAACAATCAAATTGTTTTGTTGATTTTGTTAAAAAAATGAAGCTACTGTTAAGTTAAAACTTTACTGGAATGACTTTATTGGAACATATTGGATGATATATTGAATTCGTTAGTTACACTGTTTAGATAGTCTAACAGATGAAGATGTGTTTTATTTTCTCCTCCTTCAACATTTTGTTTACTTGTGCTTGATATACGGCTCCATGATTAATGACCAACCTGACATATCAGGATCATTTTTGATGGGTGTGTGTGATAAATTATCTGTTCAATACTGCTTAAATACTGATGGTATATCAAAGATTTTTGCTTTTCTGGAAAGTATATTAGTAACTAGAAAGCCTCCGTGAATGGCAAAGAATTTTCTGCTAACAATAGACTAGGTTTACCGTTATGTTTTGATAAACCGTCAGTGTTGTTATAAAATCTCGTAACTACGGCTTAGATTAAGCCGTAGTTACGAGATTTTATAACAACACCTACGAAATACTATTTTGTTTGTCCGAATTTACGTCACGATTAACTGAATAAAATCGTTCCCTATTGTTAGCAAGTCCAAAAGTCAAATCAGGTTGCAGATCTATCACCCTCTTCTCCAGACTCCACAGCTTTGGCCTTACAAAATTTTAGATTGGTCCACATTCAAAGATTTTGCAGACATTAACCAAGTGCTACAATGTGGAGAAATTTTTAAGTTTTATGACTTTGGAAAGATACTGTTGGAAATGAAGAAATTATTTGTCACAGGTAATTTCTTCTTTATCTATGTTTTCGAAAAGCCTCTCTTACAACCCGTTGTGCGTCTTTTTAAATCGTACGTTTTAAAACTCTGCAAAATCGCACGATTTATAAAGACGCACGACAGGTTGTAAGAGTGCCTCAAAATATTGTCCGGTCAATTCTTTGCTGCATGCAATCTCAGTCATGGCGAAGACCGTCAGACCGGCAGACATGTCCGATGAAATTTCCCTCGGTCTGACAATTTTGTTGCTAATGTCAGTCCCACTGTCTGACATTGATTTTGACCTGTTAGCTAGATAATGATAGTTCGGACTGACAAAATTTTATTTGGTCTGACAGGTAATTCATTAATGTCAGACCGAATGTCTGACAAAGATTTGTTGTTCTTTGCCATGTCTGCAATCTGCGTCGTGGTTGCGTCCACCAAAATCGTACGTTGCAGGTGCGTGCATCGCACGACTAAACGTAAGTTTTAGACGCAGACCGCACGCAGGAGCACGTACGACCGGTTGTAAAAGAGGCTAAAGCCATTATCTTGTGGGGAGTCAAAGAGCATTTTTGTTGGGAAAGAGTTGAATATTAAGGAGTCAACACTTGATTATGACAAGCTTGTTTGAAGAGGAAAGTTCTCATCAAAAAGTTGAATTTGTCTGGGAAGAATTTATTTCTGTGAGAAACTTCCAACAAACTCTGTACACAAAAAACAATCCCTAGGGGTAAACTTAAATACCTATCATTTCTTCCAACATAACACAAATGGGAAAACAAGCGATATGTTTTCAAGCTCACTCTCTGATTCTTACAATAGGATATCAGTGGCAATGTTTCATACTAAGCTTTTCGAGTTATTTATTTGAAAATGATAAGGGAGATATATATACAATGGGGTATTGTTTTCATATGAAGAATTGAAATGTGTTATAAAATTTCATAAAGACCAAAGAACCAGAAAAATAAGAGGTGATAATTATCTTTGACAATTGGGGTATTATTGCTGTCCTGTTTAAATTTGACATCCCCGATGGAGAGTCTATGATAAATAAGCAATTTCTTCATTTTCGACTATGTTTTCAATAGCAATTTTATTTTGCAGGGCGTAAAAATGTGTCACTTTTTGGGAAATGGTTAAAGATTTGTTTTACTGAGTGGACCAAATTGAATATTTTGTATTGCAAATTCTTTCATTATATTTAAGTTCAATCAAGAGTTTCCTTATCACTACAACTTCTATTTATGCTTATTCTCTGAAACCTCATTGTCTTACAGACCATCATTACACAGGGCTTCAGTCTACAGCTAGTTTGTCTTGTCAGAACCAATCAGACCAGGTCCTGAGTGACGCTATAGCAACAGCTGCTTTTCAACAAAAACCTCATAACTGCAGCTTATTTTAAGCTGCAGTTACAAGGTTTTTGTTGAAAAGTGAGCAACAGCTGTCATGACACCCAGTCACATGGCCAAGTCACATGACTCATACAAACAATGGAAGAGATTTTAGGAGGAATTTCAGGAAACCTTTGTCTTACAATTTTGATCTTTCTTAGCCCTTTACTAATGTTATCGATTCCAAGAGCTTTTCAAAGTATCTAGCTAAAAGAATTAAATGCTATAAAGCAACATTGAATTGTTTAATGAATTCAATTTAATTAAACCAAACTTTGTTTTTAAAGAAAAATAAGGAAGAATGGGATGATCAATAACAATTTTGGATAGACTAAATAAAACTTATCAATGGAAAGCTATAGTGTGTCGGCATGCTATTTGAGCCTTTGAACTTTAATCAGTAACATGTAGCTTTGCACAGGGCTCACTGATAAGTACATTGTCATGCAATCATTCTAATTACTTCAGTGTGCTGGAGTGCATTTTATCCCAGATGACATTGAAGGATAACAAAGTTTTATACTGGTTCATAATAATCGAAATGTCATGGACTTTGTACTTTGAAAATGGCTTTATTATTTATTATACATATTGCAAGACAAAAAGATAAGATAGCAATGCTGCAATTAAAGAAGATGCTGTAAAGCAAGAATGAGAATTTAATGTTAACAATTTTGGATGGTTCTGTTCTAATCTTTACATTATCTTGGTTGTTAGTCAGGATCTGCATTCCAGGCAGTTTTAGTCCCAGTGCAACATGGTGATTTCCCAGCTTTTTCTGCCTATAGGCAGACTGCAGATTGGCTCAATTCTAATGGAGTCAGATCTGATAAATTTGATCAGTGTTTTCCCAAAAGTATTGTAGATCTCTAATGTTCATTGTATGTTGATTGATACCATCTTTATGTCATGCATGTTCAGAATTAAGGATAAGAGAGGGTTATAAATTTTCAAAACATGAAATGTCTGTTGATCAGCGCTCATTGAAATTGTCTGTTTGAGACCATTGAAATGAGTACCCATAATGTATGGTTTTGATTTGAAATAACAGAAGGTATCTTATTATGTTGGTCTGCTTGTTGTATTGACATGAAACAAAGCTTCTCACCAATAGTCCAAAACATGGCATTAAACGTCAAATCTCTTCTGAAAATACTAGGATATTTCATTAAAAACTATCAGATTGACCAATGAAATATCTTATCCACTGCAGAAATACAAACTTCCTTATACATGTAAATGTACATGTAACTGCATTGTTCCCTTTCAGAAGTCTAAGCATAATTAGCTAACATTGTAGATGGGTCACCGATGATCTGATAAACTAGATTAGTGTTTTCCCTAAAGTAATGTTCATTGTAATGTTGACTGATAGCATCTACCTGATGCCTAACTTTATAGCATGCATGTTGAAGTGACATACAACAAGGCTGTACTGGCCAAACACCAGAACTGGGAGATAACTCCCAATGGACTATTCCAGATTATTGTATATTTAACAACATTCTAAATCTATTTTATATGATGTAAGTTATAAACGATTCAAAATCTTTTACTGAATGAGGGACCATACCCATAATCAGATATAGGGGAATCGGGTAGATAAACGTGACTATTCAAGTGTGTAAGTTGTTTCTATAAATAGATTTTCAATACAGCTATCCTACCCAAAATAAACGAAAATATTTGTATCGATTCTCGTTTAACTTTGAACGTATAATACATAACAACAATCTGTTTGTGGTATAGGTCCCTATTATTGCCCTGGCAGAGCATCTCTAGCTAGAGATGCTCTTCCAGGTCAATCATCGGGACCTACAGTATGGGTCATTGACGATCTAATAAACTTGATTAGTGTTTTCCCTAAAGTACTGTTCATTGTAATATTGACTGATAGCATCTAAGTGATGCCTAACTTTATGGCATGCATGTTGAAGTGACATGAAACAAGGCTGTGCTGGCCAAACACCAGGACTGCGAGATAACTCCCATAGGAGCATTCCAGATTATTGTATATTTTACAAGACTTGTTCTAAGTCTATTTTATATGACATGTATTACATAACAAACAGTCTTTTGGTGGTATAATACGCTATTATTGCCCTGGCAAAGCATATCTAGCTAAAAGCTAGAGATGCTCTGCCAGGTCAATTATCTGGACATGCTACAATAACAGCAGTTGCTATAATGTCCTGTAACCAACAGAGGTTGGTCTTGAAATGGAGAATAAAGTATTTCCTATAATCAGAGACTAATCATTATGTTTCAGCCAAGAATCAATCAGTACATGTATACTGCATTGTTCCTTTACAGAAGTGTAAGCATAATCAGCTAACATTGTAAATGGGTCATTGATGATCAGATAAACTTGATAAGTGTTTTCCCTAAAGTAATGTTCATTGTAATATTGACTGATAGCATCTAACTGATGCCTAACTTTATGGCATGCATGTCGAAGTGACATGAAACTAGGCTGTGTTGGCCAAACACCAGAACTGTGAGATAGCTCCCAATGGAGCATTCCTGATTATTGTATATTTAACAACATTCTAAATCTATTTTATATGACATGTATTACATAACAAACAGTCATTTGGTGGTATAATACGCTATTATTGCCCTGGCAAAGCATCTCTAGCTAAAAGCTAGAGATGCTCTGCCAGGTCAATTATCTGGACATGCTACAATAACAGCAGTTGCTATAATGTCCTGTAACCAACAGAGGTTGGTCTTGAAATGGAGAATAAAGTATTTCCTGTATAATCAGAGACTTATCATTATGTTTCAGCCAATAATCAATCAGTACATGTATACTGCATTGTTCCTTTTCAGAAGTCTGAGCATAATCAGCTAACATTGTAGATGGGTCACCGATAATCTGATAAACTTGATTAGAGTTTTCCCTAAAGTAATGTTCATTGTAATGCTGACTGATAGCATCTAACTGATGCCTAACTTTGTGGCATGCATGTTGAAGTGACATGAAACTAGGCTGTGCTGGCCAAACACCAGAACTAGGAGATAACTCCCATTTGAGCATTCCAGATGAACATATATGTAACAACTATTCTAAATCTATTTCAAATAGTATAGGTTACATAACAAACAATCTCTTAATTGTAGCAGCAGTTGGTATACCAACAGGGATGGTTCCTTAGGCTTAAATTGAGAAAAACGTTCTTCCTGTATGCTTCAGACAAGAATCAACCAGCCATGGCATTTTTGTCACTTTGCTGTTTGTCCCTTAAGATCTTTATCACATATTATTTTTGTGTGTTTTATTTTTCAGATTGATATACATGACAAAAAGAACACTATTCTGAGAGACAGTATACAGATATACAGGTAGAGTACATCTTTGTTTATTCTTGCCATTTAGGGGTGGTTTTCGATTTAGACAAGTCAAAAAAGTGTCTTCTGATGACTGGTTTTGTAGCTCCATTTTTTAGCACATTTGAAATTAACCCATTACCAGACGACACAATTTTAGACTGGTCAAATTTCAAATATGTTGCAAATATGAAATATGTTGCAGACTGGTGAAAAGGATTTCACATTTGTGTGCCTATTTGGATAGAAAACATTGTGGGAAATGGAGAAATTGCTTGTCACAAGCAATTTCTTCATTTTCCACAATGTTTTCCAAAGCATTTATCTTGTGTGGCGTCAAAAGGCGTCAATATAAGGGAATGGGTTAAGCAATGTCGTTTGTCCTCAAACCAAACTTTGAGCTTTAATATTTTTAAGCTTTCACCATTAGCAGAATTAGCTAGCAGAACTTGCTTGCCGCTAGTTTGCCTCTGTACTGGCTTGTACTAGCTTGTTGAAGCATTGGTTTTGCAAGCTTATTCAAACTTATTCAAGCTATTTAAATACTTTGCATTAATTTGTATAACATAAATTACCATATTAGATACATGGGTGGGGTGGGTATAGCTGCATGAACATTTTGACTTTATGGGAAATGGTTAATGCCATAAAATACCCATTAACAGTTTACATGGGCAGATAATATCATTTCTGAAATGAAGGTAATGTGAATAAATCTTCTGGCTTTAACAACAGATTAATTTTATTAAAGCCTTCCGCCAGACAACAACATGTTTGCTCACTCCTAGACAATATGATATCTACGATATCACAGATAATGCCAATAAGAGAAAAGAACAAAAATGCTGGTACAAATTTGATGGCTGCTTCAACATTTCTTCCTTTTATTGTATTGTCGAGAATAGGCATTGCATCAGAAAGAGTTATATGTCATTAACAGGATGTCAAAGTCTGGTAACTACAGCTTGAAAAAGCTTTAAGATAATTAACCCTTTCACTGCCATAGGCGACTTTTGTCGACGAGGGGTTCCCTGCCATAGGCGACTTTTGTCGACAAATTTATGGGGACGAAATATATGAGTACCAACAACATAAAAAAAAATTATTTCATAAATTACCTTTAAATTTTGGTCACATATAGGTGCTTCATTTGTCTGTATGTGCTGAAAATTTGAAAGGAATCCATCAAATGAGTCAAAAGTTATGCATGTTTTTGTGAACAGGGTATCGAAATTTCTTCGAATTAATTCAGCAGTGAGAAACACGTCCGAAAAAAATATTTGGCAGTGAAAGGGTTAAGGAGTTATGAGGTATTGACCTCCCACCAACAATATAATCTTCCAACACACGGCCGCTTATCTACTAAATCACAACATTTTGTTGTGTATGAAAAAATGTTTAGAGGATATCCGGTTGGCAGTTAGAGGAGCCGACAAATCGGCGGGTGAAAGGTGAGTCTCGTCTTTTAATCGAAATGTTCTTGTTTCTAGCTCGAAAATCAAAAATCGGAGAATGTCATACAACCCTTTATTCATTTTCACATATTTGTGAGCCCCATCCAAACCCCGATTCCCAGAGATTGAAAGGGAATTCATTTTCTCCCATTGCAAGGGTAGTCCCAATATTGACATTTCGTCAATCCTGATGAGCGTTTGTCCACTTTCTGAGGATGAATGGCCCAAAACATGTGTGTATTATAAAATAGTTGTATGTAAATTACATCGTGCAAACAATATTTTAATAACTTACTGTCGATCTTTGAAGAAAATCAGTTCTTCCGGTCAGTTTGTGCGTTAGAGGATAGGTTGCGAGTAAGAGGATAGGTTGTGATTTAGAGGACAGAATGCATTCATCGCATTCAATACCATTTGTCATTGTTTATATGCGAATTAAGCCAAACCGAAATACTCTCATTACTAGACTAGTCTTGTCCAAAGATTAAACCCTCATTTCGCTTAAGAATCACTGTGTCATTTTTATTTGACAGAGTACGAGTTCATTGTGATATGATATAGAAAAACCCTTTTCACACACCAGTTATATCAATATCTACCAATAGATGTCGCCACCTGTCGATTACCATCTATCTCTGGTGGGCATTCTGGGTTAACTACTTTCAAGATGTCAGCGCCCATAAAATGCGTACACGTGGTACTTCCTCATGACTTCCTGTCACGCGGCATATTTGCTTCATGTGCTTGCATAGAGTAAAATGAATAATCTAATTTGAATTAATTATTTTATTAGATGAAATTGAGACGAAAATCAAACTTTATTTTGTTGCAAATGTATTTGTAGTTGCAATTTTCTGCTTGCTACTTTTTGGCGACAGGATTTTGGAGTTATGCGCACGCGTAGTGATTTTTATCCAAAAATGGATAAAGTGATGCGTCAAATGAGTCAGTCCAAAAATAAAAAAAAATAGACTGGAAATATTGTAGACTGGCTGCTTAGTCAATGCAGTTATATGTATCATATTACATTATCTTATCTAAATGAATGTAAGGTTCTTATGCATAATAGAATTATAACAATGTTTGATACATTCACTATCCTTTGTGTTTCTTTCTGTCTGTCTGTACTCTGTGTGTCTTCATGTGAACTTTAAAACTATTCAAAGTAAATACTGTGCAATATTCCAACCATTTTTGTATGCTCTAAAGTAGAATCTAGCCTCTTTAAAAAATAATGCGTAAGAAGTGGAAAAACCGGAGACAATAAAGACGTGTCAAAAATACAGGTCTGTAAATCTTGTTTATCCATAGATCTTCTTGTTTATTGATTCAGTATGTTTAATATTAAGTCATCAATCATATAGGCCTACAAGTTGCTGATTAACAGTAATCTCTTCTTTTGTGTCAATACTTTACAATCCCTTTCTAATAAGTACGAGCACTTCGTAATTATTTCTAATTCTATTTACATCGTACAACTTAAACTACTAAATTCACAATGAAAACGAGGGAATAAACGTACTAAATTTACGTCAAGCGTAACATCCATCTGTGACGTGATTCAGTTAAAATTTCAAAACATTGGATTCGTTAATACACAGGTTATCGTATTTTTGCGGAAGTCGCTACCATCGCAATATCGACGTCAAAATGAACTGTGACGTAAAGGCGGAGCAGCGATCTTATATAAAATTTTGCGTGGATTTAGAAAAGACTCTCATGGTAACAAAGAAATTGATGGAAATGGCACAGAGTGGTAGCAGTGTGTCTCGAACGCTGGTGTATAGATGGCACAGATCATATTTGGAAATGAAATCAATTCCATACAACTAAAAAAGAGCGGGCCGGCCGACGATAATCACGGAAAAATTGACGTCTGACGTTGCTTACACACTTGGCGAAGACGCTCGTTTGGCAGTGCGGGTCATTGCTCGCACCTTTGACATTGGTGTAGCCACAGCGTATACTGACTGAACATCTCAACATGGAACGTGTGTGTGCCCGTTTGGTACCCAGCCTTCTATCAGAAAGTGACCAACAACGGCGAGTTGAGGCAACGAAAATCTTCTTAAAGCGGTGGCGAGCAGGTGGTGAAAGTTTTCTTGACCGTATAATCACATGCGATGAAACATGGTTGTATTTCTACGATCTAGAAACTAAACAACAATCAAGTGTCTAGGCAGTGAATGGATCGGCTCCTCCGAAAAAGCCAGGGTCAGCAGGTCGACTGGACGCACTATTATGAACGTCAGTTATTTTGACGTCATGTAAATGACGTCGCGGTGCTCCGGTTCCTTCCAGATAGGAATGGTTTATTGACTCCAGTTTGTTTATTGTATTAGCATATTTCGAAAAAAAGTTACATATGAAGAGAAATATAAATTGTCTTTGTTTTGGTATATTTTTCAATCCCTTGCTTGTTATAATTTAAGTCCTATAAGCGTTGTCTCAATAATTTCCGAACAACCCTCGTACGTTATACCATGCCTTGTAAGAGAAAGGGTTAAAGAATCCCATTTACACATCATGTAAAAGCAACGGAACAAGAGAAAGTCAATTTCCTTCATAAAGATTTCTTCAAAAATCCTATCCCATACAAGATATTTATTTTATAACTCCCTTGTAAAATAGTTTCGGAAAACATCGAGAGAAAGAAGAAATTGTTGATTATCAGCCCTTCCCTCAATATTTACGCCCTCAAAAATACTTCTCACATCTGTAACCTCTTTATAAATAAAGCAGTCCAAAATTGTGTCATTTTGAAAACACTTTTGAAAACACCCATTACCAAATTGGCTAAATATTTGACTTTTCCGAAGCAAAAGATGTAGCAGACAAGAATATCAGGTGTATGAAATTTTAAAAAGAGAACACACAAACACCCTTTTAACTTAAATGTTCATTTTAAATTATCACATGCAGATGGGCAGACTAGCAGACAATGTTAAATTGTTTAAATGTTAAACTGATGTATCAATTTACTGGGCGTAAAAATACGTTATGCCATTTCACTCACCCTTTGATAATAGATATATCACATAGAGTATTTCGGTTTGGCTTAATTCGCATATAAACAATGACAAATGGTATTAAATGCGATGAATGCATTCTGTCTTCTAAATCACAACCTATCCTCTTACTCACAACCTATCCTCTAACGCACAAACTGACCGGAAGAACTGATTTTCTTCAAAGATCGACAGTAAGTTATTAAAATATTGTTTGCACGATGTAATTTACATACAACTATTTTATAATACACACATGTTTTGGGCCATTCATCCTCAGAAAGTGGACAAACGCTCATCAGGATTGACGAAATGTCAATATTGGGGCTACCCTTGCAACGGGAGAAAATGAATTCCCTTCCAATCTCTGGGAATCGGGGTTTGGATTGGGCTCACAAATATGTGAAAATGAATAAAGGGTTGTATGACATTCTCCGATTTTTGATTTTCGAGCTAGAAACAAGAACATTTCGATTAAAAGACGAGACTCACCTTTCACCCGCCGATTTGTCGGCTCCTCTAACTGCCAACCGGATATCCTCTAAACTTTTTTTCATACACAACAAAATGTTGTGATTTAGTAGATAAGCGGCCGTGCAACAGAGAATGAAAATCTTACATCTGTCCAAATTCACAGAAAAAAATTGTGAGTAAAAAGCAACAGGGATGAGGTAAATGGGTAACAGGTGCATGGTATTTGGCCAAGAATTTAGCAGTGAACAATATTCAAGTTTTAGTTTTCTTAAAATGGAAATGTCATCAGTCTGCTTGTATTACAAAGAGTCTAATCTGCAATTCTATGAATTCTTACTAGTTCAAGGTATAATTGTGAGTCAATATTTCGCTGCTTTTCAACAAAAAACCGGATAACTGCAGCTTTAAACAAGCTGCAGTTACGAGGTTTTTGTTGAAAAGTGGCGATATTTGTAGGCAACCGAGTAACAGGTGCATGCTGTTTGACCAGGAATGTGAAAATCGAGTTTGACATATCTATACATGAGCTGTACATTTATCTGTCAGCCACGCCATTTTATCAGGTTGTAAATAAAACAATGCCACACTGATAATTTGATAAAAGATGCCGCAAGTTCACATACCTTTGCACTTATCGAAATTAGCCCTTTCTGGAAACAACAGAATTTGATAATGGCTAAATTCAAAGGAGCTAGTAACATTATTCAAACGTGAATTGTGCATTTATCTGTCATTTAGCATGCCATTTTATCAGCTAATAAAAAAAGCAATGCCTGTAGAATTTTTGTAAGATTATCCCCGAATCATAGACAAATGTTACAGAATTAAGGTTGGTGACTAAGTTTAATCAGACTTCCTTCCAGCGTTACAGGGTAAAGTGTGTCCATGAACTTCCTTGACTGCCCTCAGATCATGTAAGATTATTCAAGAACACATTTGTAGTTCTAGAACATTCTAGAACAGTTCATGAACTTTTCGCAGGAGATGAATTACCTTCCATCTTTATATTCAAAGTTTGTATACATGTAAGTGTCTACACACTTTATGGACAACCCTCATAGATCACTCATAGATCACATTAGATTTGTTCAAATATTGTTGCTTTCATGGTAAAGAAAACAGAAAAGGCTTGAGAAAACATTAAGGCAAAAGAATGAAATGCTGATAGAATCGGCATTTTCTCCTTTTGCCTAATTATTTTCTGTGCTACATTGTAGACAAATTTCTAAGTCTTCATCAACACGGGTCAACACTAAGATCTGTTTTGTCCCCTGTAAGCCCATTGACTAAGCAGCCAGTCTACAATATTTCCAGTCTATTTTTTTTTATTTTTGGACTGACTTATTTGACGCATCACTTTATCCATTTTTGGATAAAAATCACTACGCGGTGCGCATAACTCCAAAATCCTGTCGCCAAAAAGTAGCAAGCAGAAAATTGCAACTACAAATACATTTGCAACAAAATAAAGTTTGATTTTCGTCTCAATTTCATCTAATAAAATAATTAATTCAAATTAGATTATTCATTTTACTCTATGCAAGCATATGAAGCAAATATGCCGCGTGACAGGAAGTCATGAGGAAGTACCACGTGCATGCATTTTATGGGCGCTGACATCTTGAAAGTAGTTAACCCAGAATGCCCACCAGAGATAGATGGTAATCGACAGGTGGCGACATCTATTGGTAGATATTGCCTGTAAGCCATCTTTCAAATTGGACCACCTCAACACTTTGCTGTTTGGTAAAGTGTTAATCTAAATGTGTCTTGGAATCTCCATGTCAAAACAACGATGATCTCTCAGGATTGGTGAGAAATTGATTTGTAATGGTCTGTCATAATTCTGGCTAATTTGATCCAATAAAACTGTCTAGTTTATCTGGCACAGATCTCCCCTTACTGAACCATCAACCAGCCCCTAGGGGCTAGTCTATAGACTGGTCAGCCTGACCTCACAGTGGGGGGTTCCAGGCTAATGGATTTTGGATATTTTACAAATTTGGCATCAATATTTTCCCTTATCTTCTAAACTGTCTTAACCCATAACCAGATGGCAAAATTTTAGCCTGGTCTAAAGATTGAAAGATGATGCACTCAACAATTTCAAGAGGGGCGTCCAAAAGTGTGTAAGTGTGCATGGTAATAGGTTACTATAATCATATGAATTGTTGAATAAGGATTCCCCCAGTCTGAAAGTATTATTAAGGTTCAGGTAAATTCGGTATCTACACAAAATTCAAAGTTATTTTTTGCATTTATTCTTAACATGTATATGCCATATTATATATCAAATTAAAGCTCTGCATGAGTAGAAGATATTAAGCAACTTAATTCTGGTCTACCTTGTAAAGCATAATCAAAACATTGCGAAAAAGGACGACTTCCAGGAAAACCGAGAACATAGTTATCCTTGAATGAAGTTGGCTAGTTTTTCACACAAACATACACTATGGTCTAAACTTGGTAGTACTACTACTTACATGAATTTACTTTCTACAAAAAACGTGCATTTACGAAATAAACTTCTGACATTTCTTCATTTTTCATATAAAATTCAAGGTGGAACTATTTTTTTGAAACACTATGTATGGTTAAAATATTTGGCCATATTCTCAAGCAATCAAAGTAAGTTTTCTAATAAAATTGTTATTTTTCTTTATTTGTTGAACTGAAATAAATCAGTGATGGTTCCTACAGTGAAGACATATGTCACATGATAATAATTACCTTTCCCCATTTTTCTATTGACACACCACTTACATTTTTCATATTGATTCCAAAAGTGTAAACATATTTTCAAGGTATCTTGTTATCAGAATTGTGTTATAAGTTAGCATAACATTCCCTTTGTTGTAATGTTGTATTGCTCGGTAATTGCAAGGAAAATTATCAAAAAAAAAGCATGATACATATCTGGACGCTACTAATTTGTAATGGTCGTAGCTTTACACCATACATTTCTTAAATTATGCTACAATATAATTTCGTTTGATATATCGTTTAAAATATTTTTTTGTGTAGAGACGAATGCATATTGTATTTATTAAGCATGCACGTTTTGTCTTTGCGAAATAAAATAGTTTTCGAAAAAATTTCAATACATGAAGAGAGTCCATTTCCGGTGCAAATTATTTCATATTTATGCATGGCATAGTCCAAATTCTTTGAAAATCGAAGAATAGTAATACGTACACCACCTTTCAGATATCAATTCTAATGTGTCTGACAACTCACCATTCATTAAATATGTTTTTTACGCAGATCTGTTCGATGTTTGCCTTTTTGTTTACAAATTCGAGGATGCTGGTTCCCGGCACAACCAAATTACGCTGAAAATAGTTCCGAATTTTGCGAAACTTTTTTGTTGATTTACCGATCGAATTTTTATAGATATTTGTAAATATAATAAATAGGATAATTACAACTGAAAATCTTGATAATAGTCACGAAAAATAACTTTTATCAAAGATACGAATATGCGCGTATGAAGCCACTGTTTACAAGAGAAGGCCGGAAACGATTGAGTGACATTTAAATCGACGATTATATGAAGATGAAGACGCGATCGATGTAATGCATCGTACTTGAAGATGAAAAATGAACATAATTTAAAGGTACTTTTCATTTTTTTTCGCTGGCTATCTTTTTATGCCCCCAAAACACTACTGAATAGGAGTCGATGGATTTTGCAAATGGCGTCCGATGAAAAAGCATGGGCGGGAATGGTCTTTGGGGAATATCATGAAAACTGCTGTGGTATATTGACATTTCAAGGTAGTACTACCTGGACTAGAATGTGCACATTATATTGGCATATCTCAAAGAAGAAAATTTGTTGTCTAGAAAAAGTTGCTTGTTTTGGGAGAAACGCCAAATTTTCGACTTGTCTTGTTGAATTTGGTGCTCAACTTTGTTCTTTCTGTCAAATGAACTATGCCTATGGCATGTTTTAATCATGATGTAACAGAACATAAAACAAATTTTTACTGAAAAACTTGTCTAATTTGGAGCCAGCAATGGCGCAAATTCACTGTCAAACTGTTTAGCGGATCCTTAAGTAGCACCCTGTTGAGAAGTCTACAAGTGTTGATTATATGGCCTGACTTTATTATGGTATCCCCTCTGATCTTGAGTAATGTACACAAATTTTTCTGTCATAAACTGAAGACATTAACCCTTTCCCAACCTATGAATTGTCCTGATGAAGAATGCTGTGGAAAACAACGAGACAAAAGAAGAAAATGCTGGTAATCAACATTTTCTTCTTTTGTCTTGTTGTTTTCCATACCATATAATACTAATCTTTAGTATAACGTTTTACTCTACTTTTTCTGTAGTCTTCTGTTACTTCTTTGATTTTTTACCAGTCTGGAAGTTTGGGATAAGGGTTAAGGAGATCATTTCTTATGGAAATAAACTTGTTATGGTATACATTCTCAGGGATTTTAATTGGTTTCTTCTGCAGTGTATGTGTGGGAAAATATTACAACATTTTTAATTAATAATGCATGAGTTGAAATTATAAAGATCAAAATTATTAGTTTTGAGTGTTAGAAAGAACTATAGGAAATATGGATTACGCTTTTGTAGAGATGTTCGTGTTGTATGATACTTATAATTCTGGCATTTGATTGGATTTGTGAACTGGATAGTTGGCTTGGTCTCTTTCTTACAGAAGAATTAATATGAACATTTCTGATGTTCTTAAAGATGTTTATATGAAACATTGAGAAGTTGCAAGAGATTTTTTTGGGAAAAAAATAGACAAAAAAAATTTGTAAGTTCATGAATTAAGATATATATATAGAGTTCTCAAAAATCCATTCATGATTCATGTTTTTAAACACTGTTTCGTGATTATTCTGAATGAAAGTTTATTCCAGTCCAAATAAATTCTTTTGACAACATTCTTATTCCCTTCAGTGGCGGATCCAGAGGGGTTTCGGGGGGTTCAAACAAAACCCCCCTCTTAAGCCTAATTATTTCATTTTCATGCAGAAATTCGGTCAAAATTGTATAATAATTGGAAAACGAACCACCCTAATTGTAAATTCGAACCCCCCTTTCTGAAATCCTGGATCCGCCACTGCCCTTTAAACTTTTGTTTATTGCATTATAATATGGGGAGGATGGGCCATTTTGGTAGTTTGCCCAGTGGAAATAAGTGATGGCCTTCTAATGTGTGTTGTGAGGGGGCATGATAAATTGCTATCTATTAATTGAAGATCACTGGGGCACCTGTTCATGAATGATTGATTCATGTTTACTCTCAACACTACATGGTCAGGGAAATGGGGAGACTAATTTCACTAATGGAATACCTAACTTCATGTATACATAGATTGTTGCTTTTCTTCAAAAATCTCGTAACTGCAGCTTGAAAAAACGTGCAGTTACGAGGTTTTTACAGTATGTTATAGTAAGTGTTGTTTGGTATTTTCTGGTCGCATATTTTTGTGAAGTCATCTAATATCATTAATGTGAATATTATATCATTAATTTCTTAGCTGAAAAGGGGTTGTTCTAATTGTTCTAAAATATTTTGTTAAAGTCAGTGTACTGGGCAGTGCAAGCGTTTATTTACACACCAGAAAGATCATAGTCAAGTGGACCAGAATTAACAGGTTTAATCCCTCTTTCGTTAACAATAGCTATTAAATTTTCTTAGATGTTCTTAGATGTTCAACTAGGGATAATATTGGTG